>WNWU01013589.1:4772490-4858345 GCA_012654045.1 Ptyas mucosa | reverse complement strand
AAGTTCTAAAGATAAATTTACATTAGTACATAAAGACAAGGAATTATTAGTTTCAATATTTGAATCATTACAGTTTACAGTAATAGAAGGCTGAAATGAGTTACTGTTAGCAGAGATAGGTAATTGAACGTTGGATTGTTGATTGGAGTCGTTTGGTGTGAGAGAAGATGTTGTAGGTGATTCAACGATAGGAGGAATAATGGAGATGGTGGTTGTATTTTGATTCGGAAGAGCTGCTGCGACAGCGTCGGCTGCAGTAGAAGGTAGGTTGGCTTTTGATGCAAAGGCTGCAAAAATCATGTGAATTTGTTGTTTGGACGGGGCATCGGTGATGTTGGAGGCGGCAGCAGCAGCAGCGGTGGCGGCATCTTCGGCGATGAGGGGGGGGAGCGAGGCAGCAGCTGCAAAAACTGAGAAAGATCTTTTTACATTGGAAACAATATTGGTATCAGTAGAAATATTTGCAGCTGCTACAGCTGCAGCGGTGTAGATGGGGAGGTCTGCAGCGGCAGCAAAAATAGAAAAGTTCTGAAAATTGGAAAAGAAATTGGGAGGATTCGAACTCGGTGCTCTGGATGAAGAAGATAGGGAATCAGTCTGAATATCTCCAGTTGTGGGGTGGGTAGGAGGATGTATGGGGGTAAGGGGGTTGGTTGAGACCTTGTGGTCTGAAGTGGTAGACATCATTTTGTTTAAAGTGTGTTCATATAAATTGTCGGCCATTTTGGGGACCGCATGGTGGGGTATGGGGGCGGCCATTTTGTCAGCCATTTTTGAAGCCATGCTTTCGGAGAAGGTGGAAGCCATTTTGGAAGCAATAAAGTCAATAGGTGGAGAGGGAGGATTTGTAATAAAATGGGTGTTTAAAAGTTCAGTCTGGGAATCTGTGGGTTGAGGCAAAAAATTGTCGCTTACCAGGTCTGGTGAGGTTCAAGGATTCCATATTAGGTAAAACGTTCTATGATTTTAAAAAAATTATAAAAATTCATAGACCTGAGCAATAATTCACCATCCTCTGCTACCATTTGTCAGATATATACTGATGGTCGTGCTCAATCAGTCTATGCGGAAGTTATTTAGGCCATACAGCTTCAGGTTTAAAACTTATTTTATTATTTACAAATATACAATAATGAACAGGGTGTCCTGCTGCATTTATTACCCTAATTGTATGACTCAGAGGTTGAGAGGGAGAGAAGTTCACTGCTGTCTTGCTGAGATGGATGGAGAGAATTAGGGAAGATATCCAATTGATTTGTGGGTATGACTCCAATAAGGGAGTTCATTGGTTTATACAGTCACATGGGATGTCTGTAGACTTAGAAGACTTAACCCCTTCTGGTGCCTGGGGCATCATACGTAGGCAATATCTGACAACCCTGACAAATCTGAATTGTATGTTTTACCAAAATAATTATGTCAAAACATGAATGATTTTTTTAAAAAAATCAAGATGGGATCATCTACAAGTGTTTTTGATGGGGAGAATAGCTGTAATAAAAATGAAGATATTACCAAGAATGTTATTTCTATTTCAAACAATACTAGTTTTGACTGTTGATGTACCCTGCATATGGACATATCCAGATTTATCTGGAAGGGAAAAATCCAAGAGTTAAACATAAGATCTTGTGTGATGCTAAAAAGAGGGGAGATCTGAAATTATAATTTGCAGATTCTTGCCTTGTTTGGTTTAAAGAATGGGTAATGTAAAGGGACACAAGATTATCTGGTCTAGAAGGTCATGACTTGAGATTTGGATGGTATGCATATTTAGGGTTCAATAAAGTTAACGTTAATGTTGATATTAATGATAATTTTATTAGATGAGCCATTTAAAAAATTTGGGATAAATACAAAATGAGATTATGCCCATAAATACCATTATGGTTTTCTATCCATGAAGCACATTATAGAAAGAAGATGAAGGTGGGACAAAAATGGTTAAGATATGCAGATTTGTTAGAATACTTCATAGGTGATATTATATTAAAATCCAGAGAAAACCTGGCATTAGAAGGTTTGAATTGTCAATGGTTTTCATATCTGCAACTCACAAAAAGATTTAAAACTGATAAAAAAAACTGCACGGTTCTGAACATAATAAAACTATATTTGAAACAAAACCATGTACAACTGATGAACACATTGCTAAAATGTATAAACGTGTTAAAATTGGAAATAGAAAAGAAGCTAGTTAAAAATTATATAATGGCCTAGGCAAAAAATAAATAAATATAATATACCAATTGATCAAAGAGAAAATATGTGGATAAAGGTACTAACATTTATTTTATATTTTAATCTCAAAGAGAATTTCTGTAAAATGATGTGCAGATGGTATTTATCCCCAGATAAATTGACTAAAGATATAAAGTATCCTGAAATAGTTGATGGAAATTTAAGATTGAAATAGGTACCTTTTATAAGTTTTGGCGGACTTGCAAAAGAGTTAAACAATACTGAATCTAAATTAGTAATGTAATTCAAAACATTTTGAAAATTAATGTTCAATTTAAACTGGAAACTTTTGTGTTAGGGTTTATAGATAAAACAGTGGAAAAATCACATGGTGTTTTATTATTATATATGATAACAGCATCACGACCTCTATATGCTCAGCATTGGAAAGACCCTATGATGTCCACAAAAGAAGGATGGTTAATAAAGATGGTAAAACTGGCAACAATGGCCAAGGTTCTTAATAAAGATGGTAAAATTGGCAACAATGGCCAAGGTTCCCAGTCCTCATGAGAGAAAAATAACTGAAGAAATTCATCTACAATTGGAAGCCCTTTGTGGGCTTTTTGCAGGAGATAGAGAAAAATCAAATTTTGACATATGGATTTGACGATTTTAAAATTTAAAAAGGGGGAAATATTTTTTTAATTTCCCCTTTTCTTTTTAGGTTAAAATGGACATTTTATATAGCCTTAAACTAAGAATTGAAATTAAGCATTCTTTATATCCTTGTAAGAAGTCTAAAATTGTTTTTAGTATATATTTGTATTTTCCTTTCTTTTTCTATATACTTTTTCACACTTCTATTCCTACTTTCTTTTTTACTCTCTATAATTGTTTGTTTATATATATATTTATGTGTATGCTTTATAAAATGTAATAAAATTAGTTGAAACAGTCTGCCCTTCTACTTCTGTTTGATATTTACTCTCTAAGGAGCTGCATACAAGAGCCAAGAAAATGTAGAACAGCAAAAAAGCAACACCTACTTGGCACATAATGGTAGCAGGGCCTGAAATAGATAAATAGGGAAATGCCGGTATCATGCCTCCTGATACAGAAGAAGCCATGATCTGCAATGAGTGATTTTATAGAGAAAAAAAAAGGTAGGGATATAATCCAAATAAGTTTCCTGCACAACTGCTGCTAGCAACTCACTTATCTTCAAAATTCATGCATGTTTTTTCAATTTTTTATTTAACATTACTATAGAATACTATGTAGGAGAAAGAACATACTCTTCCTCTGGGAAATACTGTTTGGTAGTTATTTGGAACAAACACAGTAAATCCAAACTAGGTAGCTGTATGGGAAGCAGCAAATTTCATATCACTATATTTTTTACTGAGCCAAGGATGGGTAGAATGTACATTCAATTCAGCATTGGGGGAAAGTCCTTGATTGCAGCTGTATGGCTCATGCTCATTCCCCTAACCAGAACATCACCACATCCAGTTCATCATGCCTTGTCCTTGTGACACTGCATTCACCCCATCCTCAGCCCACAACTAAGACAACTTAAAAACATATTTAGATAGTCCAATTTTATGTATTTTACTGATGCTCGTCTTGTCTTGGACATAGCACAATTCATTAATGTTTGGGAGAGCATTAGCTCTGATTACCAGACATGGATCAATTGAAACCACATATGAGATCTGGTTGCACTACAGCCACTGTACCAATGATTGTATTACCTTTACATTTTCGCCACTACTTCTACCACAAGATGTTTTGTGCAGTTTCTCTCCTTATTGTCTTATTACTTTATTTATTGAAAGTGGTGGGGAAATCACCATTTTTGCCTACGTGGTGGATTACTTCCAGTGCTGTCAGCAATGGCCACTTCTGGTTTGCACCCACTTTCCTCTGCAGCATTTTTCAAGGACAGAATTTGTTTATTATCTATTGCCACCTCCCACTTCAGTCTTGTCCCATGCAAATCAGCCTAACTGACTGGTCAAAGGGCAGAGAAGGGCATGAAGTGAAGTAGGAGACAGCACCCCAATGTTTTGGGATTGTTGGGGTTTTTTTTTGCAAATTCTTCTTCACATCTCTGATATATTGCATTTCTTCTGTTTTATGCCATAACTCTCCTTTGTACCTGTGACTTGTCAACAAGGATGTATTTAAACATGGGCTTAATATTTTTTTCCAAAGAGCCCTAGACTCAGATTCAAAAACAACAAATTCACAAATAGTAGATGTGGAGCCCCTCTATATCTGTGGCCAGCTAAGAAATGCAGATCAAAATATTAATGTGACCAGGATATTGCTCCAAAAATTAAGGAGAGTGATTGAAAATTGACACTTGGATGAAACAAAGCCAAGATAATCCATCAACCATTGTTCTTGACCTGTCCCAAAGTAAGGGCAGCCTCACTTATCAACTTTACTTCTAAAATAGAATTATACTCACCCAGTGGGGCAGCATATCTTATAACAGCATAATTTCCTACCAGCTCAAGAGTTGGTGAAATGCCCTTAGATGTAGTTTCCAGACAGGCATACAGTGTCCTTTCCTGTGAAGAGGTGGCATTAGCTAGCCCCAGATACTCTACCATGGCTCTACTTGGAAGAAGAAATCAGAAAATAATTATTATATTGGAAAATATTCACTTTGGCAAGGTTTTGATAGAACATGGTTCATAAACAATACTAACGAAGATCATATAGGTTTTGTTTTGCAGCAACAATCCTTGTTTTTCTAATCCAGATAAAAAGGAGTAAAATAACAGGTGCTAAATACATGTGGAAATCACATCTGTTTATTTACCTATGAATAAATGTAGTCAATGCAGCTTAAATTATAGAGTGATTTCAGGCATCTAGTATAAATTGAAGAGAGTCAGGATTCAATCTAAATCATTTTATTGTGACTATAGATTGGTGGGGTCACCTCCCCATATGTGGGACTCATCCCTGATGTCATTCGATATTAATTAAAGGGTCTTTAGGTTGATGGCTGGTGTAAAAACTTCCCCTGGCAAAAAAAATGCACATTCCCTTCTAGTGAAAGGGTTTTCTTCTATTCTTGTGCCAACTCCCATTAATCTCTGACACCATTAAAAAGAGCCATATTAAGATCTTATCTTTTGAGGGACTGGATTTTTTGAGAAGGATTCATGTGAGGGTGCTGGTCTGCTTCCTGTGTCTCATCACCTGCTCTGGGCTCAAATTTCACACTAGAAGACTGTCTCACATTTTACAAGTACAGGAAAGATAAGCATTCCCCACCCCCCACCCCCGAAAACCATTTACAACAAGGCATCAAGCCAAATGAAATACCAGCCTAAATTATCTGGCTTGGCCAAATGTTCCCAAATTTTTTTCTCTAAAGTAGAGATTATTCTGAATTTCAGCATCATCCTGAAACTAGCAGTTAGGTAGAAGCATGCCATGAAATACAAAAGTCACTTTATATAATTAAACTGAATCCATAACAAT
The DNA here is from genome assembly GCA_012654045.1 of Ptyas mucosa. Taxonomy (NCBI): domain Eukaryota; kingdom Metazoa; phylum Chordata; class Lepidosauria; order Squamata; family Colubridae; genus Ptyas; species Ptyas mucosa. The sequence continues at coordinate 4,852,657 of WNWU01013589.1, read as the reverse complement.
GGAAGTCTCACCAAGAAGTTCAAATTAGTGTTGTATAGCTCCCCAAATATATTAAGCAACATTTGTACAAAAGTATATGCTTCATGTGTACGCAGAACATATTTAATTACAACCAACTTTTATCCATTCTAACTTTCATTTCAACCCACCTGTAATTAGGAAGAAAAAGCATTTCTGGAGAAGCAATCTTGAACACCAGCATTTTAATTTTTATTATCTGTGTTTCTCTGTCTCTCTGTCTCTCTATCGCGCTCTCTCACTGTCTCTGAAATGTGTGTGTGTGTGTTTGTGAATCTATGAATAAGATAATTCAAAAATTCAAGATCCTCACTCCTGAACCTTTAAATTACACAAGGTTAGTTTTGAGGATTGTGTCTATAAAAGTAACTGATCCTTCTTATTATAACATTTCTATGAAGCAGAGATAGGGGATATTTCATACTATTGGCTTTGTTTGATTTTTTAAAAATCAATTTATATTTTAAAAGGGTTTCCAATCACACCTTTCTTCTAAAGTTTGTGCCAGGTAAATAAACACTACCACTTCTCACACCCACACACAAGTAAACACGCACACACACACAAAACATTGTAAGAACAAAGTCAAAAGTAACACAAGTTACTATTTAGTAAAATGCCTGAACGTCATTGGAAATGTGTTTCCCTAAAATTTATACTGGAACCATGAACTTAAAAAATTAAGAATGTTACACTGCAACCCTGCTTTCACTTCAGTCCACTTTGGCGTTTTAAACCGTACCGAACCATCATTTGCTTCTGAGAAGAGACTCGCTTTGATAAGTCCTGCAAATATATATTACATCTGAATCCCGAACATAAAGCATCTGAGGAAAAGAAGAGAGGGAAAAGTGAAAAATCTTATATAACGAGCCGCGAATCAGCCCCCTGAATAAAACACTTTTTAAAATGTACGTGTTTAAGGCAAATCTGTATTAAATCGAAATTTCTTTCTTCAAGTTCACGGAATCATTTACGAATTGTTCAGCATGGCATTAACCATTTGGAGTTCATTTTCATAATAGTCTGATTCAACTCTGCTGGAAAGAGAGTTGTATGCGGCTGTATGTATTATATGGTGTTTTGTTATGTATTAGGTTTTATGTTATGTTATAGGTTACAATTTATATAATAAAATTTTATTTATAATATATTTATTTATTTATTTATTTAAAACACTATTTAGATGATAAATTGGTAAGGAAGAGAGTTAAATAGAAAGAAGCGCCTGTTCTCAAAATCCCGGGAGAGTTGCGCCGGATTTTAAGTTTCAGGCGCGGCGAAGAAATGTTCCCCATAGCATCTGAAAAACCGAGGCTGTTGCGCGGGCGCTGCGGATTAAAAGGAAGAACAAAGCTCTGCATATCGCCGAGTGAGCAACACAGTGAGGATATGAATTCTTATCAAAGGATAAGCGCTAAGCAAAAAGAGTAAGAAGTCTAACATACATTTATTCATGAGATGTTATGGAAAATACACACTGTATTCGGGGACCGTTATAGGAGTGTGATTTAATTGTATTTTAAAGAAATCAAACCCGGCAGCAATAACACTTCTTTCTGGAAAGTCAGTGGGAAAGCTGGGTCGAACTGGATTGAACAAAAAACTGAGAATTTTCTTTTTTTTTGCCCAGGTCGAGTATTCGCTGGAGAAAAGCAAATCGTTTTGTGTTTTTTTTACTTCTATGATGGAGGAAGGGCTGCTTTCCTTCCTTTCTGAAGGAACTGGCCCCTTGCAAGAAAAATCCTTCCAAGAAAAATCATCATCATCATCATCATCCATCAGCAGCAGCAGCAGCAGCCCAAATTGAGAGAAAAATGCAACGACTCGCTCGCAGGAAGAAAAGAAAGGAATGTTCTTTAAAGCCCTGCTGGTAGGTACCTGGGAAATGGCAGTTCTATTTTTTAAAATCACGGTTGTGGCAAAACGCCCGGAATTTCTCCTTGCTGTGCAGTAAATACTTGAGAGGGGAGTCTGCAAAATGCCGGGAAAGGGGGATGGGGGTGGGTGGGAGAATTTTATTTGCTCAATAGCATTTGCAGTAATCCACAATCAGGCCACGCATTCCAACCTCCTCGAAATAATTTTAAAGGGGCAGCTGTATACAAATATTTTGAACAAAGACAACTGAAGATGTATTTATCACAGGATCGACCTATAGTCAATTCTTTTAAAAGTAGGGGTAACAGTGGATGTGATTCATCCGTTTTATAGAGGTGAATGGTTTGTTTTTTTTTCATTCTCGGGAATATGAGTAAGTTAGAAGCATAACACTCAAAGCACCCACCTACACAAAAAGTCAGCAGAAAACAGAGATTCTTCCCACCTCTTAATTTATCCTGGGGTGCTTTTAAAGTGAAAAGGCACCTTCCTCAAGGACTTTTTTCCTTTGTTATTTTCTTAAAAATTCTAAAAAAATATTTGTTATCCTTGAGTCATTTCTCCCTTGACTTCTTTATTTATCAAGGACAGTTCGGGATCTAATTTAGAGAACTCATCCTCCATAGAAATATTGGGAATTAAAGAGGATGGCAAAAGGATTTCATCTGCATTGCATTTAGGTTCTCTCAACCATTTATTTATTTATTTATTTATTTATTCATAATCACAAAAATATGATTATGGGTGGTGTACAATAAAAGCGAAAAACAATAACTACAACAATATGCTGAAATTAAAACCTAAATATTATTATTATATTAAAAACCTTTCAAAGGGTAAGGACAGCGTGGGTGTTACTACAATTTAGCCACCTCATTCAATTCCAAACAAGCCATTTAACTAGAAGATTTTGTCATACTTTATGAATACAACTATTTTTTCTGGCCTTGGGTTTGAACAGGAGAACTTCCTGCTGTCTGCTGCTCCCTGTCTTTCATGGCTAAGTGCATGGTTTGAGCCTGAGACATTTCTGTACACCAGTATTTCTTAACCTCAGCAACCAGAGAAATTCCGGGAGTTGAAGTCCACACATCTTGAAATTTCTGAAATTGGGAAATACTGATCTAGGCTACAAAACTCTATGAAGGTCCTTGGCAATAGAAAAGAAAGCAAAGATGAGAAAAATAAATGCAAAGGTTGTGTCTCTTCAAGTGTCAAAATCTTCCACTGTACGTATATATAAAAAAGGAAGTTTCTTCTGAATTAAAAAAAATAATAATCTGATAACGAAGCTAGCCTAGATCAGGATCAAAGGACCACACCTAATAGAACACATCCTGAAATCCATGCCCACTGCTTGCCAAATCCAAGAGTTTCCTACGATCTTTCCCCACATGCACCCAACCATGGCCCAACATATACTTTATCAACAACTTTTTTCCTGTTGTGTCCCTAGAGCTTGTCTTCATCTCCTCAGCCCAAGTGTGGCAAGTTTTAGTGGCCAGGTTGAATCACCCATTACTTGGAGGTGAGTTGAAACAAAGGCAACAGTAGCAGGATAGAGGTCAGTGGTGGAAGACTAAAATTCATGTCAATATAGTTGACATTGCAGCTTCCTAATAGACTAAGGCTTATAAGAGCCCATGTAGTTTGCTAGATCCACCAATTTGAGCCAAATGCAGAAAAGTGGGACAGATTAGAGGCTATAAACTAGTTATCAGGAGTTTCCTAGGGTGTGGTCAAAAAAGTCAAGATGGCAGCTGTATGGGTGCAATCAAATTTCTCCCTGTCTTGTATCACACATATGTATCATATGTGTGATTCACATAAAAATAGGTGGGCCTTCTATCACAGCATGTTAATTTTTTTGGCAATACCCTGCACCCAGCCCTGCTAAATGTAAAAAAAAAGTTTGAAGGACTGTTCTGCTCAGGAACTTGTGATGAGCACCACACTCAAACATAATTGTTTTTCTATTAAAAGTTTATTTCTAGCTTCTCATGCTTCCAGATCAACCAAAATATTCACAAGGAAAGCTCTTTAATTTTGTTATCAGTTTTATTGAGGGTATAATCTTGTTCACACCCATATATGGCTCATCACATTGAATGAGCCTTATTTCCAGGTAAGGTTTTATAAATTTACAGTCTTGAATATAATAAACTTTGTTAAAATATCCATACTGAATTTAAATAGATTTTGAAAGGAGATTGGGATGCCCTCAAATTAAACTTGGGTCCTGATGATCTCATGGAGTTTTCTTGGCAGTTTTGAAGAAGAATTTGGCTTCTTCAGAGATGCTTTCTTTTACTTCCCATCTAGCCTGCAGTGCTGGATTGAGGTATTAATAAGGATAGATCCTTTTGGCCATAGTAGGCTAGATGCCTCTTGCTAAAACTTTAGATGTCCAGCTAACATACTTGAGGTTGACACCAATTCCCCTCTGATATCAATTAAAGCCACAAGATACTTGCTCTAGCAAGAGAATAAACTTCTAATGCTTGGTTAAAGCAACAGGAAACATGGGATATCTATGGTAGCCCTACACACTTTTTTCCAGGCTTAAAATGTTTCTGCAGAATTGATCAGCTTTTTATCTTAAAATCTACAAATAATAAAAAATATTGGCGATTCTAAAGCTACTTTCTCTTTTCACTCCTCTTCTCTCTCCACATTATAACAGTGACTAGGGTCACGTGTCACACCAACTTAGGGTTCGCTTAAGCATGCTTTTTTTGAATAAACCTGAATTGCTTTGGTGTGTAGACTGTGCCATAAACAAGACTTTTGAAGCTATAATTGCTGGGTTTTCTCTAAGGCAGAGGGTGGATTAGAATTAGGATGTACCGATTCCCAGTTCATCCTTTCTCCATGAGAATCTACTGGTTGTAAGGCACTATAGCCATATCCCCAATCAGCATAAATGTGTGATGGCAATAGTTCCCCAACCCAAATAAAGGGCCCAGACTGAGGACGGCTAGATTAGTGCAAAACCACAACTACTACATTTTATATTATTAGCAAAATATAAAACGTGTTTATTTGACAGTAAATCCTGGCATTTAAAGTTTCATTCTTGGTGGGGTTCCTCCAGTTGTTATCTAACTGTAGCACATTCCAAGTGAGAGAGTGATATAGTAAACGTTCACTACTTTACGATCACAATAAAACAAGGAAAAGATGCCCCCGATTCAAATTTGATGCTTGGAAATCATGTGGGCACATGCATGCTTTTTTGGGTAGGGGAGGGGGGTGGGAAGGTTTAAGAAGACTAAAAGTTGACTATTACTCTCTTCTGGGACCCTAGTCTGCAGTTCTGGGATTCCAGAAGGACTCGTTTCCAAATATTGAGCAAGCCCAGCTCTACTTCTATTTTGAGACCTAAAAAGAATGGCCTGGTGCTCCACCTGCTGAGACTCTCATTCCAATAGATGCCTCAATGGTAAATATGTCACTGACAGATAGCACTGTATTCATAAGGTAAAGATTCCCCTTGCACCTATGTGCTAGTTGTTCCAGACTCTAGGGGGCGGTGTTCAACTCCATTTCAAAGCCGAAGAGCCAGCGATGTCCGAAGATGTCTCCATGGTCATGTGGCTGGCATGACTAAATGCCAAAGGCTCACAGAACGCTGTTCCCTTCCCACCAAAGGTGGTTCCTATTTTTCTACTTGCATTTTTTACATGCTTTCGAACTGCTAGGTTGGCAGAAGCTGGGACAAGTAACGGGAGCTCACCCCGTTATGCAGCACTAGGGATTCGAACCGCTGAACTGCCAACCTTTATATCAACAAGCTCAGTGTCTTAGCCACTGAGCCACCATGTCCCCATTCACCGTATTCATACCTTGATCCAAACTCTTAACTTTATGCTGGAGAAACACTTCTTTTCCTTTTAGTTATTTGTTCCCTTAAATCATTCTATCAATCACATCCCTGAGTTTCTAAGTGTCCATATGATGTTTTCTCTGCAATAATTTATCAATTATATTAGAATTTGAATATTGTTTTGTGCATTGATGACATGCTGCAAGGGAAAAAAAGACTTAAACCTTTCTGGCTGTACATTCTCCATTTTATGGAAGGGACTAAAGAGATGAAATTTCAGTCAGGCTAGTAAAAGTTAGGCCACCTGGCAATTCTAGGTGAAGATTGCCTTATTTCATCAATAAATAACCACAAACAACTCATTAAGGATTAGAAATAATATTAGGGTGGAGGGCAGTAGTTTCTGGAAGGGCTGTATTTCCCATGTCTTAGAGCAGTGTTTCTCAGCCACAGCCACTTTGAGACTCTGGACTTCAACTCCCACAATTCCCCAGCCAATATGAGAACTCTCCCAAAATTTCTCTCTGATGAAATACTTCTTTTGTGAAAGTTTGCCAAGTCTGAAGAGGTTAATAATTGTTTTTCCTGCAACTTACTAGCATGGTTATCCCTCAAGGAAAACAAGAATACCATAACATGAAATGGCAATAAAGGCAATAATATAGGTCAGATAAAATACAGATAGTTCTTGACTTATGACCACAACTGAGCCCGAAATTTATGTAGTTAAGTGAGACGGTTGTTAATTAAATTTTGCCCCATTTTATGACCTTTCTTGCCACAATTGTTAACAGCATCTGTTAAATTAGTAACAGTTGTTAATTGAATCTGGCTTTCCCGTTGATTTCTGCTTCTCAGAAGGTCACACAATCTCAGGACATTGCAATTGTAATAAATATGAATCAGTTGCCAAGTGCCTGAATTTTGATCATATGACCGGGAGGATTCTGCAATGGTTGCAACTGTGAAAAATGGTCATAAGTCATTTTTTTCAGTGATATTCTAAGTTTGAATGGTCACTAAATGAACTGTTATAAGTTGAGGAAGACCAACAGCTTCTACCTGTAGAAGACCAACAGCTTATTAAAAGTTACGACGTCCCAGCATCAAAGATGAATAAATGTGAAGATCTAAAAGTACCTTGTCAAAGAAACAATGATTCCTAAAGTATAATAAGCAGAAAGAGTATTAAGCCAATTTCTATTTTGGATGCACAGAAGAATTTTTCTTAGATTTGTTCCCTCAAGAATTTTCTGTGCTGGAGTAACAACTTATATGGTTTCTTCTTTTTAAATGAATTTTGGCATTTTTATTTTTAATTCTTTCAGAAATTTGATATTTTATACGACTTTGTGTCTCGTTCATAGCACATTAACTGTTTGCCAGAACTGTAACTAACATGAGGTTAGTAGTAATGGAATGGGGCAGCAACAGCAGTGACTGTTAAATGGAAAAAGGTTTTTTTGTTTTTTTGGGGGGGGTAGAGTGTTTCATATAAAAGAACTTTTGCCAATACGGTGTTTATAGATATCAGGTTGGAATTGTTAAATTTTATTGTTTATGTTTTAGGTGTTATTTTAAGCCATTATATTTAAATATGCAGCAGTTTCCTGCAATGCAGCAGTAGAGAAACATTGTGAATAAATAAATGAATAAATAGATAGATAGCCAACATGAAAAGCACATATTGGAAACAGCTGGCAAAGAGAAAAATAATCTTGCTGCCTCCCAAATAATGTAACTAAATTGATCCAGACTAGTCTAGTTATGATTGGCTTGCCATCACACTAAACCATGATTTGCTTAACCTTGTTGAATATGTTACAACTGGCTCATTTCACACAAAGTTTAAATTATGAGTGCTGGTTTATAGATCAAAATGACTAGGAATATATTATATACTAATATGCATACTAATGCACAGTAATATGCATACCAATATGCCAAAATCAAAGAAAACCACCTTAGCACAATAGGTAAACTCAACCTAGGTGTCACTTAATGTCAACCATATTTCAAACTTGTCCATAAAGGCAAATGGTTTAATCATACAAAAGTTGCAAAATATATACTTTATTTCATTTGCACAATACTTTATGATAGTCCAAAGTTTCATCTGATTTCAGTTGCACACAAAGATGATTGTATATACTCCCATGTAGACACGAATGTGCAACTCTCCTCTTTTAAGCTCCAGAAGCTTTAAGACATAATATAACTCAAATATGTAATAAGTACTAATTCATAACAAAAACTTATCACATGAATAAGATTACATATTCATTATCATATCATAGCGAAAGTGCCTTGGCTGCTATGCAAACCTTTGGAGGTTTTCAACTTCAGGAAATATATTTTACATTATTATTATTATTATTATTATTATTATTATTATTATTATTATTATTATATAAGAACAAATCCTGGCTCCCTAGATATCTGTGAGCAAATTTTGACTTAGGAACTTGGTCCTCGTATATTTAAGAAAACATATGATTCATCACTATATCTAAGATGGGTGGCATATACATTTAATAAATAAATAGATAAAAATATTTAACATTGTCCAAATATATTTTAGGAATAACTAAGTAGCCTACTTTTCTATATACAAGGATGGTTCAAAAAATGATGTGAAGCAAGTTATCCCTCTTTCCAGGACTCATGCATTGAGAAGACCCACCACCAATGGTTTACCACAAAATAGCCAGGTTAATTTCCAATAAAATTGCATCAAGCAGGTCAAACACACAAAAACTATTTTCTGAACTTGCTGATAATAGTAAAATTTCCAAAGTTTTAGTATGCAGGCACTACAACCAACAACATTCTGATACATAAAGTCACAAATGGAATGCACTTTCTAACAAAAGGCACATAGAGCAGGATTACATTTGAAGATCTGAAAGCTTGAACTTCTCAAATAAGAAGTCTTGGCCTAAAGAAATAGACAAACAACATTATTTCCAATTTATAAGGATATAAGGAAATTTTTATTAGATGAGACCCAACCAATAGTTCACCATTTTGTTTTGATATATCCAAATTTCTGTACAAAATTCAGAAGCAAAACATGCCAGAAAATGATGCTGAAAAGGATTCGGTGTTACCTTGAAAGCTACTTATTGCTATCACAATTAAGATATTGGTTATCTATTGTAGAGGACATAGGGAATGGCCCTGGAGGACAGGTGGAGAGTCACTATCAACTATCAGATAAGAGAGCCTCAAAGGTAAGCCAAGAAAATAACTTGAAAAAACCTCTCAGACAAACCCGTCCCTAATTCAAATGAAGTAGGCATGAGGGAGAAGGGAAGCACATTCAGATTTAGAAGATTCGGTTACTATAAGTGTTACAATAAAAGTAGTCCTGACTTATATGTCATTTGTTTCTTAGACTGGTCTTCCTTGTAGGATTGAACATCAATCAACTGACATCAATCAAACAGTTTTTTCTTCTGTTCATCAAGGCCATTCTCTATTCTTATCTTCATTGAGTTTGTACACTTTCCTTTAAATATGATAATTACACATTTTATTATTTGATTTTACTATTTGAAGAGCAACTAAGATAATTAAAGGCCTGGAGACTAAAAAATATGAAGAACAGTTGCAGGATTTGTGTTTAGCTAGTCTAGAGAAAAGAAGGACTAGGGGGAACATTATAACAGTATTCCAGTATTTGAGAGGTTGCCACAAAGAGGAGGGAGTAAACATAGTTACCAAAGCACCTGTAGGCAGCACAAGAAACAACAGAGGGGAACTAATCAAGAAGAAAAGCATCCTGGAATTAAGGAGAAACTTCCTAACAGTGAGGATAATTAACCAGTGGAACAGCTTGTCTTCAGATGTTGTAGGTGCTTGATTAGTGGAGGTTTTTAAGAAGAGACTAGACAGTCATTGTCTGACATGGTATAGGATCTCCTGCTTGAGCAGGGGGCTGGATTAGAAGATCTCCAAGGTCTCTTCCAGCTCTATTCTGATTCTGATTATTAAGCAGCATTTTATCTGTCTTGAGTCTTCAATCATTCAACCTCATTAGATGTAAATGGGAACATCTTCCTCAAGTTTAGCTTGCATCCTGGTGACAGTCAACCTTCTTGAGTAAACCAGACAGAAAAGTAGCTTAATCTACTTTATTGGGTGGTGACAATAGCATAACCTTGCAAGTCTAAAAGTACAGGAAACCCCCTCTCTACTTTTAACTGCTGGACCCCTCTTCTACTTTTAATTGCCAATAGACCAGATCTTTCCTAAGTTTCTTTCACTGACTGTTAAGACACTGGGACTTCTATCTATTTTATCACATTGTTTTCTAAGCAGTTTCTCTTCCACTCATCCCCCAAGGTCATTTCCACATTCCTTTACAGTAACCTTATGAACACATCCATATGTAGCAGTTTTCTTGATAATAATATGGAAATGATTTCCCCCTGTCTTTTTCCAGGGCTTTTTTTTTTTTTTGCCTATCCTGCCAAGAAATCCTGCTGGATTTCTTGGTCTCTAATCCAAGAATTAATTAAATATTCAAGCCAGCTTAAATTTTAGATATCAAAGTTAGTTAAGTATTTGCTATCATTTGCTATTTTGAAAAAATGAGAAAAATTCTGCATCCAAATTTCTCCCTAATGTGGAATTTTAAATACTTCTATAATGACCCCACAGCTGCTTTCCTTAGCTAAAATTTTAGTTTTTCGTAGTGAGACTGTTCAGCCACTATGATTATTTGGAATTTCTACTGCTGAATTTTTCTACTTGTACAATAACTCAATCTACTTGAAAGTATAGTAGAGCTTCAAATACTTTGTAATGCTTCATTGTCTTGACTGCTCTTAAAATTAGAGTTTTCCACTATTCATGGCATTGACCGTGAATAGGGAAAGTTTAAGCAGAGTCACCATGCTTAACGACTTAGGCCATACTTTGGCCTAAGTAGCCAAAATGAAGCCCTCTTTTTAAATTTACAGTTATACATTTATGCTTAATGGAATTTCATTATACTCTTATTTTCAATGTGATTTGCAGGATATTTGCCCAAAAGAAAAAAAATAATGTTGATGGTTGTGAAAGTGTGACTGACCTTAACAATGTCAATTGCTTATGCCACGACCATTTTCACTTTTTTTGACACTCCTCTCCCTCGTTTCTTTTTTTCATTCTTTATTCATTGGAAACTTTATCTCAATATATTAAAAGGCTTCAGTGTTCCTCCTCATCCCCTTCATGCCTGGCCATTTCAGTTTCTTAGACCAACCTATGTCTAAGGTCAAGACACACCTTGAAAAAGTGTAAACTTTGCCTACTTTTACAGCATGAGGTGGAAACAGGAAAAAGGTTGCTTTTGTCTTTCTCTTCCTTCCCTGAATCACTCTTTCAAACAAACAAGAATCACACGATAGGTGTATGCACCTTCCAGAAGCTGACTGAAAGCTTTTCCCTTTGACCTTATAAAATTACTATTTGGCTGGCAGACTAGCTGCTGGTTTTATACATACAGCTCTCTGTTGACATATCTCCAGCTATCTCGTTTTAAGGAGCCTGCAAACAGGCTAAAACTCTTTTCAGCTGATATTTGCTCAACACTGGTATTTGTGTTTGCGTCTCTGTGTTAAGCTAAGAGAAAGTACCTCTAAAACACTGTTATTTTTCAGGCTTCTCTTGTAAAAAGGAACTAGGATTTGCTTTGTCTATTATGTAAAAATGGAAGGGAGGGAGGGAGGGAGGGTGGAAGGAAGGAAGGAAGGAAGGAAGGAAGGAAGGAAGGAAGGAAAGTAACATAAACTAATAGTTAATTATATTGTTGTTTTTTGAGGATCACTTTCATGATGAAATAGACTCAAACCTACAAAAGTTCATATTATGATCCATAGATTTCTATTCAAGGATCCTCTCTCCTCTTAGACTAGAGACCATAATATAATAAAGGGAAAACACGTCCACTGTTTTGCACTGCAAAGACAACAAAAATTTGACTGTAGCTGCTAAAAAAGGGAGTTTCCTTGGGGTACCCAAATGTTTTGTTTATGTTGCATCTTTCATATCTTTCAAAGACAAATATATATTTCTAAATTGAAGCACATTTTATGTTTTGTTTGTATTTGTTTATTAAAAAAAGATGACAACGAACAAAGTTTAAGAAGTAAAATGCAGCTTTATGCTAGACCAAGGGAGAGGGGGACAATTAGATTTTTCTTCATTAGTAAATCATAGAGAAATATATCAATGTGAGAAAGAAAGTTTATTGCACATTTATTGATTTAGAGAAATCATATGATAACGTGATAACTTGCCTTATGGGATATTCTGTGTTAATAAGAGTTGAAGATAGACTGTTGAATGCAGTAAGAGAGTTTTATTATGAAAATTAAAGATGTGTAAAAATAAATCTATTGTTTAGTGAATTCTTTAAAATGGAGCAGGTTTAATCAATCAGAGATGTGTGATATGTCCTTGGTTGTTTAATTTATTTAGAAATAAACTTATAAGGAATGCTTGGGATAATTTTAGAAGTATGTTGTTTAGGAAAGTGAACATGTATGCATTTTTGTAAGTAGAGGATATAAATTTTTGGTTGAGAAATTGAATGGAGTGATTATTTGCTAGATTATATAGTGCAACAAGACATATGGATCTGAACATTAAGATATCAAAGAAGAAATTAGTTATGTTTTAACATGGACAATAGAATGAATGATAACAGGTTACATAAATATACTGAAAAACTAAAGTCGGTGATTGTATTTGTTTTCCTTACTAAAGGAAGTTTATTAGAGATGGGGAAATTCAAGAGATGACAAAAGTAATTGTTCAAATGCTGGTAGAAAAGTCATGTAATCTGTTGGAAAGAATAAAATAAAATAAAATAAGGTGAGTATATATAAGAATGTGTTTCTCTTCACAGTGCTGTATGGAATTGAAAGTTGGATATGTCAGAGAAACAAAAATAAGTTACATGCATTGAGAATAGATTATTTAAGAAATATTTTGTGTGTAAAACAAGAAGAAAAGCCATCCAGAGCAACTGAATTAATGATTAATTGGTTGGTTGATTGGTTGGTTGGTTGGTTGACTGACTGACTGACTGTCTGAATAAATGAGGATTGTTTTTCAAAAGTGAGAGTATTTTGAGGTAGCTTGGAAATAAAAACAGAATGAATGATTAAATTGCAAAATAAATATATGAAGGATGACTGAATTGATTAAGAGAAAGAAAGACCCCAAACATTGTGGCTCAACTGAGTTTCATTTACGTATATGTAACAAAAAAGAAAGGGGGAAAGGGGATCTATTCAAAGTTAAACCATTTAACTTAAACTAAACTTTTAACAAATTTAATTCAGAGACTGAGACATGTATCAAGCATTCGTCCATATTATGTAATAAGATACTATTTCATCTTTGGCTATGTAGGAAAAGTATTTTATTCCCTCTCCCGCATAACTTTTTGTTAAATTCAGTTTACTAATTGTTTTTAAATTATTGGCATTATTCTGTTTTACTATAAAACAAGAATAAAAAATATTGAACATTTTAATGGTTGCAGCTGAGTTATTTGTAACAAAAAAATAATAAAGGTAGGAAATAAACAAGTAAACAAATAAATATTTTTTGTCATTAACCATCAGTTATCCCTTAACAAGTGACTGCTCCATTTGTTGCAATCAAAGAAGCCATTTACCCCTTCGGAAATGGGCATTATATTTATGTATTTATTTCTAAAGCTGCCCAGCTTCTCAGTAACTCTGAGCAATATACAGATTGTAAATACTGGAACCAGAAAAGAAAGATGGTCATTCTACTGGAACTGATATAAGAACCTCTTACAAAAAAATTATACAACCCCTTCTACTTCAAAGCCTGAGGAAAGAGCCAGGTCTTCAGGACTCATTGAAAGGGAAAAAAGTTGGGGAGATGCTGTTTGGGAGGACAGTTCCCATCAGATGGCATTGTTTAACAGAAGGGTCCTAGATAAGCTGACTTTGTATAAATATACAAAAGTATGAAGGCTATTGCTTAATGCATTGTAAGCTGCCCTGAGTCTCCGGAGAAGGGCGGCATATAAATATAAATATAAATAAATAAATAAATAAATAAATAGAGCATGCCAACTCTGAGGTAACAGGATGGTCTGAAACAATGGAGGGATTCAGTTCTTAATTAATTAGGCCCATTTGTGGTAACTAACACCTTGAAGTACACCAAATCTACTGAATGCAGTTCATAAAGCAGGGGTATTACATGGGCAAAACGTGGCATATCCATAACTGCTCTCACTGTTGCATTCTGTACCTCTTGCACTTCTGAATGGAGGGCAGCCTCAGGAAAAGTGCAATGCAGTAGAACACACATGAGAAAGCCAAAGGATAAAGGACAAAGAAAGAACTCCAGCCATGGTGTGAATCTGAGTGAAGAGCTTCCTGGCTACAGGGATAATCTGTTCTTAAAGCAATATGTCCCAACCTGTGCACCAGTTTCATCTGGAGAAGTTTACATTTACTGAGAAGGAGAGATGGAGGTTTTCCATATCTGGGAGATCCATGTAGATCTGGGAGATCCATCCAGCTACTCATTTTAATTCTGTTCCTCTCCATCCAGATCTCCACAGATTCCTGATACTAGGACAAGACATGTATTGTGCTGGGGGTGGGGGGCGTGGGGGGTGGGATTGTCCTCAGAACAGGTGAGCTTAGGATCACAGCCTGCAGTTTTTCATGGAAAGTTTTTAGATGGCGCCTACAATAACCTTTCAACCCCTGCGTTTTAAAACAATAAGCTGATTTCCTAGGGAACTAGGACAGCCGCCCCATTCTTTCCCGAAATAATCGATTTAAGTCTTACTTCTTAATTCATTTTCCTATCCCTCCTTTCCTACTCAGCCAATAGAAAATAAAGCCGACCAATATTGTCTCTGCTGTAAGGGACGGAAGTCTATAATCCACCTCTTCCCAAAACACACACAATCCCGAAGTGAAACCAAGTCCTTGCATCCTCCCTTCTCTTTTCTTCTGGAGAAGTAAACTTTAGGACAGTGCCTTTTAAGAGGGCTTTTAAAAAGCCCTTCGCCGCAAATCAGCCTCTCTCATTGGTACCACCCGCATTTCAATCGCTTGCCCCCCTCGCAGTGCAAACTAGTCTCTGAAACCGTATGAATTGATTTCAACAACAGGAAAAGAGATACATAGTTCTGTATCAAATGTAGTAAAGGCGCGTGAGGGTCCTTCGTTTTCCGTGAGCATCAGCGCCTTCTCTGAGTCGGGATATCAGGCCAAACGTTCAACACTCGATGCCACAGAAAGAGCTTTGCACGCACTCTAAGAAGGGAAGCTCTCCGGCCGCATTTTGAACTCGAAGGGAAGTGGCACCTGTCGCTCGAAGACACTGCTCAAAGATATTGGGCTGTCGCTGTTTCCCTGTCTGACACATTCATAGAGCAATTACAACTTTGCGATGAAAACTGCAGTGCGGAAAGGCCTCAAGGAATGATGATTTAGAAGTAAATCTGCAGAGGATTGAGGCCGTTGTCTGCAAATTTAATCCGAAATAACGCTCGGTTTGTGTTCTACAGTATTTAAGCGTTTGTGCTTGTAACTATGCCCGGACGATTAGCTTGGAAAACTCTCGGGATTTCCAAGAGGTCCCAAAGGTGCTTTTTTTCAAGAGGCAACTGGACTTTCTGGTTTTTCTTTGAAGACGTTTCGCTTCTCATCTGACTGGGATGGTGGGGAGCTGAAGAAGCTTCTTGGATGAGAAGCGAAACGTCTTCAAAGAAAACCAGAAAGTCCAGTTGCCTCTTGAAAAAGCACCTTAAGCTTGGGACTACCATGGATGGCCAAGAATGTCCAGAGATTATTAGCGAGTTCCAAGGGGCAAATTTCCCCCACGAGTCTTTATGGTTAAAATTCCAGTAAATAATTTCCTTTTCTGAGTTTTTCTTTTTTTCTTTCTCTCAAAGCCAGAATGAAGGGAACGCCCAGTAGAACTAATATAGGAGATTAAAGAAATGTAGGGAGATTCCCTGCATGATCTGTTATTTAGAAGGAGCAGATAAAAAATAACTTCCCCCTTCAGGGGTAATTTGTATTGTTGAAAAGGAGAACATCTGAGCATCCTGAAGTGAAGCTAGCGCCTGTGCGCACTTCAGCCCGCGTGGATGAAAACTTCTGGCGCGTGCACACGAATGAATTGTGGGTTCCACGCGGTGATCCAAGTGCATTTCCTTGGCTATGGTCGGTGCAGAAGAAGCAAAACCAAGCAGTGAAAAACACAAAAGAATTAAAATCTGCTCTCCCCTCCGGATCGTCTGTCATTTCAATGGCACCGCGGACGAAGATTATCCGGCCATTGTCGCTACCAAATCTACTAGGTATCTCTAGTTCTCCTATTCAGTTTGCAAAAACCTTCGATGAGTGTAAGGGAGAAGTCAGACCTTGAAGATGGTCCCATCAATCCCAACCAACACGACCAAGGCTAAGGCAGAGGGCAGTCCAAACATTGGAGAATCTCAGGTTCCTTTAATGAATTACAGTTTCATTAATAGTATAACTCTCCGTCCGTTTTGTCGGGAGTATGACTTTTGCAGGTCAGTTTGTATGGGACAGATATTAGTTACTGTATTTTCTATTTCAACTTGGCATAGGAATATTACATTAATATTCACATATCACATGTCCCTACACCATTTTTTTAAAAAATTGGATACATGGGGGGGGGGGGAGGACAGGGTCCATCTCTTCGCTGCTTGTTTACCCACTTCAAAAGTCAGCCCATTTCAGATTTCATCTCGGGCATCCAAGTAAACAAATGTGGATCCACAAAAATGAAATTGTATTGTATTTTTTTACAATGACAGGCTCTTGCTCTTTCTTCTTTCCTTCTTTCCTTCTTTCCATCTTTCCTTCTTTCCTTCCTTCCTTCCTCCCTCCCTTCCTCCCTCCCTCCCTCCCTCCCTTCCTTCCTAATTTGGAATCCAGCATCTCTAATATCTCTCCTGTCTAGCCTGCGCATTTTAATTTTAATTTCCAAATGAGCCCCCAGTCAAAAAGCAAGAACAGAAATGTTTTAATCTAATATTTCTAAAAACATAGATTAGTCGTTCTAAGTACCTCTCTTCCAGGAAATATGCATAGTGAGTTTATCCAATCTGGTACAATCCTGTTGTTTTGGATTACAACATACATTTTTGCTGGCTACAGAATTAGGGAGCTTCTAGCTTTCTTTCAAAAGGAAAATTAAATAAAAGGATCCTTGTCTGCATTACTTTTAAGCAATCATTCTGATTCAATATGGAGACAGTGTCTGTTTCATAGCTAGTGAGGTTTATCTATGGCACAACTATTTGAAATAGAATAAAATGGAATAGAAAGTTACTAAAAAAAAGAGATGACTTTCCCTCCCTCCTCCCTCCCTCCTCGCCCCCTCCTCCATCATCATCCCTAAAATCTAAACTTCCTCTTCCTCAGAAATAAATAAAGCTGCGCTTAGGACTGAAAGGAAACTAGGTCAGAAGCCTCAGCAGCAACTGCAAGGAAGAAGAGGTACAAGGTTGGTGCCAATGGATGGAGAAATGTATATTGAACTCAGGATTTTCCAATAGCAGGGCTGGGAACAACAACTTAGTATCTCTTCAGATGTATATATTATGTATATAATTTGTTTTGTCAAATTAAAAAGAATGCACATACATTCAAAATGCACACACACACAACTGTAATGCAACACCAAAATTAGTAGGGAGAGAAGGAAGGCAGAATAAATGTATAAAATAACATATCTGGAGTCTACAACAAAACCTTGTATCTTAGATGGTCCCTATCTGGAGTGCTAATCTATCAACGTTGCCAGATTGTCCTACACTATTCCATTCCTGTGGTCCTTGGATATTAATTCTCCCTTCTGCAGCAGTTGGCATCCGTGCCTTCAAAACATGTTCAGGCCTCACAGCACTTTTGTCCTTCTAAATATTTACCATACTTCTACAAGCCACACAGTTCCCCTGAGTTGCCCTTATGGATGAGTTTTAGAGGATAAAAAGATCATATATGGTCTTCATATACACATTCAGAAACCATATACATCTCCTGGCCCCTTTTGTTGTTTTCAAGCCCCACCCTTTCAGGATTTGCACCACTGATTCTCTCATAGATTTTCATCTGAAAAGAAGATGTTCACTTTCCATGCCTAACAAAGTTTTCAAATAGAATTACAAACCCTTGCTACCTGCCAAATAAAATTAAAAACAAAATTGGTCTGACATATTTGACACAGCTTGGCTTATGGCTCTTGCAGCCAAAAATAACCCCCCAAAATGCATGCAATCCAAAGATAATCCCTTTTATAGAAATATACTGGCCAGTTCTTTTACCAAAGTCCATCAATGCATTCAAAAGCTTATGTAGGGTCTGATAAACAGCCCCAATTTAACATTAGATACAAAGTATCAAAGTATCTTTGTTGTGTTCAATAATATGTCATAGTTTATGTCCAAGAAAATAAACCATATTATGACTGAACATGATGACTGAATTTACATAAAATACTAGGAGAGT
The DNA here is from genome assembly GCA_012654045.1 of Ptyas mucosa. Taxonomy (NCBI): domain Eukaryota; kingdom Metazoa; phylum Chordata; class Lepidosauria; order Squamata; family Colubridae; genus Ptyas; species Ptyas mucosa. The sequence goes on along the minus strand of WNWU01013589.1, from coordinate 4,834,387 downwards.
AGAAGATTCCAACAATATGCTGATTTACAAATAAACCAATCCCATTTTAGTCTGGGTATAATACTGTGTGAACCTATTCAATGAGGTTATCCAACTATAATACGTGACACTTTATGAATTTAAGATTCCAATCCCATTCATACTAAATTCCATTTCAATCCCATTCATACTGAAAAGTCTGATTGATCTTATTTACAAAGCATATTCTTTGAATAGTTATGATTGTGGAAGTAATTTATTCCTTAAGACTGGAATATGTGGGTGTTAGAGAACATATAGCTAGTGAATTTATTCATGATGATGATGATGATGATGATGAATGAGGTTTCCTCTCTAGCCTTATACAAGCATTTATTTTATAATTAATTTGAACATTTTCTAACCTTCAAAATAACATTCTAACAATTACAAATTCCAGTTACTCACAGTAATGGGACTTGGAATAAGTTTTCTTTTTTGTCACCAATTTGGAAATAAAAGCAGATTTATAGAAAACAGTTAAAACATAACCAATCCCCCTTGAACCTCTTTCCACAGCTATTTCTTCCACAGCAAAATGAAACCTACAAGTGAAAGAATGTTTAGAAGAAAAACCACATTTACAAGGTACTATAATTGCTAGGTTTGAAACTTTGAAGATTTCATTCATGGACATCTGGTTTGAGATTGGCTTTCTCCAAAGAGTGTGAACTATTTTTTTAAAACTTTCAGAGGAACACAGGTCCTATGTCTAATCTCAACTTTCCCAAACTAGACTATAACTCCTTTTATTTCCAAGCTAAGGACCATCAGTTTTTGTCTGGTTTGAAGAAAACATAGCACACAATCCAACAATCTTTCAGCTCAAGAGTCAGATATAGAAAATACAGTCGAGAACTCTGCATTGAGAAGCACAATACAAAACTAATTCAGATTCAGAAAACACGCATTTTCTTCCAGATTTTGCATATTTTAAAACCAGCTGGAGTTTCTCAACAGTATGCAATCAACAATTGTTTATTTCTTGAGTTACTGAACCCAATTTAACAAAGGAACATAATTCATATATTAATATGTCTTGATTTATTTGTTAAATATTAAGTTTTCCCATTCTATTAAAGATAATATTTAAGTAAGTTACGTAAATAATTATAAATAAAAAAGGTCTTGCAGATTTGTTCTTTTCCCCATTGGGAAAAGCCAGTAGAAATCTGTCTAGATGACATGCAAAGTATTAATTGCAATTTCTGGGAAGCACCAGGTTTCCCATTCCCCTTCCCAACCTCTGTAATTACCAGATTGAATCTACGTTAATATATGGACATTTATTAAATGAAGTCATAACTAAGTACATCACTATCTTCTGTTCTACATCTACACCATTGACAATACAGTGTATCCCAATCCCATATTTCTTTCTGTCCAGGGATTCATGTAGATTCATTCCTTTTCTTTCCTTCTTTCTTTCTTTCTTTCTTTCTTTCTTTCTTTCTTTCTTTCTTTCTTCTTCCTTCCTTCCTTCCATCTCCATCTCTATCTCTCTCTCCTTTTGTCATCCTTCATGTTTATATTATAAACATTTCCAAAGATAATTAACAGAAATTGATTCTGACCTTCCCAATCTGGATATCTTCCAAATTTAACCCCATCATAATTCTCCAGATAATAGAATGCTATTGTCATCACTCCACATATAATAAAAGTATTACGGTTCATTACAGCAGCTTTATTTAGATCCATATGGGGAATAACAGGCAAGAAATAATTGCCTTAAATACACTTGAGACTTTTTCCTCTTTTTTGATTTAAAGGGTGTTTATGAGAGTCTGCTTGCTGGCCAGTGATTTGGCAAGTCCAGGGACTGGATCTTTTCAGTGATGGCCTACATTTTTAGAACTTTCTCTACCTAGAATTAAATGGCTGTTTTAATAGACATTTCTGAAAGTGCTTCTATTTCTATTCTTATTTGGACATGATGAAAATCAGTTTATGGTGGATTAAAACAATTCCTCTTTTCCCAGTTTGCTATATTTTACTGGAACCAATGTAATGCTCTTTTAATTTTGTTTACAGTGTCAAGGAATTGTGAAAGACGTGACCTTTTAATCCATTCACTGATGAACTGAGGCTTTTTTTAATTAATGTTCTGTAGGTATCTTTAGAACAGACAACCTATGATTCTATACATAGATGTTTTTTGGATTACATTTTCATCATTCTTGATTGCATACCATACTGGCTGGGCGGATGGAAGTTGAGCCATGAATAAAGTTTTAAACAATTTATTTCATTTTTCAAAATATTTTAAATTTAAATAAACAGTAGTAGCAAATTAAAAACTAAAATAGGATTGTAAAAGCTATACTAAATGAGAAGGAAAGTCTATCTTATGTATTAGAGTTATTAATAATCACTGATTTACTAATAAACTACTGTATAATCAACTATAATACTATTAGTATAAAATCTTATTGTAAAATAACCCCAAATCTCTGCCAAAATAGTACATATTGCTTCATCCTTTGATTAGTAGAAAATATTGTCTTTTTCAAAACAAAGAGATCATGCAAAAATCATCCCTTAACATCTGGAATAATATCATTTTTTTCAATTTTTCAATATTATACTTTTAGCCACTACTCATGTTCAAAATGACAATAATTCCTGAGAAACAAATGGTATATAATTCAACACCAGATTAACATCTTACAATTTAAAGATTTTTGCATAAAACTATTTATATACATTAAAATATCATTCCAAAAGGATATCAGATAATTACATAACCATATATTCAATTAACCCTCATTTTTGTACGCCTTGAACACAGACAATCTGATGTCTATCCTTTCAAGTACATTATTTAGGAATCCAAAACCTTCTAAATACAATTTTTGATTAATCAACTTTATCCAAAGTGTTGATACCATTTAAATAGTTTTATGGGCATGAAACTAGTGATGAGGCATAATTGAAGATGCTATTTCTTTAGTCTTGGAAGTGTCTTCTTTAAAATACATTTGAACTTTTGATAGGACTTGAATTAATTATAAAAATAAAAGTGGATCATTTAGGGTAATACTAAAGTTAACTTAATTTTATTCTCAGACACCCCAGCAAGTAATTCAGGGTTCTAGCAAGAATAATTTACCCCTACGCACTAAGGGCAGTATGGCAGGCCTGCCTTAGCTTTGAGTTGAAGTGTCTGGCAGATGTTAAATGGGAAGACCCAGTCAGCAATAACTGTATGTAATGCAATCTGCATACCACTTAAGCAAGCCATCTCAGATTAAATGGTGGAAATATCCACTGCTAATTTTAATATAAAGTTTGACCTAGATGACTTTTGAATGTGAAAATGAATGTGAAAAGAGAAGTAACATCAACTTGTTCAGCAGATAGTTAGAATTGATCCTGATGATCAGAGAGGAACTAAAAGTAAAACAGAAAACAAATGAAAAATTAAGATGGAAAAATTAGAGAGGAAGCATTGGTGATTTTTGGTATTCATCTTGCCCAAACCTAATTCTACCCCCTCCTCTCCCTACCCTACAATAGCCTGAAGTCAGGCTGGGCCTACCATTACATGAATTAATATAGTCACTTCAGAACAAGGATAATGAATTTGGAATAAAATCTTACCAGCTACCCTTTTGGGTTACTTCCTGGAATAAATTCTTCGTATTTTCCTAAGGCTCATGGTTCTGTTCTAATTGCCATCCTGTGTGCAGAGCTGCACTGGAGGTGGCCCTAATGTCTGTCTTTAGAGGTAACCTCTATCACAGCCATGATGCATTAGTCTGAGGTCTGCCTTATAACAATGTTAACAGGCAAGCTGTCGTGCTGTTGTTACCAGAGATATGGTATATGGGATTACCACATTGAAGGAATGGCAGAACCTCTTCCTATCTCTAGTGATAAATCCTCACTCTTAGGCAAAATTACTGCTGAACTATTTCTGTCCTCAGAAGGAGATATCTCTCAACTGAAAAAATGGTATCTCTCAACTTCCTTGGGATATCAGATCTGTCCTATGAAACTAGCTGCTAAAAGATATGGCAATCTCTAACTCTTTATTGCCATCTAGTGGTCATCTGGATTGTTGCAACCCAGTATCTATTTTTACACCAGATTAATTATTGCTTTCAGTAGAAAGAAGCTTCCTATGTATGCCATAGTAATGTTATTAGACTGTGAAGTCCACTGGTTAAGTTTTAAATTTCAATCTATAAAGCCAAGTTGTTTTGCATATAGATCGATAGATCGATAGATCGATAGATCGATAGATAGATAGATAGATAGAGATAGAGATAGATAGAGATAGAGATAGAGATAGAGATATAGAAAGAGATAGATAGATAGAGATAGAGATAGAGAGATATAGATAGATAGATAGATAGATAGAGATAGAGATAGAAATATAGATATAGATGATATAGATATAGATATAGATATAGATATAGATATAGATATAGATATAGATATACACACACACACACACATATACACACACACACATTCTATATATTTCTATATATTTTCTACATAGAATCCAATGTGACTTAAATAAAAAATATACAAAAAAAATAAAGTTGCTTAAATCTACATTACAGTGACAGATTAAAATAATAGAAGCATATTGACATTAATATACCTACAATCCCAAAGATGTCCGATATTGAAAGTCTGGAGGATTGCGTCGGCATTTCCTAGGAAAGAATTTGCCACCTCTGAGATTCCAGATGATAGTCTTCGAGAATATGAGATCTACAACATTAGGGATTATTTTATCCTCAGGTTATAGAGACAGGGACTCAGATGAGAAATCATTATTTACTAGACCATCTAGTAAATGAAATTCACCAGCAGGAATTGAACCAAAAACTGCCTGAAACCTGATCCAGACATTAACCTATGCAAAATTGTATACAATATGTATTAGAATTAGATGCATCATGTGTCAAAATAAGTGAATGGGAAGGAGAAGAAGGAAGAGAAATAGCTTCCTAGATTTTAAAAAATAGCATATATGGTAAATTATTGCTAAAAGCAAATTCGAAACCTGAAAATCTCAAAGTTTATTGCAATTATTTGTGACCAAAGTCTTTTTAAAAAATGGTTAAATTCAGGAAATTTTAGAAATCTGAATTGGATTAACAGTGTGATATGAATGTAAATTTTTAATTAACAATTCTGCAGCTGCAGATCAGCTCTTTTGCAGAGGATGATCCATAAGCCACAAAAGCATGCATCTTTCTCCCCCCAATTTGCATCCCTCTCCAAGCATTAGAAAAGGAGGGTGCATGCTCCTGTCATGGATCAGCTATTGCAAAAGGGTGTACTTAGGAATTGTTCATCAAAAATACAAAAACAAATGAAACATATGCATGAGCTATTGTGCCACACATTTCAGCTATTGTCATCTTTGAATACCACTAAACCTTCCTGAAAAAGAGGATTTCTCTCTCTTTTTCTTCCCCATCTCTAGTTACCTCCTTGTAGTGCAGAGCACAATTCTTTTGGCTCCCAAACCCCTGATTAAATAAAAATTCCATTCCATTTCCACAGAAAACTTCCCCACCTGATTTAGAAAGTAAAACATTTTTTTGTTTGAAATTTGTTAAATGGTGCTGCATTTAATCCCTGCTGCATTAAAGGGACTTTTTACACATTCCACCCAATGGGGCTTCTGGTTCCAAATCCAATCCTGATAGTGAGATCTGTACTTAAAGTATTTTGTACTCCATGAGTAAAGGTGAGACTTTGAGACTATGACACTAACAGATGGAGATTTATTCTCATTTAGTAAGTCCTGTGTGATTGAATGAAACATTTTCTGGCTTCTGGTGCATAGATTTATGCATCCCAGGCCAATCTGCTAATCTGAAAACTCAGTTGGTTTAGGTAGTGTCTACACAGCACACTAAGATATTCTGTTGCCTGAACCAGAATAAGAAACAAACTCTCTCTCTGAAAATTAAGCTGTATAATACTCAAATCCAGCCAAATAGTTTTGGCATATGAGGCATTCCTCCCTCACACTTAATTAAATAACTAACATTTTGCTTATTTTTCATGGCAAAATAAATTTGCTACACAAATCTATTGTGTAAACCTATGTAGTGGTACCACTGGCCCATAGTAATTCCACAAGTGAGCCAGTACAGGCTTAATAAATTACCTTCTGTTATACAGTTCCAAAGCTTGGAATATAAGAAATGATATTACTCTTTTACGGAATATGAAGTGTACCCTTCATCATAAAAAAGCAAAATAATTTGAGATTAAATAATTTATATAATCAAGCCATTTTCCTAGTTTAGAACAAACTGGTCACTAAATAGGAATGCTCATTAAATAGTAAACAAATTATTTCCACTAAACCTCTCTAAAAGAGGAAAGCAGAAAAAAGAGAAGATTGCTTTGAAAAGAATAGGTCTAATCATCTACTATTTTATAAATCTACATTTGCTCTCAGAATTGAATGTAGAGATGAAAATGTTTAGAAAAAGTGACCACAAATGGCATGATACTAAATAATTAGACAAATTCAACGACACTACCTGAAGTAATAAAACTGCCTCAGCTACGAGATAGAGAAATAGAATTTATACCAACTCAAACAGTGTGACTTTCAAGAAACAACCAAGACAAAAATAATACCAGATAACAACAACAATATGTTGAAAATTAGGGAGTGTCAGCAATATTTTAAAGTTGTTAACTTTATCCTTCAGGCAGCAGAGATGTGTCTCTTGTTAGGATTTTACCATATTATTTTGCCCTCCTCCAGTTGTCCGATTTCTTTGGGTTTCTGGGACCTACCACAACAAGGTATAAGGGGCATTTCTGAATGAAACGGTTCTTGAACAATTCCACTTTTATTTTTTTGACAGAATTTTTTATAAAATGTATACTTTCCTACTTTTTTCTATCTTTTTTTCTTGCCAGATATTTTTAACAAAGAAAGACTGGAATTTTGACTTGGCAGAATTCCTTTTGAAATTATTGCTCTTCTTCTTTAACTTTTAGCCATGTTGGATGGGAATTATGGGAATTACATTCCAGAATACCCAGTTACTAGATTGAGGAAAGGTGGATTGTTGAACAGGATCCGACTATATTAAGTATCACTCTGTTATTCTCCTTAGATAGGAGGGTTTTTTTCCCTTCTGAATTTAAAGTTAGAATTAAGGGAAATCATGAGATGTTTCAGTTCATTTAATTCATTCAGTTATATTTCTACAAACCTTAAGAAAAATACATAATGGCTGAGGATTTTGGAAGTTTGGGTGACACCAGATTGCTTGTTTGGTGTCAAAGCTATATTTCATTTCTTCTTTTATGGTTGAAATAAGTTTTCTCCCCTCTAAATATATACTGAATATTCAGACTTTCAGTAAAACTGGAGCAAATATTTTTATAATTGGCATTTGACATATATTCTGTTTTTTCTTTTCTACTGAAATCAATGTTTAGTAAATATTTATTTGGGAAATATTTATTTCATTTAATAGGGGTTTTAGAAAAAAAATATTCAGAATAGAACATCTCAGTGTCAAAATTTCTACATGATGTGAGGAGATACAAATGTTGAAATACTGTTGTCACTCTCTTAAATTTCTCAACTTAAAATGATTTATAGAAAGCAACAGAATTTTATCCTTTACAATAATTATTATCATAACTTATAACTTTATTTCTAAAACATTGTCTGAATGCATCAGGAGGATTAAGCATTGTCTAGAATATAGTTCGCAGCAACCTTTCAAGAATTATTAAAAAATATAACATTAAGGAACTATTATTTCTGTTATGAAATATTGTAATAATGCAAGTATTATTATCACCTCATTAAAAAGTCTAAGGGTGTTTATTTTTTGAAACAGGTAGTATTTTTAAAAGCAAGGCTTTGTTTCATTTTAATCCCAGCAGAGCCCTTTGATTTTAGATCCAAATTATTTCCAGTTTGCTATTCCTCATGAACAGTCATTTTATTTCACAACCTAATTCTACATTTGTTTACTTGGAAGTAAATTAGAGAGATATTTGGAATCTCAGGTAATTATCTTCTGTTTGCATAGATAAGTGGGTTAGCTCACCTATCCTTCTAAAGCTGCTAGGAAGAATCATGTGATTTAAAGTCTTAGTCCAGCATCCTGATTTCAGTTGCAGACTGTCAAATGTGTGCTAGGCTCTTTCCCTTGAAGCACCTGGGGAAGTTGAATGGTGATGAAAATTTCAGTAAATTTGAGAAATACTGAGATTTAAGCTTATTTTGTGCAAAACATATCATGATCAAAGGACTGGCATTTACGATACTTGTGGACTCCTGGTTTCTGATCTTAATTCTCTTAGTTGGTTTCAGGAATGCTACCCAGTTCTCTAAAGGTTTGCTGAAAAACAAGTCTCACTAGTTGCAGTCAAGCTTACTTTCAGATGAATGAATGTAATAGCATTAATCCTGTAAAATTATTCCAAGAACTACATGCAAATTAGATTGAAAACTTACATCACTCTTCCTCCCAGAATGGTTTCTATGGTATAGAAACTGTTTCTAAATTCTATAATTCTGGTTTAGAATACTGAGATTTGGTTTACCCTCCAGAATCTTGCAGTTTGCTCCTCATTGATTCATTGCAGTTTCCTTCTCACTCATTCACTGAGGTTTTTTTTTCTTATGAAAATCTTCTAGATAGATAGATAGATTAGTTAGATTGGATAGATTAGATAGATTAATAGATAGATAGGTGATAGATAAATAGACAGACAAACAGAATGATAGATGATAGATGGCTAGATAGATGATGGATGGATAGATGGAAGAGAAAGAGAGAGGGGGAGAGAGGGGGGGAGGAAAGGAGAGAGAGAGAGGGAGGGAGGGAGGCAGCCTATAGACAAATACACTTCCAAATAAGAAAATAAAAAAATTCTGTACCCCTATGAATCCTAGACTTCTTCATACTTCATACTTTCTCTGCCTGATTTCCATATATCTGTGGCATTTCAAAAATCACATTTTTGAATCCAACAGTTACATTGCAGTCCAACATATTGGGTCATACTGGGAAGAAAGGCTATTCTACATATTCTCCAATAGTTTTTACTTTGAATACTTAGACATTATAAAAATCGTGCATAGCTTTGTAAACTTTCATCTAGGGACATCGTTTTTTGAAGCAAATTTTGGAAAGAATGGATTAGAGCAAGCCTTCTTAAGAAAGTGCTGTTCCTACTTATGCTATACACAGGTATTTTGGGTAGTGATTGCCAAATATCTGATTTTCAGATTTAAGTACATCCCTATTAAATTAAACCTGAACTGCCAGGTGTATATATGTGTATGACAGATTATAACAGTGGCAAGATGAAATTAATTACATTAATTATTAGACTGTAGAAGCGGCTCTGGTAAATCATATGTTTATTTCCAGTTACTTTATTATTATGTGCAGATGGAAGAGCCTAAGGGGAAGATTCCTTTCTCACATAAACTTTGTATTCGGTGAATTTAATTAATAACAAGACAGGATGAAGACAATTAGCAAATGCACAGTTACTTTTCATTAATTTATTGTCCAAAACACCAATTGTTAAAAGGGAATCTTAAGATTTAAACCGTGAAAGACTTTAGAAAGTAGAATGAAAAACTGAGACTATTCAAATATATAATTTCATATTCTATTTATAATTATATATGTAAACCTAAACAAACACACTCAGAAATTTCTCCAGCGCATAGGGAAAATATTCTGCAGGAAACATCTTAATGGAAGTTTTCATTTATCAGTTAAGGTATTTTTTAAAACATTGCAAAGAAAATATCTGTCTGCAGGCACTCACCCTTGAGTATGCAAAATGTTACAAATAAAAGCAGGAAATTGGTGTAAGCGTAACACCACTAACAGCTTGAATCCCATCTTTACTTCACTTTATACTGATGCAGCCATTTTAGAGGTAACATTCATGCCACCCTTCCATTTTCAGAATTTCTCAGACTGCAATTGACTCCCACTCTGCTTATACCACGTACGAAGCTCCTTTCTTTTTCTTTTAATTGAGGTAACCTGCATTCATTAAGTTTCTGCCTTCCCAACCTGGTGCGTTTGGAAATTCGTTTTCTATCCTCCCCAGACTTCTCATGTTGGTTCGGGAAGGAGAAGGACACCGAATGGAAAAATGGTTTCTTTTCTGCATGCTCAGAGTTCAGATCAGTTAAGAGTTCAATGGGTAACTTTTCAATGGCAATTTTTCTAGGGTCGCATCATTTTTCTGAATTAAGCAACATGACCAGGAAACTGGCTTTAGGAAACAAAATAAAATACATACTGTAACTGAAAACCTCCCCCCACTCCCCAAAGATACACATTTCTGTGCATCCTATTCACACGTAAGTAGAGGAGAGTTTAGGACTTAATGGTTCCTGGTTGCAATCTGATTATTTTCAGATACCTCATTTCTAATTTAATCTGTTTGCACAAGAAAAGTGTGTTTTCAAGTTGGAAAAGACAGGAGATAAGGTTTTGTACTTCCAGTTTGTTTGGATTTTTCAGGATTGCATCTGAAAAGCATAACCTTTCAATCCGAAAGAAACCTAAAGGCAGATTGTACACCAGAAGCTTCGAAAGTTATTTATTTAACAGATTTTAAAACCGCCCATCTCCCTCTCATTGTTATATTGGACCGAGGAGGGATAATTGCCCTATACGTGGAAAACGCTTTCCCTCTCCAGCTCAGCTAGGAGAGCGTTTATTAAAATTGGCCTTGGAGATGGCCTTTCCCTCTGAGAAACCTGTAAAATAAGAACACGCGAGGGAACATTCATAATATGAACCCACAAACTGTAAAACGAAAGAACCTCCAAGCCAATCTCAAATGTTTATTTTGGCATGACTACTCAGAAAGGAAAGATCCAGTCTTAATTTCCTGAATCTGCTCTGTAATTCTCCGCTCGTTCGCTTGCCGTCTCCGTGGCCCTCCCTCGCAACTCCGAAGGCCAGGCAGGCATCTCGGCAAAGACCAGCAGCCTCTTGATTTCTATGGGGCTTCCTCTCTAACAATGCCCTCGGGTCGTAAACCTCCCCTCTGTGTCGCCATTGCATCTTGGAGCCCCTCCAACCCTCGGCTAATAGAATTGGGGCATAACTGCAAAACTTCTTCATTTGGCCGTTGGTGTTGTCTTCTTCTGGGCACGTCGCACCACAACGACTTCTTTCCAAATCTCGTATGCCTCGCTTTACAATATCCCCATAAAATCACTTCTGGTTGTTTCGGCTTCCCCGAACAGATGGGGAAGGGGGAATCTTCAAAGTGCCCGGAGAATCTCCGGATGGGATTTAATGGGCAGCTCCCGACGGGGGGAGCGGATGCAGCGGAAGGCAATAGACGCTTGACTTTCAACTTGACGTTGAACTCCCCTTCAAGGCTAAGGGACGACGCCTCTCTAACCTTCCCGTTGCCTTCGAACTAGATTGCCTGCAGGCTCTGATCAGGTCTCCGGCCCGAATATCGGAGCACTAAAAATGGCCGCCCCAAAGGGAAATTTCCAGTTTCTGGGCACTGCTGCGTTCTGCTCTTATCAGGCTAATGAAACGCATATTTTGGGGGCATAACATTTTTCATCCTTAGTAACGTACAAGCCACTATGAAAGAAATCCGTTCTGTTTTTCTACCACAACTCATAACTTTTGGCTACAAAATCCGGACGAGCAAAGGGGGCAGTAAAGACGTACAAGCTCTTCCTGTCTATCACCCCATTAATTTCTGTGGGACACTAACTGAATAAGAGTGGGTGAGTCAAAAACATAACATGCCTTTTTAAAGAAAGATTGTATTTTAGGGCATCATCTGTATACGTTTTCCCCATCGACTGGGATTAGGGCTGCAGTCAAGAGTCCATTTACTTGGGAGTAAAACCCATCAAATACAATAAGATTAAGACAGAGGAGGGTAGGACTGCACTGCCAGGCTCCCTGATAAGTAAGCATAACTGAAATCAAAAGAACTTTCTGTTGAGCAGACACATTTAGAATTTCTATTGTACAATTCTATTTTTAAAATTTAAGAAGGAAAGTCTTAGGACTGTAACATTTTTCATGAAAGATGCACAACATTGTTCCATAATTAGAAATGGGGAGAAGGAGGGATAGAGAGGTGATTTTGGAATGCCTTGGATTGTTAGAAGTAAAGAAAAATAGTTTAGTTAATCTGTTTTTGTAAATACTCATGGAGGATTTGAAAATATATTTAAGTTCTGTCAGTTTGCACAGAGAAAGAAAGAAAAAGTGTTCTGAGTCTATAAGACAGGGGCTCACAAGCACGGCATAGGGAGAAGCAATAAATTCTCCACTGTGAATTTGCAATCTTAAGACCTAACTTATTCCTGTAACTGAAGCTTTTCCTAATATATGGTAAGTAAAGTGCAACTTACTGGTTATATATTAGTATAATCATGAAGGATGAAGGTAGAAAACTCTATAAATCTTCAGTGGCCTAGACGTTGCTAAAATAAACAATTTTGCTAATACACTATCCTTATTTCTGAAGAATCATTTGGTTAGGTTCAAATTATTATTTAAAAAAAAATTAAGGAGGAATAAGCCAATATTCTTGAAAGTGTGGAGGATGACAGGGCAGGAGTGCACAAGTCTGGTAAGACCTGGCAAAACTGAATATGTGAGTCTCGGCCTGATCCCATTTCTCCAGGCAAACAAATGCCACTCATCGCCCAAACCATTTTGCCTTTCTTCCTGGAGTGAAGAATATTTGCCAGAGTTATTTAATGTCTTCTGCAGAATCTTAATCCATATATTCTGGCACCAGCAGCAGCATCTTTGTAGAAGCTGTCCATTAATGAAATCCTGTTTATATTCTTCCAGTTACAAAATAAAAAAATGGGTGTGTGATGGACAGCCTCAAAAGGATGAGATAAAGAAAAGAATGAGATGGAGTTTAGTATTTATTTGTTTTATAAAGATTTATATAAGCTCCCATATTGTAATACAGTTCTGTTTATGTGCAGGACTGGATCCACGACTGGATCCACGACCATCCACGACTATTTTGTGGCCTGAAATTTCATTTTGACTATATTTTGGTGGTGTGAAAGAGCTGATAGAAGCAGGCTTTTGTTGTGGATTCAGCAGCACTGTTCAATTCAGGCAAATTCAATAACTGAAATCTATATAAAACCCTACTATCTAACGCTACAGGTGGGTAGATTCACATAGGATTGGAATGCAAGTTTATTGGCAATGCGATTTTATGCACACTCTTTTGGGGGGGGGGGAAGGAAGGTCCTTTAGAGCTTTAACTTTGTACTTCCAAATAGCTGGAGAGTTTAATATTTAGGCTGAATGTCTTTGGTGTTCTGTACAACCCATGTCCTTTAAGAAAAAAACAACAAGGAACTGTAACACCTCAGAGACTAGTCAATGTATTATCTCATAACTACAGGTATTGCCTCAAATAGATTTATCAGATTCTGTAGAGGTTTGGAGAGACGGGACTTGATCCCTTCCTCCACCAGCTGTCTGATATAAGATTCCTACCACCTCCTTTCCAGGAAGAAAATGAATCTCAAACAGTTCCTCATCCTCCCCCTCCCCCTCCCCCTCCCCCTCCTCCTAAATATTTTACTCTCTGCCAGTTCCAAAGTTGATTAGCTGCGTAGTCCATTGTGTTACCTTCGTCAGCTCACTCATTGCTTGGAAAGGAATTATTTAAGGTCTTGACAAAAAAAAAAAAGATGAAACAGAAAGGGGGAAAGATAGATAGATGAGAAGAGGAAAAGCTTTAATTTCTATCGACTTTACATCCAGATGAGCTCAAGCCATTGAGCTTACTTGGATGTAAAGGAAAGAATGCTGTAAGGGAAGAATGTTGTCTAAATAACATCTGAAAATCAAAAGTTTCAGTTTTCAAGAAGATACATTATTGATTAGTTTACTGTTGGAGGCAATGAATCTCTGAGATTACTACCGTAGTAATGCTTTTACACTGACAAGCCAAATGTGTTATCTTCCTCGACTGCAGAAAGAAATATCTAAATCTCTGACTTTCTGCTTAAAATGTGCATGGGTTTGATTTTTTTAAATGCACACTTACAGTTTTTTCTATTATAGCAGTATAAATTACAATGTTATCAACTTCCGGTTATACAAATGTGGTGCATCTATTTTGCTTAGATTAGCACCCATTTTGCATGGGAAGAACTCTGGAACTTCCATGTGGGATCTGGAAAATCCCTTGCAGCTTTGTGCCCACTGCAGTAGTTTCCAGAAAGAAGAGCAATGCTGTCCAGGAATGCAGAATGGTTGCAATCCAACACATCTGGAAGGCATGGGCCAGGGAATTACTCTAGTGGGTCGTGGACAGCTTTCCTCAGCTGACATCTTCCAGAAACATTAAGCAACAAACCCAGCCAATACTGACTGATTAATAGGGGACATCAAGCTAAGGAAAACAAGCACATTGTCTTCTGTACATTTTGCAACAGAACAAATGTCTATGGAATGTAATCTTTTGGCACCATTTCCTTACAACATGAAATGAAATAGTTACATCTTATGCATCGGTTTCTTCAGCCACACTGCAGCACAATGTACTTGTACTACCTTGTATTTTACATTGTCTATGAATGGTAAATAAATAATCATTCTCCTTGAGTAAATAAAATTTGTTATCTGTTTGTAATCTGAAAAACTATCCTAATGACTAGAATAAAAATAAAAATAAAAGATGCATATCGTTTGATTCTGTTTACTGTTTTTGAGGCTGACTTCATAAAAGACACTCCTGGTTATGAAATTAATCATTTTCTGGGTTCACAGAAAACACTGGATCATAAGTAAAACCATTGGATCAGGACAAAAGGGGGAGCAGAGGGGAGGGGAGGGGAGGGGAGAGGAGAGGAGAGGAGAGGAGAGGAGGGGAGGGGAAAGGAAAGGAAAGGAAAGGAAAGGAAAGGAAAGGAAAGGAAAGGAAAGGAAAGGAAAGGAAAGGAAAGGAAAGTTAAACATAAGATACTATAAAAATGCAGACTTTAACAATATGGTTAAGCATCTTATTCATCCTTAGTCCATCTGTCTAAGAAGAGGATGACAATCTAGTGCAGGATCAAATCCTCTGTAGCCACTCTGGGCATACTTGCTTGTAAGTATAACTTATTGGCATCAGTTTCAAAAATTGGCTATGTGACTCTTTGGAAAATAAAAACAAAGTCAGTATTTGTCACAGCACACCATTGACATTAATGAGGCTTACTTCTAGGTAGCTATGCACTATAGCTAAAGTGTTGGATGAAATTGATTTATCTTCTTCCTCTGCTTTCTCACTATCCACCTCCAGTTTTCAAGACAGAAGAGTGCAACAAGCAACAGACACTGTTGGATGTTGTCTCTTCTGTATGCCAAATTATTTTTAAAATTAGAAACCTAGAAGCCAGCATCTATTTGCTGTTTCATCATCAAAACATGCTGAGTTTTGCTTGGCAATTTAAAGGCAGAAAAGACTTTACTTCACAAGCATGCATTTGGAATTTGCGGGACTGCCATCACTTTAAAGTAATTTTTAGTTTTAATTTCAATTACTTTTGTTAGCCTTATGTTTATCTTTCAGTTGATTTAACTGTTGTGGGTTTAAATGAATTGTTGGGAGTTATATTCGATCTATTTATGAATCACCACAAATCTTGTGGATTTGGAGGCATAAATCTTGTAATAAACAAAGAAATAAACCATTCCCTGCCAGCTAAATCCCTTCATTTACATCTGAAGCTTTTCACAGAGAAGCTTGCAAGTAAATAGCATGCAAAGTATCAAGCAAGAGTGAAAGTACAAGGGGAAAGTATATTAGGACAGTTATAGTTGGGTATTATCTTTCTCTTTTTGCACCTAACTGTTTTGGTGAATTTACTCTCTCTCCCTCCCCCTCCTCCTTGTGTGTGTATGTGTGTGTGTATGCGTGCATGCGTGCATGTATCTCTTGCCCACAATATACTCTATACTAGCAATATTGTATAGAAATCGAATAACTCCTAATTTATTCAGCAACTCCTCCATCTTCTCACAGAGAATAAATTTGGATTTGAGTTCCCACCATCACTACCTGGATTTGGCCCACCTCTTTGACGTCTTGTGCCATTCATTAGAAAGCTTATTCATGCTAGAATATGGCAGAGTAATTAGTTGAAACAAGGATGCAGCTTTGAATAGTAAAAAGGAAGTGGGCAGGTAAAGACAAGAAGGAGATTTTAGTTGTGGGGTGGGATGGAACTGGGTTTTTAAATTTATTTTTAAAATTAGATTTCTATCCAGCCTTTCTTCCAAGAACTCAAGGAGGTGCCCTGTGCTACCTTCAGAGCCACAAACCTATGGTTGCATTGAGAGGAGATGACTGGTCAAAAGTCATTTATATTTTATTGCTTTCTGAGTGAGTAATATAAAGAGGGTAAAGGGAGAATAAATCTGTAAGGATATTTCTGTTTTTGCTCCTTGCCTGATTAGCTGCAGCCAAAAAAGAGGCAACAGCAGTGCAGATACATAAGGAGATCTCTGATCTCCTCTGGTTCCCTGTGGTTTTTAGTTTCTTGAGAGATTAATAGAAATCAAGAAGACCAACTGTCCTCCATGCAGACAGATACTTTGGTGAGCCAAGAAATATAAGAAAGGGAGAGACAGTTTTAGAAATCCAGCTGAATTTGCAAGGTGTGAGCAGCAGACTGATGTGAATGAAGAATACCCTATTTGGCCTCACTTTGCTCTCCCCCTTCCTTTTTTACTACCCGTAGGTAGTCCTTGTTTCAACTAATTACTCTGCAGAGACAGTCTGAGAGATCTCAATAAGTTGGCAAATCTGACGAAGACCTAGGACATAAAGGCATTATTTGAAATCGTAAAAGTCTCAGCTGCCAAATAAATACGATTGCTAACCCTTACACCAACATCTCCCCACCAGTCGGTTGCCCAAGAACGGTCCGCCTTTCAATTTCAGAGCAACCAGGTACTCGTTCTCCCCTTCTGACAACTGGAGAAGGTCCCCAGGGATCTTTCGTTGTGTTCGTTCAGCACTCCCTACTTCACAAACAAGTTGTAAATGTGTCAAACGGTTGGCTTCTGAAAGGCATTTCTTGAGGTGGAACTCAGGCGCCTATCTCCTTCCCATTCCATGGCGACCAAAGCGAAAGTCTGACTCCTCAGGATCCTCCCCGATTAAGAGCATAAAGGAAAACGATCTATCAACTATCGATCGATCGATTTGTCTTTCTGTCTCTTTAAAAGTTGTCACCGGGAGGGATACATTCCCAGGGGCGCCAGTATCCAAAAAGTACAGGGAACTGTTCAGCTACTTGGCCAAAGAATTAACAATTGAGACGGAAGGCAGAAGGCTATAATGGAAACACTGAAAACGTCTCACGATCCGAAGAGAGATAAAAGTGTACCAAGCAGCATGCCCAATTCTTTCTTTGCTGGACGGGTAACTTTGGGGTTCGCCATCGTTTTTCCTTCTGCCCCTTGAATGGTACCCATTCTCTGGAGGGGGAGGGAACTTGGTATTCTCCCCATCCCCACAAGGGAAGGCGCCGCCGCCACCACAGGCCGCCCCTTTCCCGAAGAGAAGACGATCACGTGTGGGCGCTGCCCCTCCCGCTCCACTCCCCCCTTGCCACTACAGCATTTTCGCAATTGTTGCCCCCTCCCCCCGCACGTCTTCTGCCAAAGCGCCCCAGCCAATCAACAACCCGTTCTGGGAAGCCACGTCCTTCGCTTCGGGTGGGAGCGGGAGAGGGCAGAAGCGCTGCGGTCGGGCGCCTGGGCGACCCTCCTTCGGTTGCAGCCAGCCTTTTAAAGCGGTCCTTCCGGCCTTGCCCGCCTCCCAGTCCTCGCGCCCCGCTCGCTTCCATTCCCCGCCAGAGCGAGGCGAGCAGCAGCCGCCCATGTGCCCTTCGGCCACCCTTTACTCTGGATGGAGCCCGAGGCAGCCTTCGGAGGAGCCCGGAGGAGCCTGGACGAGGCTCCCAGCAAAAACCTGGATGGGTTGCTGAGCTTGCCTCCCTTCCCGGCTGGCGGCCCTTGCAGGAACGCGGCTCTCGCCGGGGCGGCCGGCGCATCCAGTCCCCCAGCGCACGGCCCCTCCGGTTACGCGGCCCTGGATGGGCCCCTGCCTCCCTTCGGCTCCGGGGAGCCTTCTTTGGCTAAACAGTGCATCCCATGTCCGGCCGTCTCACAGACGCCTTCAGCCAGCAGCACTTCGCCCTTCCCTTACGGCTGTTTAGGCGGCGGCTGCTATTCGTACCGAGTGGCCCGCAGCGCCCTTAAGCCGTGTCCGGCCCCGCCCCAGGCCGCCTACACAGCCGAGAAGTACTTGGAGGTTTGCGGGGCTGCAGGCGCCAACGCGCCCCCCGCCCCAGAGGATTATACGACCCGCCCCGCTGAGTTCGCTTTCTACCCGGGCTACGCTGGACCTTACCAGTCCATGACCAGCTACCTGGACGTTTCTGTGGTTCAGACCCTCGGAGGACCTCCGGGAGACCCCAGGCACGAAACTCTCCTGCCCGTCGATCCTTACCACGACTCCTGGGCCTTGGCTGGGGGCTGGAACAACCAAGTGTGTTGCCCCAAGGAGCCCAACCCTCCAGGGCCCTTTTGGAAAACTGCCTTTACAGGTAAAGCTTGGTGCCTGGAGAGCAAAGAACACACTGCCACTCTCGCAGTTCTTGGGGGGTGGGGCAGGGGTGGGAAGGGGCTGAGGAACCAGTCCTGGAGCATCAGGAAAGTGTTTTCGGTCGATTCTGCTTGGAAGACCCACTTTCTAGCTAGGGGAGTGTTTTTTGTCCTGAAAAGTAGTTTTGCAAAAATGTGGGGAAAGTAATTCAGTTAGGTAACATATTTGCATGGTGATTTCCCACAGATTGAGTAACTGGGGGGGGTGAGAGAGCAATTGCTGGCAACAGTCAGGATGTAATTTGTCCAAGATTGAATCCAGTGCCTCCATGAGATAGTAAAGGGTGCCTTTCCTCTTAGCATGAACACAAGTTTCCACTACAGAATTTAATTGAAGACGGATAAACTTCAACTTGGTATTTATTTAGTAGGCTTTGCCCTAATAAATTGTCTGTATAGAAGAACTGCAAACTAGAGGCAGAAGTGACTTTTTGGAATTTTATATTTTCCATTTCTTGGTGTCTCTTTGGATGTCTTTGGTCTTCTCTTGATTCTTCATCAATATTTGAAGAACCAGCTGTCCTGAAAATATGACTCATTTTGTTTTCCAAAGCATGGATATGACAGAGTGGCTTCAAACCCTTTTCAACAGATTAAGAAAATTCTTGGTAGAGTACATCGATATTATTAATCTGCTAGCAGAGATTAGCCCAAATTTAAGACCGAGGCATGCAGGTTGAGGTGTTCATTGCGCCAAGGGGACTCTCTCAAACCATTTGCCCAGGAAGAAAGAGAAAAGGAAGTTTGGGAGGTCCTGCCTTCCGAGATCTGCTGGGTTTTAAGCATTGTTGGGTATACATCATCTAACTGATGCCATGGAAGAGAGGTTGTAAAAGCTACTGGGCTGCAATATTGCCCAGAACAACCTTTCCCAACTTAGTGCCTTTTCTGAGAACAACTCCCATCATCACCTGCCACCAGAATTTCCTGAAATGGCCAGAGCTTTATGAAGGAGGTAGCTCAGACTAAGAATTCAAAAAACAGTCAAGACTTTCCTTGTGAAAACTGTCCCTCCAACTCTCTATTCTGCATTATAGCCCGAAGATAATAATCCTGTCCTTTAGACCCCCTAGAGAGTTTTCTGATTTTGTGACTGCAAAATGTTTTCCCCTTCCCCTATGTGATGAGTCTTCCTCCCCTCCCCTTTATTTCCCAGACTGATTTTAACAATGTCCAAAAAAAGGGGGGGGGAGGAAGGGCACCTTAAATTGTTTTTTAAAGACAACTTGGATCAGACAATCTTTCTTATGAAAAGAAAAAAGGGGTGAGAGAGAATTTGAGGAGCAGCCTCTCTAAACACCATCCCCCTGCCCAGTGTTGTGATTCTCTTTGTGGTCTACAAGTGGCTGGGGGTGGGTGGGGGTTAAAATTCTGTCTGACTTAGCCTTAAGAGATTGTGGGACCTCCCTCTTCCTGCTACTTTTAGTGCTGTCTCAAGGCCAGGCCAGCACAATTTATGGCTGCAACCCATCAAGCCATTACCGGCAGTTTAAGCTTGTAAAATTTGGTGAGAATTCTCAGGGAGTTCATGTGCTTCTCCATGCAACCCTGATCAGCAGTCACCAGGCAAGTGTTGGCTTAAAAGTTAGTTTGTTATTTTTATTGGCTATTCTGGAAGCTAATCTCCCAAGCCTAAACTGGCAAGATAGCAAAACAGAACAAAAATAAAAATCTTCCTGTGAAAATCTCTGTATACTTCTAAATTTTAACATGCTTCTGTTTATATTATCTCTGCATTAATTTTCTACTAATGTCAATGTATAAGAATATATATTTGCCCCAGCTCCTATTTAAAAGGTTATTACCAGCTCTAGCCCAATATTTTTGAGTGGGGGGAGTGTCAAGGGGGAAAAATGATCTATAATGCAAGTGAATATTTTGATTTGAAAGGTAATCAGTTTATTTTCAGTGCTGTCTGACTAGCATCTACAAAATCAATAATGTTTTTTCCCATGTTGCTTAATTTTAATGTTTTTAAAAAGGCTTATGCTTTAACATGTTACTTTTCCCCCACCCCCATTCAAATAAGTATTGACTCCTGGAATGTCATGGACAAATTCATGTAGTTGTCTAGGCACATTTTTTTAAAAAAGTGTTTTATCCATACCTTTTTCCTGTGATTAAGAGAAAGTGACTGACTCAAAATTATTCTGGGCCTAAAGCAGGACTAGAACTCATGTCTCCCCAATTGTAATCCAGCATCTTAATCATTAGATCAAGCTAACTGTCACTGCTTTAATTAACAATACACATATTTGAAAGAGTCTGCCCAAAATGCAGTATCAGGAAAGAAATTTGCCTGTTTCTATTGAGCTCAGTGTTGAAAATTCTTTCTCAACATTTAAATTAAGTTTGACAATTCCTTGAAACAGTATTTCATTAATAGGTAACTGTTCTAACCCATAATATTAATTTCATTTTAATATCAACAAGAATTCCAGTATATTACTCTGGCAATATTTAAAAATACACTGTGTGCTGATATCATAATTTCATATTGAATTCTCTCACTTTTATTACTTAGATAAGTACAACTTTATTAAGCTTATCCAGTACACTTCAAGTTGGATATGATAACATATAAAAATACAATGTTGTAAAAATTATACACATTTCACAAGTTAACAAATTTTTAATATGTATCAAAGTTGTAAGTCACAATATAATATTTTACAAATATATAGATCCAATAGCTTACACCTTAGTGGTTCACCTTTCCAGAGATCACAAAATCACATTTTTTGAAAGTTTTTATTTTGAAATTGGCCATTCTTCAGTGATATCTTACTTTGATTCAGTATTTCAAATTACTTACTATATCTATTATTTCAGAAAAAATAAAGGGTGTAATAATGGGCAGTGCACATTAAAAAAATCCATCAAAAAGGAATGGGATTAGTTAAATGGGGCATTTGCAGAACATTCTCTCTATTAATGGCTGTCATCCCAGTGGTAGAATGAGGTAATTTTAGACTCAACTTATTCATTTTCTGAGGAGTGAAGAACCTTCTTAAATGGTAAGTATGTTATTTTACTTACTTGAAAATGTAATAAACTGATTTGACTCTGTTATGACTGTCCTCTGATTGATTGTAGCTGATTTGAAAACCCATCTCCCTCCCGTACATCAATTCTGGCTTCTACCACAGTCTTACTTTGAAAACATGACTGAATTCCCCACCCCTAACTGAGTTATTAAAACATATTGATACAGTTCTTGTTACCTGTTGAGAGGTGTCTGTGTGTGTATGCCTTCAAGTCAGTGTGGACGCTTGGCGATTAACAGGTCCCCGAAGTTTCCCTGGCAAGATTTTGGAAGTGGTTTGCCATTGCCTCCTTCTTAGGACTGAGAGTGTGTGATTGGCCCAAGTCACCCAGTTGGCTTTGTACCTAAAATCTCCCAATTCCTAGCCTAGTGCTTTAACCACTACACAAAACTGGCTCTCATTATTGTTACTTACAGTTGCATAATTTTAAATAAATTAAAAGCTATTCACATTCTGTAATGCACAACAATTCATACTGCATAAATGTGTATTGCTTTTTGTTAATACATCACACCACATGTAGCTTACAAGAAGCATCTATATCCTGCATTAATATTTCAGCAGTACACATACTGCTGTGCAGTATACTTGCCGGCTTCTCTATATACTTGCAAGAAAGAATGTTACTCCAGAGAGTAAGAAGAAAAAAATGTATTAGAAAAAAGCAATCCTTGAATACAAACAAATCTTCCATTTAGTCAAGCATTTTCTAATATTTGTATGCAACTTAAAGCAATTTAAAATCTAATGGGTTACCATGCTTAAAGGATAAACACTGAAATTTAGAAAATTAATTAGTTCTGATTTTTAATTGTAAGAAGCATGAGTAATGATATTTAACTTAATTAACTCATTATGTGAACTCATGCTTTTCACAAAAAATACCATATATCACGTTCACGTGTTATAGATTAGAATATACAGTCAATGATTTAAATTGTATACACTGGCAATAATACATTTTATTTTAACTTATATAAGTGACAGCTAAATTCCTAGAGTGAGTCATTTCACATTAATATCCAGATCTGTATTGATTTGTTTCATGTATAAACTGTGAAAATATGAACACTGGAAGTAGACATTCTGAAATAATATGTATTTGTTGAAATCAACATAAATAATTTTGAGTAAAATGTTTTCTCATTGCCTAAGCACATAGACATTTAGATTTTGCACATCAGTTGTGCTTTTTAAAAGGAGTGCATAGCTAGGAGTGACAGAAACAATTCTTATTTTGGGTTTATTTTCTTTCTTGTACTTGATTAAAAAATGCAGTCCGGGTAGTTTACAAGGATAAACTAGTGCGGACTATCTTGCAACATTAATATGGACTGTTTTGCTTTGCAATATTTAATGTCAAAAGATTCTCCCAAATATACATTTATATTATTTTTAATTTAGTTCATTGCAAAATTGTACATTCCTGGATATGGAATTTGCCTTGTGACAGCACTATGATCCACCTGGGGCCAAGATCTGTGTTGTTCTTATGTTTGGTTCTTTTCCTCGAATTTCAGTAAGAGGAGCAGTTTTAATAGCATTCTTAGCTACAATATACTCTTTCTCCAAAGAACCAAGGGGCAAGTATTGAATTTATTGAGCAGCAATTACCACAGCTGGAGTAGCTTTGTTTAAATTCAGAAATTCGGTGCAAGAAAAGAGTCTATTATTAACATTTGCGTTAAGAAAGCACAGCCCCCATCACTGCAGATTTGTATGAATTAACAACTCCAAAGCCCTGGGAGTACAGTAGCATAAAACATAAAACACAGGTCTGTGACCTTGAGTAATAGCCTAAAGGTTTATCCTGCTTTAAAAGTGTTACCTGGGAGTAAGGTTTTAGAGAATCAGATCTCTAAGGCTTCACAACAGATCTTAGCTTCAAATCAATTCGCTTGCAAAGGTTTGAGCCTCCAATAAATATACTACCTAATTGGGATTCCTTTGTGATTTTGTTCTCTTTCATTATTATCAGAATAAATTAACCCCTATGAGTGGACTATCATGCATTGAGCTACTTTGCCTTGGGACAGAGAGGGTTTGAAAAAATTTGGGAGTGGAATAATCGAAAGTAACACTGATTACTTGGATGAGGCAGGGGGGGGGGGGGAGCCAGAGCAATTCCTCCTCAGCAGAGGCCGAAATACCCATTTCCCCCAATGCCGAGGCCTTCTTGCAGCTATGGGCCTTGCTGCATTTTGTGCAGATGTTTTGACGAAAATTTAATATAAAAGGAGCAGGATTCCAGATTCTCCACCCCGGTCTTGGAGGAGGGAATGTGAAAATAAGGAAAAATGAAGAGGGGACGGGGATAAACGGGGTGTGGGGCGGGGACGGGGGACACAAACCAGTGAGCATGGGGGGGGGGGGGGGGGGGGGGTTTCCCCCCACCACTGCCCTGTCCGGGGTCCCGGGGAAGCGGCCAACAAAGGGCTCGAGGGGGGGGGGGGGCTTTACTGAACATGTGCGCCTGCCAATCTGCCTGCTTGCCCCTCCACTCGTGGCTGCTTTAACCCGCTTCTCTCTTTCTTCCCTCCGGACAGACGCTGTAAGTCAATCGCCACCCGAGGGCTGTACCTTCCGACGCGGCCGCAAGAAGCGAATCCCGTACAGCAAAGGGCAGTTGAAAGAGCTGGAGAAGGAATATTCCAACAGCAAGTTCATCACCAAGGACAAGAGGAGGAAGATTTCCGCCGCCACTAACCTTACCGAGAGACAGATCACCATCTGGTTTCAGAACCGGAGGGTGAAGGAGAAGAAAGTGGTGGCCAAAGTCAAAAGCGCCACCGCCAGCGGCAGTAGTGGAGGCGGTGACGACGCCTCTTGAGACACGCGCGAAGGAAAGAAGGAAGGCGGCCTGGAGGGAAGAGGCAAAGAAAAAACCAGGGGGGAGCAAGAACTCCCGCGGGGTCGCCCACGTGAGGCCTCCAAAGGCTCCCGCCCCCACCCTCCGAGGCCTTCTGCTAAGAGCCGGCGGCCCTATCGAGGGCCTCCGCTGATCTCTCGTCACCTTTTAAATTTGTTCTTAATAATATATTTTTAATTATTATGGTTGCTATTGCTGCTTTGTTTCCCCCCGAGAAATGAATTAAATTAAATCACTGCGGGAACAGCCGATGATTTAAAAAAAACCACACACACCAAGCGATACCCTCCTCGTTCTTTTCCTGATTTTATAAGAGCGGGAGGAGGAGGAAGAAGAGGAGAAGACACCGTGTGCAATTATTTTTCCTTTCTTTTCCTTGAAAAAGAAGGTGCCTTAGGGCTTTTATTCTGCGACCTTGCTTTCTTTGTCTGAAATTCAGTAATTCAGAGCTGCTTTAAGGGGTGGGGTGGGGAAGTAGCGAAAAGGCACCCAAGAAAAAAGAAAATCGACCCGAATGTAAAATAAATTTTCAGTGACCTCGATGGCTCGTTTGCTGTGGGATCCATTCGTCTCTTAGCTGAATGAAGATATAAAACAGAGGTGAAAGAATAGTTATCGCTAGTCTGTGTAATATTGTAGTGTATGTATGCGCGTGTATGTATACACACACCCCTATACACACGCATATATATATATATACATACTGTGTGTGTAGTCACCTATGGTCATGCGTTTTACGGAGGGGGTCAGATAATTGCCTATACTATAAAATTACCATCATATATTTTATTTTAAGACTTCGTGCCGCATATGAGGGCTGACCACCGCCTGAAGCTTTTGTTCTTGTTGATGATGAGTCATACAGTATTTGCATACTACCAAAAACTAATTAAAAGTGCCTTTGAAGACACTGAAAAAAGCCGTGAGGGAATTTGCAATGTAATAAACACAAGTTACTGCATATCGAAGGAAAAGCCATCTTTAATGTTTCATATTATTTTTAATCCCCTCTTAGAGGTATCCATCAAAGTAAATTTTGTTGCTATAGTTCCGGCCTCAAATCCTGCCCTGGTCATTCTGGAATCATAACATTTTTGTCTATATATTTAAAAAGGGGACATAGAAATATGCCCACGTGCTTTTGCAAGCCGTGAGTTCCGCATCGTGCAACTTTTATGCTTCCCTCTTTCTATTGCCTTGAAAGTCTGCTCAGATCTTCAGATAGCTGCAATCCACGCGCCTTCAGAAATCGGGGAGAAGAGCATTCGGCGATTTAGGAGCAGGTTCCACCATCTTAGTGGAGATTTACGGGGATTTATGGCGTCATTCAAAGGGTCGCGGAGCCGACAGAATAGCGATGATGTCATCGCTAAAACTTCCAATTGAGTGGTCTCCCGGTGACCACATGGAGTCTCCAAGTTGCCTTGGCAACAGGCAGGTTTTGTATTGCCGCAACAACGGCTGGGTGACGCTGGAAGATGCTGTAAATCGTTCGCCAAGAAGTGGCCATTCAGAGCAACTGATTTTTTTCCAGTCAATACAACGAGAGAGATTTACGTTCCGAATATCTATTGTTTATATTGGATCTGGAGGCTGAGATTTTGAAATTGCCATGCAAAGTGGCGCATGAGGCTTGGTTAGCCTTCGAATCCCCGCACTTCCACTGGAAACCACCAGCCGCCCGCCGAAGAAAGCCAAACTCTGTGGGAGGAGCCTGAGAAGGGGAGTGAGGTGTTGCTGCCCTCAAAGTACCCCTAAACAAACGAAAATCTTTCCTAAAATTCTAATTTTGCAGAAGTGTTTAGAAACGTCTCTGGCGCTTACACTGATTATGATTCTATAGGAAAGGACACCCTGACCGCACGTTGCTTCACCGAAAAGTCTAATGCGAAGATGTGCAAGTATATCGCCTATTTATATATTTTTATATTGCATAGTACATTATCCAAAATAATACAGAGATTGCATAAGCAGTACTGTATTTATTATTTGACACAATATGATCAACGATACGTAAAGACGAATGAATATGTGATATAAAATGCATGAGAAAACAAATATTAGACCGTGGTAAGTTTTTTGAAACTTCCCGGCTTTTATTCTTTAGACTTTTCTTTCTCCGAAGAAACTTTAGAAACCTCAAAGAACAGAATGGAAATGGCTCGTTGGTTCATAAGCAACTTCCCAGACCACGTGGTCGCTCCTCGTTGGGGTCCAACTTCGACCTTTTAATCTGTAACAGAGGCCGGTGGCAAATGACCGCCTCTTCTCCCACTCAGCGCGTCGATCATAAACCTCAAACAAAGGTCCCGGTTTTATTTTAGGGCTTCGACTTATTTCTGAGTTGATAACCACACCCTTCAACCAGCAGGCTTGCTTCGAACCCTCTCCGGGGGTTGTTGTCTCGCAGAATTAAATGCATAAAACTCAACGAGAGGTTGAGGATCGCCAAAAGAAAAGGCTCCGGGGCCAAGTTCAAGGATAGCTCTCTCGCGCCATGCCCTCTCTCAGAGATGCTCCGTAAGCCTCCAGGAGACACTTAGACGTTCTAAAATGACTTCGCCTGTCAAGTGATTCGGATTTAACAGTCGATAGCACCTACTGTGCGTACTTACTTGGTAGGTGAGGGAGGGGACGAGGGAAACTCCGCTGTTATGCTCCTTTTAACCATATGGTAGGAAGAATTACACTTGAAGCAGGACTGGGCAAACTACCAAGGGAAGCCAGGATTTTTCGTCAATATTTTTTTTCTTCCGTTGAATGGGGTCGTCTCGGAGATTGCTTGGACAAGTCCCTAACTTTTCTTGGCAAGTTATATATATATAACATATATATATATATAAAAGAAACTCACCGTCTCTTGATGCCTTAACCACTACACCAAACTGGCCCTGAATACTCCTCAATATGTACTTCTAAACTCGGGGAATTCGTATTCTTTATTTTATTGAGCATGATGATATGCCTGTTGATCCTCCAGCCCAAAGACCTAGAGATTTCTCCCCAGGCTTGCCGGAGATCAGTTAATACACATGTTTCCAGGGCTTGACCCTAACTAAATCTGTCTAAAAAGAGGGATGCAGGAGCAAAAAGGAGGAACCAATATATTTTGGACATGGAGAATACTGGATGTCCTCCCCCACCCCCCACTTTGGGATGATCTCTAGTTCTGGGTCTTCTTCAAAGGCCCTCCACCTGTGAGCACATTTCCTCTCTTTCTCTTGTACCCCATATAATAAAAATGTCAGCCTGAGAACGCAAGCAGAAAGATTGGAGAGCGAGAGCTTACTTTAGAGATGCTTTTGCAACCAATATTTGCTATGTCCAGTAGCAAGGCAAGGGGAGAACAATTTTCCATCTACTTTAAATCATGATTTAATTTTGACTCTAGAAGTCAGGACTTGGTTTACTCCCAGCAGATAAGTCATTTTAATTTTTGACTCAGATTTCTTGCTCCGAGAAGTAGAGGTTCTTAAAAGCCAAATAAGTTTAAGAGGTTCCCCATAGAGCAAAATGTAGTATATATAGCTGTGAAGTCCTTGGTGCTCTCTGATCTTATTTGCTTTCAGACCTTTCATTACCCAACTAGATAACATCATCAGTACTAGTGAGTGTGAGGTTGGCTCCCTGTTTACATGGCTTATCCTGCCAGTGTTGATGGGTGTGGTTTTTAAAGGTTTGTTAAGGAAATGATGCTTGCTTTCAATATTAAGTCATGAGCGCCACCTTCCGGTTGTGAAGGTTTAGCACAGTCGGCAGTGTTTCCTTCCCTCCTCCCCATTCTCTTTCTTTTACTCCTTTTACTTAATGTGTTCCTAACACATTAATGAAGTTAGTCTACTCTACGCATATATCTCCTTTCGTGTTTCCTATCAATTTTGACGGATTAAATAAATCATTAAAAATTCCTTCCAAAAGTTGAATTTTCCTATTTTGTAGATCTGAATTTAGGACAAAAATTAGGACAAACTTGATTTGCAGCAATTAATTTTACAAAACATGGAAATTAAATAGCCAAGCTCGCCCCTGCCATACTTTGAACTTAAAAATAAATAGTGAAAATTAGTAAGTTGCATGTTCAATAAGCTCTGTTATGTGTATTCTTGTCTCTCTCTCTCTCTTTTTTTTACAATAAACTTGTATGAATACCTTTCGCGGACCTTCATGTGATTAATATCGTTCTGAACCAGGTGAACAAGAAATGTACCCAGGTGGATAACATTACATATATTAAAGAAAATACGTTTATACATCACTTACCTACCCACACAATTTTAACGGGGTGGGGGGGAGGAGACATCCTCTGTATGTGTGAGATTTATTGTTTATTTCAATTTAGATTGCTTCCAAATCAAATCAAAACCTACCCCCAGTTCCTTGTCTAAAATAAAATACCTTAATTCCTTGCCTTCTCTATTTCCAATTCATGGAATGTCCATTCCCCAAGTCTCCTTTTTGTCCCTGACTCAATTCTTCTAAAAAGGAGAATTCCTGAAGCGTAATGGAGGAGGCTTGCCTTTTGTTCGCAGCCCGGAAAATGGGGGATTTCGAAGAGACCAAACCTCCATCTAGTTGTTTTTTCTAATTGCTGTCAAAAGAACCAGATGAACAAAATGGCTGGCACGCATCTAAAACACAAGGGGAAGAATGGGGGGGGGGAGGGCACATCCTCGGATTTACTCATGCTGATCTGAACAAGCGCACCAATGCCGATAATAATTTCGAACAACCCTACTAGCAAATCAAGTCCGTGATCGAAATTACCCATTTATTCATTATCTGGACTTAAAAAGGGCTTAAGTTTGATTTTACTAGCGCGTTTTCTGCGTTCAGAGAGACGTGTGCAGAGACAAATGTTCAGCCGGCCAGGCGTGCCTCTACTCACACTTCTTCAGACGAACTCAGTTCGAATTCTGCTTTTAAAGCCCAATTAGTTTCAGCATCAGGAATTAACGCTACAGCAGAGTATCTCAGTTCACCATATATTAACTTAGAGGGATTGGCCTTTACAAGCTGGTGCCTCTAAATGCGCTACATGCTGCTTAGGCATTAATGGGAATTGTAACAGTATTCTAGAAAGACTACTAGATTAGATTTGGGAGTAACGAACCTGTACCAGTTTATTTTAGAGGAAGCCTAATGAGTCAAGAGAAGTGTTGATCTTTGTCTAGGCACTTTCTCTCTTCCATCTATACAAATGGTGTTTCATCTTTAAAGATTGCTTACAATTCAGGATCTTAAAGAAAAGTATTTTATACTGCAAAATCTTGAACACATTTACAAGGGAGTTAGTCTCACAGAGTTCAATAGCAATTAACTAAAGGAGGTTACATATTTAAGTCTATGTAAATCTACATATTTAAATTTTCTCTGAAATGTGTTATATCAGTATTAGTGTCACATACAAAAATCCCATGTTCTAATTTGAAAGAGCAGCAAATATCATCTAGGTAAATTCTTTCTGATTAGCCTGCATATTTGCAAGATTTGTTCATTGCCCCATGGATGTAAACATACAAGCTAACTCAATCATTATGTACAGTGGGAATTAGAAACCGAGATCTGGGAAAGGTTGCTATATAAAGTGGAATGTTTATTGTGTACTCCCCTTTGTTTCTTGGAAACCAAAGTCAGAAGATGTTGGTAACATCTTTTTCTCTGAATTATGAATGTTATTAAAAGACAGCTTTTATAAAAGGTGTTACTAGACTTTTCCTTCTGATTTTTGGATACTATAGACCCGTGATGGCGAACCTATGGCACGGGTGCCACAGGTGGCACGCGGAGCCATATTGGTGGGCACGCGAGTGTTGCCCTAGCTAAGCTCCAGCTCACATGCGCGCACCGGCCAACTGATTTTCAGGCCTTCCGGTCCCACCGGAAGTCAGGAAACTGGCTGTTTCCGGCCAGCGGAAGGTCTCCAGGGGGATAGGGAAGGCTGTTTTTGCCCTCCCCAGGCTCCTAGAAAGCCTCTGGAGCCTGGGGAGGGGGAAAAACAGGCCCACCGGGCCATCGCGTGCCAAAAGCAGGGGGAAGTGTGGGAAGGTCATGTGCACATGCGCGGGAGGGCAGGGTGCATTGAATTATGGATGTGGGCACCTGCACCTGTGACCCCCCCACATTCCCCCCACTTTTGGCACGTGACGGCAAAAAGGTTAGCCATCACTGCTATAGACTAATGTGATTGGAGTTTAAAAAGTTTCTCAAAGTCTTCCTTCCTTCCTTCCTTCCTTCCCCTCCCTCCCTCCCTTGCTTGACTTGAAATGAGACAGGTCCTTCCACTTCCTTCCCTTTTCCTCTTCCAAAGTTCTTAGATTATTATGCATCTCATTCCTATAAATCACGCAGCCTTTAATGACAACTGTTTACCTTCCCTACTTGTGGAATACAGACATTGGTATGCATATAGATCCTTCTTTTCTTTCTCTCCCCTCTCTTACCCATCCCGCCCTCTTTCTCTTTTCTCATTCAGATTCACTTGGGAACCTGAGGTGGGGGAAGGAGCCAAGAGCAACTTTCCCAATGCTACAAAATGTTGAGGTGGGGGAGGGAAACCTATAAAAAACCTTTCCTGCTGCTTGCGGAAACATGCCTGAAATTCTTCTTTAAGGCCTTAGAAAGAAACAAACACACCACACTCATGCTTTCCCCTATACCAAAAGCATGGGAAGTGGCTGGGATTTGTCACAAAGGCATTTGTGTTTTCGTCTCTATCTCTGTGCTTCACCATCTTCTTAGCCATTTCTGCACTACTCAAAAATTATCTTTCCCTCCCAGTTCCTGTTTAGATGTCCCATTAACTAATCACGATTTTTTTCTTTTAACTCCTAACCCTCCACCCAAATTTATGTTCCTGGGTGAGGTTTTGTAGAGACCTCCCACATCCTAATACACAAAGCTGTGTGGACAAAAAAGAGGGGCTAAAATCAGTTCTTTTATTGTCAAGTTCAATGGCAAAACAGCAGTTGTTGCAGTTGTTTCCGGAGAAAGAGCTAACATTCCAGTCTTTAAAATTAAGAGGGGGAGGGGAGAGGGAGAAAAGGAAAGGGGAACATTGAATTTATGTAACTTTCATGGCACAAGCATGAAATGTGTGTATGAGTGGGAGAGAAACTTAAATATACTAGTAAAAACTACTACTAGTTTTTTTTAATGAATGAAATATATTATTTTAGCCTTTTTATTTGAAATTGCCCAGTTAGTTTCTGGATGTGGTGGAAAACTGTCCTAGATACAGAAATAATAAAAGTACTACTATAATCTATGATAACTTCTGCAACTCTTAGACATTTAAGTATGAATTTATTTATTGACATATTCCCTGCTTTTATACCACCTAATTTGATAAAAGTTTTGGAGAACTAAAAAGTTTATAATCTTCTATGACACAATTTGGCTAGTTTTAATAAGAACTATTTTTCCCTTGTTAAAATCAATCAGGGTGTAATTAAGTTTATCCTATTGCTCTCAATAGGATTTACTCTAATTATAATCCATCCCTAAATTCACAACCCTTGCGAAAGCTAAAATTAGGTTAACAAAACACAATTGCTGTGTCCACACAAGTTATGCCTTTCAATAAACATTATGGTTTAAGGTGGCTTGTTTACTCAGCATTGGCTGGGTTTTCATCACCCTCTTAAACATTCTTCAGGCCTAACTTTAAATTTTCAGTAAATCTATCTAACAAATTAATGTAACAGTGTTCTCTTCTTTTCTCCAACTAGAGAAAAAGTTTATCAAATATTCTACAAAGGTTTGTGCCCTTCATTTCAGTGAACTTGATATATAATCTTATGCAGCTTCCTCTGTTCTTACATGAATCCAGTATTACTTCCAGTAAATTTTCAGTAATCATCTTTATTCTTTAATTTGTAGTTTACAGAGGCTTTAATTTTAAATGAATCCCCAAGGACTGTTCAAGTTTTTGGGATCATATTTTTTTAAATGCTAGAAACAGTCATAATTTTAATTCAAATATATTTTTGGTAGAAAGCTTATCCATATGATATACTGCTAAACAAATAATTCTTATTGAAATATTAAACTGAAATAAATGGAATATCTTTCTCAGATTAACCTGTACTGCAGCCTTTTTAAACTTTTTAAAAACATAAATTCCTATCTATAAGACAAGGAAATAAATATAGGCAGTAGTTTTTAAATAGCTGAGTAGGACACACTTTAGTAGAGCTAACTGAATAGCTGATTTAGACAGAGGTTCATAACTTGATCTGAGTCATAGTTTATAACTGTAAAGAAAGATAAGAACACATTTTATTCTATCCTACTTTTTTCTATGTATGCTTTTAGAAAATACTTTGCAGAAAGAATGGAACATATTTATGATTTTTATTGTTTTTAGAGGATGTTTTGTGAAATGGGCAGCTATATAAATGTTGCTAAATAAATAAAAAAATCAAATAACAATAACCATAAATAAAGTTCAAATAATGCCTTTTACTTTTATGTAAGAGACTGCTGTTACTTTATCCACCCAACTATCATGGCACCATTGCAGCCACTGAGAATTTTGCTATAAGATTTGCTGAAAGCTCAAGAGCTGAAACTCAACCAAATAAACATACTTTAGTGGAGGGGGGAGGGAGCTTGGCTTTAATAAATGTTTGATGGCCCTTCAGTTCCTTTCCTTGAATCCCTAAAACCTCTGCTGAAGCTACTATTTAATAAAGACAGGATCTGGGATCAGGACCCAACTTAACACAATGGAGTCCTTTCCCCTCAAACCTAACTGAACTGACTTAGCTGTACACTACTACTTAAAGGAGCTTTTATCTCCCTATATATGTAGGTCCAAAATCTGAAATAACCTAACCTAGCTGTCATTCCTAGGATGGTGGCCATAACCTCTTATAATATTGGGTTTGGTCATCATCTCTTTGTGATTGTTTATTTCATTTAACATACTTAGATTAGTCCCTTTTGCCTAGAGTGCAAATGGCAACACTTTGCTAACTGGATTTGATTTGACCAAAGACTAGTTTGATGCAACTTTGGAGTTTTTGGAGGAGAAACCAAATTTCCAGGGCTGTAGATTAGAAAGCAGATCCCCCCCCAAGCAATGTCAAACCACTTATGTATTTTTGCACACAGGCACACACAAACACAGCCCAACCAATAACAGTATCAGTAGAACTCCACTAGAAGACTTTCCTGTACCTTTGTTGGCAATGTGTGTTCTTTGTGTTCAATATGCATGGCATTCATGCAGTAGGTGTTGCTCATTCTGCCGGGATCCCACTCTAGATACATACTCCAAAGTCCTGCCTAAATCTCCGTTTATTCATTCCTTCTAGGAATTTTCATTCCTATCTTGCAGATTTCATACCTTCTCAGCTTTAAATATTGTCTATCTTGAAACTGACCTCAATGGTCTCCAAATCACTCTCCAAAAGCCTAAATTCCAGTTCTGCCTTTGATTAAATCTTCCCGAATCTGTACCAAACTTCTTTACCATGTAGTCTTTCCCCCAGATTATTTGACAATCTTGTGGTATCTGTGGCTTTGGGAAATCAAACATTTCCACAGTGAATGATCTTATTGCCCGGCTGCCCTCCTTCCTCCCCCTTCCTCTCCTTTTCTTTGTCCCAAGTTCATGGCTACACCGTAAAAGGTTATACTGATTAGCGGGGAGGAGGTGGGCAAGAATTTTGCTACTGACCTTAAAATCCTCCTACTTGCCCGCTCCCTACCCATTAGTAACATCCCCTCCCCCCTTCAGTCTCCTCCAGCAAGTGCCTAGAGAGAACACGTAGAGAAAAGTGACCGTTTCCTGGGACGGTTGAGGGTGTGTGTGTGTCCTGTGACCTTCCTCCTTTAGCACCAGCTTCTCATCAGTACAAAACAAAAAAAATGGAGAAATCAAAAAAATATAACGAGCCCGGCTTTTTCTAAAAATAACATTGCACATACAAGCAATGTTACTGGCAGAGGCGTCAGAGCAAAGAGCAATGGCTCTAGGAATTGTTCGAGCGATGCAAGAAGATTTGGGCTATAGAATTGCCTGCTTCTCCTTCCCTCCCCCAGGCGAATGGTAAGTGAGAGCTACGAACCGCCTGTCCTGCGACAAACGGGGAGGGGGTGTCTCATTCACTGCATCATTGCTAAGCAACTGAAGGACGAGTCTCCGGGAAATTCTGCTGCGGAAACCTCCCTTGCGCAAGAAAATGGTTTTAATTGCGCAAAGTCCCTCCGTTTTCTAACAAAATGGCATTTTTGAGCCTTGTTTATATTATATACAGAGTCTGTTGTACAGTAATGAATAGAAAGGCGAGTGGAGTAGAGCTTTACCGCAAACTCAACGAAAGAGGTTGCTTTCCTCCGAGGGAATTTCTGGAAAGCCAAAAAGAGAAATGGAAAACTTGCCTACTTGTTTAAAGGGGGGGGGGGAGCCCTATTCACATTTAGTTATGTTTGGGATAGACCACTGAAATCCTGGAGACTTTAGTAGTGATTCAGATATTACTTTTTTATTTTTTTTAAAGAGGGTCTGCTCTAAATCCGTGTAGCTCTGCCTTGTTAAAGAGAAAAATACTGGAGGAAATTTCCCTGGCTTTTTTCCAGACTGGCGTTTGTCCCAATTCTCCTTCTAATTTGCACACGCCACCAACTACAGGCACCCGTGATTCAAATAGAAACCTGTAAAGGGCCGAAATATCCTTTCTGCTCTCCCCCAGCTTCAGTTCTTCTCTGTGGAGGCTTCCAACCTTGCCAGAACACTTTCAAACTGCCTGTTCATTCAGATCCCCTAGCTGGCTGCTTCCCTAAAGGAATCACTTTACGGTTCAGAAATTGTTTTTCCTGTTTGTCGGAGGAGCTTTGAAAATGTTGGTTACTGCCTGTGAGTGGTTGTTGCCTCCTTAGAGGAGACCAGATTTGCCAAAACAGCTCAAGACAGGAATCCCAATGGAAACACCTCAAGGCCTCTCCTACTTTCTGCTTGAAGGCATCCAGCCAAGGAAACCCATTCAATGACTAAGTAAATTGTTCCATGGTCAAACCACTGTTTTAGAAAGCCCCCCCCCCCCATTTGATCTTCTATAACTTAAGCACATTTCTGACCTTCATTCTAAGCTGAAAGAGGACAAATCTTGACCTTCTCCAAGGTCACATCCCCACTTGTTTTCCCTTCTCCTCTCCAGCCGAAATATGCCCAGCTTGCTCAATCTGACTTCTACGCTAGTCATATCCTTCTTATTCCAGCAAAGTTTCTAAATCATCAACTTTTTACTTAATGGGAGTCATAAGGAGTCAGCAGCTAAGGGGGAGAGCAGAGAGTCCATGATCAGGCCCTGTAGACAGTACCCTTTCACATTCAAATCAGGTACTAGCTGTAAAGTACCTGGTAAGTGAGCAAGGGGCCCAAATTAGGAGAACTTAGTTACCTTTGAAAAGATAAAACAAGATAGTCAGAATTTGTCTCATTGATTTCAGTGGGACTTTTGTGCAATTTATAGGCTGGATTTGACCAATTGCTGCCTTAAATATTTGGCTTCAATAAATGCCCTTTTTTGTGTGTTCTTTAGAGATGTTAATAGTAATTGTCAATAACAAACAAAAACGTTCTCCCTCTTATTCCTCATATAGTGGATTCTAAGAATTGAATGAATGTCAGATTTTAGATCAAAATAATTCCCTAGAAAATAATTTTCTAGGCTTCATAATTAATATAAATTAAATCTTGAAATGAAGGAGCCTGAAACCTACAGATAATGATATGAATACAGATAATGATAAGAATGAGCTTGGGATTCCCAACATAATCATGTCCTTTTTATAGGCGTTATTTCCGCTTCATCCTTGGTATTATTTTTATATTGAAATTCAGGATTATTTAATTCAGATCCTTTTGTGTGAGGAGATACTATATTTGTAAGAGTAGAATTGAATGAAAAAAATAAAACCAATACAGCAAGTATAAAGTTAACAAAAAGAGTTTATAATTTTGCTCAGAAAGGCTAATATGGTATCAAAAAGTTTCCTTCCTTCAAACCTTTAACTCACATTTAGCAATCTATACTTATTTGTCTTACTTTACATAACACATAACCTTATCTAATTTGTTGTGTAATGTGTAATGTGTAATGTAATGTGAAATGTGTAATGTGAAATTTAAATAGAGTTCATAACCTCTCCTGCAATTCAATATTGTTGAAATTAGAAGATAATAATAAAATTATGGTAGTTTTTAATGGGGGAAAGTGCTTTGTTTTTAAAAGTGGCCAATTTAAATTAGAATGTTTTCTTTGCAACAGAAATCACAAATCTCCTGGATAACTTCTCAGGAGCACATTTAAATGTTTAGATCTGATAGTCAAAAACTGAATCACTTATAAACATTACTTAGAGGCAGTTTGTTTGAATAAACTTGGGAAAGATCTGGAGGCCGAAGCTTTTTGGTAGCAAGAATGAAAGTTTAGCCAAACTATTGAAAAGGTTGGTGATCTTTCTGAAGGGGGAGAAAATGTTTAGAAAATAAAATATTATAATAAATAATGAAACTCTTAATAGAAATATTTTCTAACCTTAGAAACTATGTTCCACATACATATCTATTAGAAGAAATATAAATATGTAAACATACAACCTATACAGTACATTCCTTCCTTGTACAAAACCCTTAGATCTGGGTCCCCCCCCAGCCTTCTGCTAAACAATTGATAGTGAGAAATCCTTGGCCATTTGTTGCAAATGACAAAAGAGTGATTCACTAGTATTTTTCATTCATTTCTGTTATATGCTTTACCTGTGAAACAACAACATCCTATATTTTATCATTACCACCCCATTTCAGTGTTTTCTCTTGGGTATGAGTCTATTTGCAAATATTCGCATTGACTGCTAATGACAGTTAATGCATATCATAAACAGAAATACTAGTGAATTAAAATTAGGCTGCAAGGAATATGAAGTATTGTACTTCAATATATGCCTCTTTGTGTATGCATGTTTCCCTATACTTTTGCAAGGCTATCTTGAATTTATATTGTTACCTTAAAATTATCCTGAATTGTACTGCATTAATAAATAAATTATATAATCAATAGATTGAAGGATGCCATTATTCCATTCACATAGTGTGCTTTTTTTTTTCAACCCCCCCCCCATTTGTTTCAGCTCTTTGTCAATAAAGTAGGTAGCTTCAGTCATCTTCATTTAATCTGGAATAAGTCTGATTGAATTCAATTATCAATATTCTATATTCAAGTGAAAGTATCCTTGCAGTCCCTTTCCACCTATGCATATATTGGAATTCCACCAAATTCATTCTACCTTTCTGAAATCTAATCATTTTTAATATAGCAACCTTTAAAACAAGCACAAAGCAGCCTTTAAGTATCAGGTCCAGGTTCGTGGGTAGGCAGAGAGGAGGTGGTGTGGATTTGTTATCTTTTTCAGAAAACTAGAGAATGGACAAATTATTTGAGTAAGGGATATGGGAAAGAGGCAGAGTGTGATTTCCTCCAAGTCTTGAGATTTTATTTATAAAAGAATGTAGACTAGAAATTAATTTTATGATGATGTAGTGGTTTAAATATTTATATCGAAAAAGCTTGTAAAATGTACCAGTCTTAGTACAATTCAGATGGTATATATTTGATATAAATTATATGATGATTTAATACAAGTACCTCAGCCATAAAAGTGATAGTGGAACTTGAAAGCGAAAATCATTATAATTACTGTAGATACTATAATTAAAGCAAACTATATAAACTTTTTTTGGGGGTGTGTGTGTCTTGATTTTCATGTGCCAGAGTTTCAGATCCTTGTGAAAGGCATTGTGATGATGAGAGTTAGAAAATAAAATGAACTAATACATTCAAAAACGAAAGGAGAAACAGTCACAGAACCCGGGTAAGAAAGAGGAGAGGTCAACCTACCTTGTTGCATAGGCTGTGGCTTACTATGTGGTTAAACATGTGACATCAGAGCAGCCAATTAGAACACAGCATTTGTGTTTATCCTGAGTTTTATAACATTTTTGCTGAAGCTTACCTTCAGGGGATGAAGTGGATACTTACAAGTCTTAATGCAATACTTTCTTAATGTACTGAGATAATCCTACAACTTTTTCAGTTTCAGTTTTTGAATTGGCCAAGGTGCTAGAATATTTAACTGCAAGCTAAAAAGAGTGAGAAACAAATTTTTATTTCTTAAATGTATCTAAGAAAACAGTTGCTCTGAGACAACCATGATCTGGATGACTGAGAATCTCTATAAGCTCTTATTGTATCCACCTTATTTTTTTGTTCT
This sequence comes from Ptyas mucosa, assembly GCA_012654045.1. NCBI lineage: Eukaryota > Metazoa > Chordata > Lepidosauria > Squamata > Colubridae > Ptyas > Ptyas mucosa. Next base: position 4,795,493 of record WNWU01013589.1, on the reverse strand, counting down.
AGTTAATAATGATAGTAGTATCAAGGGTTTGCCTGTAGGCTAGTTTATCATTTTCACTTGCTAAAACCAGAGATTGATGTCATGGCTGAGATTATGGCGATGATAATGATGACGATATTAGAAGACTATTTAAGAATGAAGATCACCATATGAAATCCTGCATGAAATCCTGAGGCAAATAAGTCCCAGTGTTTTTAGTAGAGGATTTTATTTTGCCAAATCCTATCTTTTTCATAAAGGGTTAAAGGAACACTATCATCTTCCATTAGTGGCTGTTTAGTTCTCTATTGTATTAGAAAAATATATTAAGCTGAAAGAAAATTGGTAGAGACTGGTAGAGCTAGTGTCAACAGAAAGAGAAGTTGGTTCTATACAAATCGTATGATTTGCTCAACCTTCAGTTGAATGAATCTTTTAATTAACAGAATTATTAAAAACAATCTGACTAACAATATTAAACAGCTATGGAACTAACATTTTATCTTACGTTTAGAGGAAAATCATCTTTATTCCCTAACATCACATAATTAAAATTTCCTAGTTGAATGCCTATAGAAACAATATTTCCCTTAGTCTCTCTGTCACCCATTTCCTTAGACTAATGTACTGTGTAGAAAAAAAGATTTCTACAGATTGGTTAGCTGTACAGCTGTTGACTTAGTTATCTGTCAAATCTATTATGCTTACCCCAGGAAGAAAGCCTTAGTTATTTCTTTTATGATGATAGGAAATTACTGCATTCTGAGCTCTATCTGTTTTTTAGAGACTAAGCATACTTTATTATATTGGAACATTCCAGTAAATTCTCCTATTTCTAGTCCCTAATGCTTTTTAATAAAATTTGTAGCAATTGTGCCTTTGATTAAACTTATTGGCTGTGATACTGCCACTGCACAAAGTCAGGGCCAAAATATCAAATTTTCCTGAACTCTCCCTGACAGGTTTTAAAGAACATGTGTACTCCACATAGCAAACTTTTTTCCTCTCGACCAAACTGTTGCACTAACCATCAGGACAACAACTGGAAGATATTTCAATCTCCCACACAAAAATGTGTTCAAATACAAAAATTGAACCCATATCCCATGTTCTACTAATATGTCCACTCTGTATATAATGGCAATTAAAATTTGCAACTTTAGACATTACTGTACAAAGTTTAATTTCCCTCGTGATGAGGAAATTATTGCTTTCCTTTTAAGTGACTAATTTCTAAATGTACCATGGATAGTGCCAACATTCTGCATCTATATCTTTAATCCACAGAGACCAGCTGGTGTTTTCTTCACAGTTTTGACTGTCTTTGACTTTTATGTAATCTATAAATACAAGTAATCCTCAACTTACAACTACAATTGAGCCCAAAATTTCTGTTGCTAAGTGAGGCATTTGTTAAGTGAATTTTGCCCCATTTTACTTGCCACAGTTGTTAAGCAAATCACTGCAGTTAAGTCAGTAACACAATTGTTAAGTGAATCTGGCTTCCCCATTGACTTTGCTTGTCAGAAAGTTGCAAAAGGTGATCACATGACCTCAGGACACTGCAATCGTCATAAATATGAGTGGGTTGCCAAGTGTCTGAATTTTGATCATGTGACCATGGGGACGCTGCAATGATCGTAAGTGTGAAAAATGGTCGTAAGTCACTTTTTAAAACTGCTGTTGTAACTTTGAATAGTCAAAAGCAAATAAGAACTTGCAAAAAAGAAAGAACAAAGTAGGGAAAGCACCCACAGCATGGTTTTTCAAATTATTTCTCACTTCTTAGTAGTTACAAGAGCCAGCTCTATTTCCCTCTGTATAATAAAGTAATGTGTTACCTGTGTGTGTGTGTGGGGGCATTTTTGTGTACATGTGTGCACACAATTCCCAGGAATGTAATCATGGTGTATGCCTGACAGTAGGTTCAGTGTGTTTTTTTGCTTCTCTTGTATTACATTCCTCTCACCTTCTCCCTCTTGCTGTATATATGCATCAGTTCCATATACTCTGATCCAGGGGTGAAATGCTCCCGGTTCAGAGCGGATCAGACAATCTGGTAATGATTGTGCCAGGTGGTTCGGAGAACCGGTAGTGATGGCAGCGTGGGGCTCCGCCCACCCGCCCAGATGTCGTTACTTCCTGCTTTTAAAAGATTAAAAAAAAGGCTCCGACAATTGCGCACCACAGCTGTGATCGTTAGAGCCTTTTTATTAACCTTTTAAAAGCATTTTTTTGCAACCCATTCACCCGAGCTGGTAGTAAAAAAATGCTTTTAAAAGGTAAAAAAAAGGCTCCGATGATCACAGCCGTGGCGCGTGATCGTCGGAACCTTTTTTTTAATGGGGGTGGGGTGGGGGGGGGTGTCCATTTTTGCTCCCAGCAGGCTTCCCTGAAGCCTGCTAGGCCAGAAACGGGGTGGTGGTGGTGGAGGGAGTCTGTTTTTGAAAGAGAGAGAGAGAGAGAGGGGGGGGGAGAGAAAGAAAGAAAGAAAAGAAAAAGAAAAAGAAAAAAGGAAAAAAGGAAGGAAGGAGGGAGGGAAGGAGGGAAAAAGGAGAGAAGGAAGGACTACAAATTTGGCACTAGATGCAGCTTCAGAGGATAATCCAGGGCTGGAAGGGACCTGGAGGTCATCTAGTCAAACCCTGCTCCAACAGGACATTGTTAGTGAGTTTCTGTCTTTTGATCCCCCGTCACATGATTACATAGCCATGTCCATCCAGTCACATGACCCCACCAAGCCACGCCCACAGAACTGGTAGGAAAGAAATTTAGATTTCAATACTGCTCTGAACTAGAAGGCTCAGAATGGGATGCTTTGGAGATTATTTTTTCTGTAACATTTTTCTCTGGATCCCCTGGTTCAATTCAGTCCCTGGCAAATTCAGATTTCCTTTTGCCAGCTTGTCCTCCTGTATCCAATTGGGTCCCATTCTGTTCTGGTTTTGGAGTGTTATCTTGCCTATGGAGAGAGAAACAGATGGATGGAGTTCCAAGTTCTTTGCTTTCCAACATTCTATTGTTTGGAAAGAATAAAATAACAAGCATAGCTGGGTTGATCTGTAATGGAAAAAAAATCCAACATCAATAATTAGATGAAACTTTATATCAGCAAATATGAACCTTCTGGCTGACACTTGCAGTTGAACTTTGGATTTTCTCACTTTTTATCTATCCTCTGTGTTATCTATTGTATTAACTAGCCACAAATTAAATTCCTTTTCTTTCTTCAGCTCATATGTCTAGATCCAAGAGACAGAGTAAGATACAAGGAATAAAAAAGGCTTGCTTCTTTTTGTATTTAGGAAGATGTTCATGGAGAGGTAAATTTAGTTATGATACCAACGTAATTTCATTTGGTTGTATAACTAAAATAATCCCCTTCTGCAACACTCCCCACACCCAAATAGGCAAAAAATGATTAATTCAAAGCAAAATAACTCTTGCTGCAAAGTATGTTTTGCAGACAATATCCATGCACCAGCACAGAATTCTGCACACATGTTTGACAGATGTTTGGTATTAATGTGAGTTCCATAACTGCTGATAATGGATATAAGTCAATTTGCTTTGGGGAGCCATCCAAATATAGAAATCAAACCCCTTTTCATTCTAAAGGTTTACCCAGCTCTCATAAACCCTTTGATGCCTGTAACAGAGATTTTTTTTAAAATTAAGAAACTGTTAGATAATTGAAAAATTAATAGGACCTGCAGGAAATTGACAGTCTTAGTAATCATTAAAGAGGAAAAAGCCTACCAATGTTACAGAATCATCTCAATCTGGTATATGAGTGCAACAGTGTATGAATTGGCAGATTTTCTGAAGCCATCTCTCTGTGACATTGATATATCTATCTCCCCTCTCTTTAATTTAATTTAATTTAATTTGGTTTAATTTAATTAACGGAGTCTAGGAGAAAATCCAACACTGAACATAACTCAGCAGGAAGAAGCTCTATTATATAGCAATGGCTCATCTGTTAACATATATTTATAAAGTTCACATGGTGGATATAAAATTAGCTTTTCTATTCTAAAATTAAATTATATTGGTTCCTGAAAAAGACAAGAGGGATATTAATGTTCACTGGCTAACTTCTTAAGAGAAAAGGGCTGAAATAAGGCTGTCTGTATGATGCTACAAACTTGGAATATTTGTCATTCAATTGTAAAGTGGTTCTAAACTACTCCCAGCCCTAAAAAAGCAATTTCCCTCCCATTTTCAGTTATAAATGCCTACTTAATCACTTTAAATGGTATGTCCTCATGATACTATCATCCCGAACCCAGCTTAAATTTGTTCTTATTTGCTCTAGTTTTAGAGTGTTTCCACTTTTTCCAACACAATTTTGGATGTAATTAAGGACATTTCATTGAAGATATACCACCAATAGGATCTGCCAAATTCTTACTGACATTTTAGGCTGCTGTGGGGACTGTCCCTCCCCTGTGATTGGCAGGTACTGCACTCCATGATCATTGGAGTTTGGGCTAGGGGAAACACAGGGTAGCAGTTGCCAAAGTAATGCCCACCTGGTGTGTTCCAACTATAAATAAAAGCTTATGCTTTTTCTGAGTGAGTACTAAGCCTTTATTTAAAAATAAGGTCAGTGCTCCCTCTTCTCTAAGGACCAATCCTCAAAATATGTGCATATCAGGGGTGGGTTCTACCCACCTATACTACCGGTTCACAATGGGCCACACGCATGCACGCTTTTCTGCGCATGTGCAGAAGCGTTCTGATGACATCGGGGTCAGTGGGCAGAGCCTCCCTCTGGTTTTACTACCGGTTCTATAGAACCGGTCCAAACCAGGGGCAACCCACCACTGGTGCATATGCTCGAATATCTATGTTCTTATCATTCAACATGGATCTGCTACATTCTTCCATCCTTATCTTCTCTTTTCCTTCTCTCCTCCTGCTCCCTCTCTGTAAATAGAGGACACTGTGTGCAAACATCCACAAATGTAGACATTTGTGTTGCTCAGTCTTTGGAGAGATGAAGATGCTACCAGCAACTTTAGACCACCCCTCCCACTTTATTTTTTTCTCCAGAATTTAGTGCTCTGGTTTAGTTTGGCTGAAAAGTCCAGGCAACCTGGAGGTGCCCTTCTTTTCTGGCAAACCCTATCCATTCTATGGATCTTGCCATCTGTCAAAATTAATTTGCTCCCAAGCCTGAGCCCACATGAAAGAATGGATGTGGGTTTCACTTTGCCCTCTCCCCTAGAAGCAAGGGAATCCATAAACAGCTTTCCTTAACTTGCCTGGCATTAAATCTCTAAGGACAAGAGAACTTGCCAGTATAATGATTGAGGTGGAATAGGAACATTGGGGCAACAAATTTCATACTGGCATATTATTTTCTTGCTTCAAACTCTGGAATTTGTTTCTTGCATTATGTTAAAGTGTATAATTGGACAAATCGGTTTCCATTGCTGTGTTATCCACATATTTTATTCTGTTGGAGCATCAGGGACCATGCCCTCACTAGTGATTTATAATGTCTTATAGCATCATCATCCAACTACTTCTGTATTGATATATTATACGTAATCCCCAATTTACAATCATTTATTCAGCAAATATTCAAAGTTATGATGCAATGAAAAAAATGACTTACGGTGGGTCCTTGCATTTATGACCACCACAATGGGCCTGCAGATATGTGGTCACAATTTGGGTGCTTGGCAATCAGTATGTATTTATGATGTTTGCAATAGCCCAAAGTCACATGATTGACATTTGTGACCTTCCTAGTCAGCTTCTGATAACAAAGTTAATGGAGGAATCCCGATTCATTTAATGGCCATATAATTTATTTTACCTCCTATTTTCTCTACAAAAACAACTCTGTGAGGTGGGCTGGGGTGAGAGAGAGAGTGATTGGCCCAAAGTCACACAGCTGGATTTCAGGGCTAGGGCAGAATTAGAATTCACAGTCTCCTCGTTTTTAGAACTCCTGGTTTTAAGCTTGGTGCCTTAACTGCTAGATCAAACTGGCTCTCAATTCACTTAACATTAACGCAAAACGTCGAGGACTATCTGTAATGAGAACAGGCTTTTTCTTCGCAAAATAGTGCCTAGGGAATAATGTAAGATGCCATAAATTATTATTAAGAAAATAGTCAGAGAGAAGACATATTTTCATATTCACCAAAATTTATATGCAATGTTTCATTTACAGGTAGTCCTTGACTTACGACCATAATTGACCCCAAAATTTATGTTGCTAAATGAGACATTTGTTATGTGAGTTTAGCCCCATTTTATGACATTTCATCCTACAGTTGTTAAGTGAATCACTGCAGTTGCTAAGTTAGGAACACTATTGTTAAATGAATCTCATTTCCTTATTGACTTTGCTTGTCAAAGCAGAGCAAAAGCTGCCGGAACACTGCGACCGTCATAAATATGAATCAGTTGCCAAGCATATGAATTTTCATCACATGACCATGGAAATGCTGCTATGGTTGTAAGTGTGGAAAACAGTCATAAGTCACTTTTGTCAGTGCAGTTGTAACTTCGAATGGTCACTCAATGAACTGCTGTAAGTTGAGGACTATTTGTATTTGCCTCTCACATCCATATTGTTTGCAATATGGCAATATTGCAATACCAACCATTATTGTTTGGTAATTTCTTCAATATGTGTTTCTCTGAACCTACACATTTTTATGCATAACCTCTGCATTGCAACATTCCAAGTCAATTTGGAGGATGGATTTAAGGTGTTACATTTTCCTAACAATGGAAAATGTATTCACATAAATTGGTGTTTCCGCTGTTGAATTTCAGTGGTGAAATATGTGCTGATCTAAGAATGCCCAAAATGGCTGCTCTGAGTCACTTGTGTTGGAGATTGCCCCATTCCTGCTCTTCTAATCAATTTGTATAACCAGAAGGAGCTAAGGGGGCAGAGCTAAAACACTTAAGAAAATACTACAGCCATTTTTGGTGTTATCTCTGGCCACTTTGTAGGTCTAATTCTGTGTACTCTGGGCTCTGGCATTGTTTATTGCCAGCATTTGGTCTCCAAGTGACTATTTCCAAGAGAGTGTACAGCTATCAACTTAAGGGAGATTTAAATACCATACCATTTGAAACATATTGTTTTTTTCCCGCTCAGTTGTGTCCAATTCATGGATACTCCTTGTACAACTCCTTGTACTTTTTCTGGCAAAATTCTTCAGAACTTGTTTGCTTCCTTCCTAGGGCTGAGAGAAAGTGACCAGTTCAAGGTCAGCCAGATTATTTTATGCCTAAAGTAGAACTAGAATTCATTGTCTTTCAGTTTCCAGCCAGATGCTCCAACTACTATGCCAAACTGGCTTCCATTTGACAGATCCTCAGAGATGGTGGAAGAAGCTTCAAAACTTCCTGCTCATGTAATCATCAACTTGATTATATAACAGTTCTCAAGATTGTTGGAAATGGTGACCCTACATAATCCTAAAGGCAAATATCTGTACTTCCTACCATTGGAGGTTCAAAAGAGATCTGAAACAAATACATTGCTGGAAATCATATTTTATAATTAAAAAAAAAACATATAAGCATTTGAAAATAAATAGGCATGAGCAATGCTATTATCTCTTCATTCCACAAATTTTTCTTGTATATAAATAAGCCACAAATTCAATAGTTATTTAGGATGTTTTTAACAGAGTTGGAAGGAATCTTACAAGGTCATCTAGTCCAACCCCCACCCAAGCAGGAGACCCTACCCCAGCGATGGCTAACCTTTTTCCCATCGTGTGCCAAAAGCGGGGGAAGCACAGGCAGGTTGCATGCGTGCGTGCCCACAGCCATAATTCAATGTGCCCTGCCCCCCCCGCGCATGCGTTTGGCCCGCAATGGCACGGTGGCCCATTTTTCACCCTCCCCAGGTTCCAGAGGCCTTCTTGGAGCCTGGTGAGGGCGAAAACAGCCTTCCACCCCATTTCCTGACTTCTGGTGGGACTGGATGCCCATTTTTTGCCCTCCCCAAGGTCTTGAGGCTCCCCAGGAGGGCAAAAACAGCCTTCCCCACCCCCCTGGAGGCCTTCCGGAGGCAGGAAACAGTCAGATGGGCCCGGAAGGCCCGAAAATCAGCTGGCTGGCCCGCGCATGCACACTGGAGTTGAGCTAGGGCAATGTTCGCATGCCCACAGATATGGCTCCATAGGTTTGCCATCACGGTCCTACACCATTTCTGACAAATGGCAGTCCAATCTCTTCTTGAAAGCCTCCCCGAACTTCTGAAGGCAAGCTGTTCCATTGGTTGATTGTTTTAACTGTCAGAAAATTTCTCCTTATTTCTAAGTTGAATCTCTCCTTGATCAGTTTCCATCCATTATTCCTTGTCTAGCCTTCAGGTGCCTTGGAAAATAGCTTGATCCCTTCCTTTCTTTGGCAGCCTCTCTGATATTGGAATATTACTATCATGTCTCCCCTGGTCCTTCTCTTCACTAGACTAGCCATACCCAGTTCCTGTAACCGTTATTCATATGTTCTAGTCTCCAATCCCCTAATCATCATGGTTGCTCTTCTCTGCCCTTTTTTTAAGAGTCTCAAGATCTTTTTTATAGTATGGTGACCAAAATTGGATGCAGTATTCTAGGTGTGGTCTTACTAAGGCGTTATAGTGGTATTAGTACCTCACTTGATCTTGATTGTATCCCTCTGTTAATGCAGTTTAGGATTGCATTGGCTTTTTTGGCTGCCACTGCACACTGTTGGCTCATATTTAATTGGTTGTCCACTAGGACTCCAAAATCCCTCTCACAGTTACTGCTATTAAATCTAATTTCACCCAGTCTATATGTGTACTTTTGTTTTTTCTTGCTTAAATGTAAGACTTTACTTTTCTCTACATTGAATTTCATTTCGTTAGATAGGGCCCAGTGTTCAAGTCTGTCAAGATCCATATGGATCTTGACCCTATCTTCTAAGGTGTTAGCTACAGTATCATCCTGCCAGCTTAGTATCATCTGCAAATTTGGTGAGTTCCCCTTCTATTCCCTCGTCTAAGTCATTTATGAAGATATTGAAGAGTACTGGGCCTAAGACGAAACCTTGTGGTTAAGGCATGTATTTTCATTTATATCACTGGTAGTCCTTGACTTACAACCACAATTGAGCCCAAAATGTCTGTTGCTAAGCAAGACAGTTGTTAAATAAAATGGTACAGTTTTTCCCATTTTACAACCTTTCTTGCCACAGTTGCTAAATGAATCACTAAAGTTGATAAATTAGTAACATACCGGTATTGTTAAATGAATTTGACTTCCACATTTATTTATTGATTGATTTATTGGTTCAATTTATATGCCGCCCTTCTCTGGTTTACAACAGCTCGTTTAATGACCATTCAAAGTTACAAATGATTCACTTAGCAACTGTAGCAAGAAAGGTCGTAAAATGGACAAAACTCATTTAAATGTCTCACTTATCAACAACAATTTTGGGATCAATTGTGGTTATAAGTCGAGGCCTACCTGTATTGGTCTTTCAGCTGAAATAACAGAACAAGATCAAACTACTTTGATCTTAGGATGTGCTACTTAGGATGCTCAGGGCAAAGTATGCAATGACTCTTATTTATTAAATTAACATGTTAAAATTATTATACTTAGTCTTTCAAAGGCTATTATATCTCCAATCTTAATTAAGAGTTTTATATATATATATATCCAATTAATAAAAGGTTTCCATGCCTACTATTATACTTTTTAAATTGTGACATATATACTTTTGTATACATGCAAGATATACAGTATAAGGCCTTGAACAATACATCATAGTCAACATCATGTTAAATAGATACATTTTCAGTTTTTATTTTGTGTGACATTTAGTTTTTTAATTATCATTTTGGCTTTTCGTTTATTGAATTCATTGTTTTTGCTGAATGTATTATTGTTGAAAATTGATTTGGAGGACTACACAAAAGTAAAGTAATATAAATTAAAAGATTAAAATAGGATTACACAATTTTTGATGAGTGGGACTACAAGATTTCTAAATGGCAGAGGACCACAATGGGTGACCCAGAGCGTTTGAAGTTTATATATGGGCAAAAATTAAATTTAATGAGTTTTAGAAATATAAAAGTATACTCTCAAAAGATTATAATGAAGCTTCTAATAATAGCAACAACCAAAGGCATTTGTAGGGACCAGAAAGATAGGATGATGGGTATGACCATGTGATCAAACCCCAACCTCTTTTTAATAGATATTGCACACATGTAAAAAAGGGGTGGAACTTTGATTGCATAGTGGTCCCTGACATCTTAAGTTTTTTGATCCCCCTACAGATGCTCTTGGCAAAATCACAGCAAGATTTAGACTTATTGCATGTATTTGATGGAAGGAAGAAACATTTATAAAGTAAGAAACAAGAAAGTAAGCAAGTATTGTTTATCTGCTTTTAGCAAGAAATAATCTATTGGTTCCTGCTAAAAATATATCCCAGCAATTTTTTGTTTGAGAAACAGTATGATAAGATTAGGTAAATCTCTCTACTCTGATAAATCTTACATTCTTAATAAATAAAATTGAATATTATTATTTTATCAAGTCTTAGCATGATTTTATGTGTTTTAAAAATGACACAATAAATCTTTCAAGATATATAGACAACATAAATGATCCATTTTATGTTGAAGCTGTAATGTAACATTAATAAAAATAATAACGAATGATATCTTTTTTAAAAGTATAGTACAAAACTTCATCACTGATTTTAAGTAGCTATACTACTGATAGTTAAGAGTTTTATATCAGGAGGGCTAGAAGAATGGGTTTATAGTACCTGCAGGAGTTTTGGTAAAGGTTATTCTCCCTTACATAAAATAAAGATTTTGGTCAAAGTATTTTACTGTATCTCTATGAAGATACAGTAGGTGTAAAAAATGTACAAGCAACAATTCATAAACAGGTGTTCCAGAACTACAATTCCCAGTAGCCCAACCAATAGGACTAATGATGAGTGAAGATGGTGCTTTAGTAGTTAAGCACTCTCTGGAGAGTGATAGATATATCCATGACCCAGAGAAACTTTAGAAACAGGAACTTAAATAGGACATGAATACAGTATCTAGTATTAGTGAAGTGTATCGAACTATTTTTCTGATGGGAAAGAGGCCAGTAAGTTTAAAAATTTGGCAATAGAGAAAGATAGATTTATTACTAGCAAATTGCAGCAATGTTCAGTAAGAGAATGATTTGCAAAGCAAGTAATTTAAGCCTGTTTCTGAGGTTAAGTTCAGAGCAAAGGAGTTGCACATTTTGATCATTTAAAGCAGTGCTTCTCAAATTTAGCAGTTTTAAGATACGTTCAATTCAACTCCCCAAATCCCCCAGCAACAGACTCTACTACTACTTTTACACAGCCCAGTCTTGCCTTGACAGCACCAATTTTCCCCTTAGCTCCATGACATTGCCGTCATATAACTCCTAGACTGGGAGTGCAATAGCCATAAGTCATCAATAAGTACTGTATTATCAATTTTAAAGTAGTTTTCCTCCCATTAAACTGACCTACCTCATCAGAGTTTCAAGGATGTAAAATCTAATCTTGTGTGACCCATGATCTTGGAGATGAATTAATTGCTAAAACCTGATAGTTAAATACATAAATTAGGCAGCACATTTTAATGGTTATGTTTAGGGGAAATAAATCTGAGGAAAATAGATATCTTTGCTAGAGTGGGTGCATCTATTGTTCTGAAGGAGAAAAAAGAACAACAAATTCCTGCCCCCCCCCCCCAACATGCAACAATGTAGAAAATTTTAGCTCTTTTACCTCTGAACACACCATTTTGGAGAAAGAGAAGAAAACATAAGCAGGCACTTTTATTACATTGGTTTCAAACATCATCTTCCTACATATCTTATTACTCAAAGAGTAATTGAGTTCTACAAATAGGAACCCAAGCATGATTCTTTCAAGCTTATTATTTTCCCATCATATCAAAACAGGTATATGTGTGTTATTATTTATTTTCTCTCTGCATTTTGTTTATGCACTTTATTCTCCCTTGTTGTGCATCTACATTAATCTCCATCTGGAAGGCACTCTTGTTTTTAAAAGATCTTTTTCTCTGGAGTAAGAGTTTGCATAAGTCCAAAAGAAAAGAAAAGTTCACAAGAGTCTGATACGATGTAGAAATTTAACTATGGCAAAAATCAATGCAATGTTTATGTATATTAGCTTCACGTGCTTCACTATTTTCCATTTGATCTTGAAGAGCTAAAGGTCATTCTGTTCATATTTCCAAACTCAGTCACTCTGTGCATGGCCACAGAAAAAATAATGAAAATCTAGAAACAGGCAAGAATTGCCATCAAATATTTTTTTGACTATACAAAAATCTCACAATATTTGCAATTGCATTATTTGGCAAACAATTTTCTTCAGAATAGGTTTTGAGGAGATGCATAACCAGCACAAAGTATATCCACACTCAACCTCTCAACTCTAATTTGCATATATAATATTGAGCAATTACTTTAGTAGATGAATTCAGGATTTACAATATAGCACACAAATTTGCAGTTTTTCGCAGAATATTTCATTCAGGTAAGATAATGGAAGTATGGGGGGGGGGGAGAAAGGGAGGCAAGATTGAATATTATGACTAGAGCTTAAGCCATGTCTATACCAATTATAGCTGTAGAATCTGTCCCTCTGCTAAATTATCCACTCATACTTGAGTCAGCAGAAAAATATACCTGTGTAAAATTTATTATCTCTTAATTCATTCCTATCTTGTCACTATTGCCTTAGATTAACTGCCAAGTGATGTTGTCTTAATTTTGCATGTGCAAAATATGTTGTAAATCACCTTGACTCTTTTGAGGTAAGGCAATTGATAAATTTTTGTATATCTACAAAAAGCAAAGCAATTGATTGGTTCTCCTGATGTTGCTCCCTTAGAAGGTAAATTCTGTAATTTAATTGATCCTGCCTATTTGTTGTCTTCTTCACCTTCCACTTCCTGAATCGTGGCAAACATAATCATTTTCCATCTTATCATCTGCTCATATCTCATGCCTCAAATAGGTGAGTTTCTGCTTGCTGATCATCCCTCAAGGGAGCAGTCAACTTTTATTTGGTCCAGGACAGATTAGTTTTTCTAGTAGTCAATGGTCGTCTTAGCTTAGTGTTTCCAAATTCATAATTCAAAGACATCTAACTACTTTCTCTTGTTCTTTCTCTATGCTTTCACAGTCATACATTATCACAGGAAAGACCATTACTTTAATTATTCTGATTTTTGCTGTCATTGAAATATTCTTATTGTTTATTTATTTTAAATGGACTTCCTCCTTCAAATTAATTTCATCTATACTTTCCACCACATTGTTCATCTCTATCTACCATGTTTTCCCCAAAATAAGACCCTGTCTTATATTTTTTTGAACCCCAAAATAAGCGCATGGCCTTATTTTCGGGGAGGTCTTATTATTTTGGGGCATGTGGAGCAAGATAGGGCTCCTCTTGCCATCTAACCTGATTTCCAGCTCTGCGTTTAAATATTTTAAGGGAGGGCTTATTTTCAGCAGGAGGCTTATTTTAGTGCATGCGCTCAGAAACCCGATTCGGCTTATTATCAGTCTTATTTTCAGGGAAACAGGATATACTTGAGACCAAGAAAACAGTCTACTTTACCCGTCAATTATAAGTTGACTGAATATAAAGACTTTGACATCTCAATATTAATCCACATTGTTCACTTCCCATTTTTTTAGTTTTATTATTAATTTACTGAGTCTTCTTTAATTTTGCCTAATAAAGTGGTATCTTTCACATGTTTTAAACTTTTAATGTTTCAGCATCCAATTTAATTCCCAGTGATATTGTTTTCAATCCTGCCATTTTATAGTACTACTTGCTTTATAAATTGAACATCCTTATTTTAACTCCTTCTCTATTTTGAATCATTCTATTTCTTCAAACACAGTTCTTAGATTAGCTTCTTATTTACTGTAAAAGTTCTTCCAAAGACAAATATGATGTTGTACACCCATTAGCCTTAATATAATCTATATTCTCATTTGAGGCTCAACCTTCTCCTTCCCCCATGCAGTGAACACAAGGCTAAAATAAATATCTTTCTTGCATTCTCTTGCTTCTCCTTTATCCATTCTATATTTGCTAACTGATTTCATGCTCCTTATGCTTTTTTAAAAACCCTTTCTGAAAACTGCCTCTTCTGCAGCTTTAAGTAGTTCAAAGGGTATTTCATCTGCAGCTGGTGTTTTCCTATTTGACAACTGATTTATTGCTTTTCATACTTCACTTTCCAGTGGAGTCAGTTTCTGAATATATTCTCTCTCTATAAATGTTTCTGTCATTCTATAATCCTGTTTGCAAAGGGCTACATTATAGTCTTTCCATCTTCCTGTAATCACATTGGTGTGTATTAGATTGTATTTCTACCATAACTGGTTTTCGACAAGAGCTCCAAATTTTCTTGTGAAAAAGTTTGCTCACTTTCATTTTCTTGTTTTATTCCTCTCCTTGTTAGTATTCTTGATTGAGATATTTTTCTTTATTCTTTTTTGCTTGACACTGAAGTCAGTTTTGATTACTGAATCATTACATCATCTTGTTTTTGCTTATTGCCCAAAGTTTTAATGCTCTCATTATCCCATGGGCTTATCTATGTAGTTACAAGCAGTTAAGAATGACTCAAAAAGCAGAATCATCATCATCATCATCATCATCATCATCATCATCATCATCATGATGTTAATTTAATTCTCCAATTGCCCATTCAGCAAGCCAGGGTATTTATACTGTTTGAAGCAAATCTTGATTCTACAAAACAAATGCTCTTTGTTAAACTTTATTAACCCATCTCCATTTTTTAATCTTCCTCAAGCTCCAGCTTTTTTCATTTCTCCAAATTTTATCTTCCTTGTCAATTTCAGAAGCTTTAAAAAATAAATATTCTACTCAGTTTCACTTTCCAGTTGCCTCCACTTTTCTAAGTTTCTGGTCCAATATAAAGTACTAAGAGCACTTTAAGAAGATGGAAATAAATCAGAGAGCATGGAAGCAAATTTGTGCACAGCTGAAATGTCACAATGATGAAATTATACAAATTAAAAGTAGTATTAGGATAGAATTTTTGACTTCCGGCTGACGTCGCAACAGGATCAGTCACGGAGAGTGGGTCTCTGCTGTCCTGGGTCGAGTTCTTCCCGTTGGTGGACTCCAAAAGGAGCCAAAGCTATCCTGTAGGGGTCAGCAAAGCAAAGAGGTGTGTCCTGTGAGGTCTCAGAGAGCTACATCTTTCCTGCCTGGCCCGGGGCTTTCTTTTCCCTCCCAGCCACAATAAGGAGAAGAGGCAGCCCAAAGATGGCTGCCATGAAGCTGGGACAGCCGAGAAACAGCTAAGACCGGTGCTGGAGCTGAGTTAGTGAACAGTGTCTGGAACTGGGTGAGGATTCATTTTTACTCAAAATCTAACCCCAAAAGGAAAAATCCAGGAGAACTATTTGCTCAGAGTTACTTGTTAAGTAGTGAGTGAGTATTTTGAGAAAAATACTAGATTGGAAAGAAAAAGTCAAGGGAAGAAAACAAAAAAAATCTTTTTAAAAATACAGGAAATTGGACTCTGAAAGTGGGAAGGCGTTGTGTTGGAAAGGCATTTTAAAATGCTGGAACTATTTATTTAAAAAGTTAACCCTGCTTTTATAAATTGAATTAAAATCAAATTGGATTGGAACAATAGTCTTGCAATAACATTGAAATTTAAGATGAGAGCACCACCTGCTGATGAAAGGAAATACAACATATATTTACAAGCCTGGCAAGACTTTGGATATGGAAGAAACAATACCTATCTGGAGGATTGTGAAGATATTTACTGAGTTATAAGCAGGGGTGAAATGCTACTGGTTTGGGCCGGTTCATCTGAACTGGTAGTAAAAAATGCTACTGGTTCACCGAACTGGTAGTAAAAAAATGCAAAAAAAAAAGTTCTGACGATCAGCTAAGTGATTATCGGATTACGATTATTGGATATTTTTTTTTTACTTTTTAAGCGTTTTTTTTACTACCGGTTCTCCAATATTTGACCTTGACTTTATCTTAGTAGGCAATTTGGAGGCTTGGAAATATCTACTGAGCTGTTTGAAGATTTTTAAAGCAACTGATCTATAAATACCAAAACTTTATTGAACTGTTCATTGAAAGGTGGATTTGAAAGATTTGAGGAAACTTGATGGGCCAAACTGGATTTGATCACTAACATCATTTGATAGATCATCCTACGAGGCAAAAGAAGAAAAGTGATAGAAGGGGTGGGGGAGAAAGGGAAAAAAGATAAAGAAAAGACAAATAAGACTCTAAAATTTGGACAATTGGGAAGGTGTAAGTTGGAAACTATAAAGACTGTAAAGTATATATTTATAGCTTTTAAGGACTAGAAAGCTATGGGATTTGGAGGAATAATTCTGGGATTGAGAAATTTTATTAATAATTGACTTTTTTGGAGTTTTTTAGATACTGGGCAATGGAATATTAGAGATATATTGAGCAATTTTAATATATTAATTTGGTATAAAATGACTCAGCAGGAGACAGTAAAGTTCTATGAAGAAATGTTAATGATGGCTAAAAGTTTTTATGAAAGTGTGACAAAGAATCATAAGAAAAGATGAACAAAATATTCAGAAGATAGATGAGAAATCAGAAGGAGTGGTGATGGAGACAAATCAAAATAAGCTACAAGAAAACAAAAACAATGAAAAAACAATAACAATAAATACTAAGAATCGAATAGATAATTCCTTAAGAGCTTACAATAGCATAGAGAGAAAAAAAAGACTTCCGACAAATAATGAAAGGGTTATGGATGGGCATCCAAATGATGCAGTAGAAGGAGATAAGGAGTAAGGTAGAGGGAACATTCAGTTTATGTAAAAATATTAGAAAGAAATATCGGATTCCAAGAGAGAAATATAAAAAAATCACCAAAAAGTCAATAAATGATGAAATTCTAAAAAGGCTGAGAGATGACGGATAGAGACATAATATCTTGTAATACTGTATTAGTATTATAAAATAATAGAAACAAATAGAAAGTATAAATTGGGGAAATAGTAACACATATATAGATATATAATAGAATTTATTATAACCATAAATATACTAAGGTTAGGAGGTGGAAGATTGTGATTAGGCATATTTAAATGTGTTATTATGGTTAACTGTGCAAAAAATGTATTGGAATTTCTAGCTTTTAAAGACTACAAATTCAGGGGACTCAGAGATTTAATCCTGGGACCAATTAAATTTTATTAATAAATGGTTCTATTGGTGTTTATAGAAAACTGAGATATTGGAAATATGGTGGAATTTGAGTAATACTTAAAATATTAAAATATTGGTGACTTAACAGGGGTCAACACATTGTATGAAGAAATGTAATGGATGATGAAATATATTTTTAGAGAAAGAGATAAAGGATTATAAAGAGAGAATAATATTTGTTTAAAGATAAAGAGGTGAACATGGAAGAACCCCAACAAGTGGGGAAAAAAATAAGTACAAATTGGGAAAAAAGTATTATACATATTGATACATAAAAGAATATATTATAATTATAATGACCATGTTAAGGTTAGAAGTTGGAAGATAAAAACTATGTATATGTAATTGTATTATTATTGTTATCACTGTGTAAAAAAGGTACTGACACAGTCATTACACTGTCCACAAAATATGCCAGTTGTTAAAGGAAAACTGCAAATAAAATACACACACACAACACACACACACACACACATATGAAGTGTATTAGTTAAATGGTTGATAAGTTTTTACTTTTCACATGTTATGATGATTATTGTTTATTGTTAATATAAGTTAATATAAGTATAATATAAGTAATAAGTGTAATATAAGTAATCACAATGGTTATTCACCATTGTAGCTATTCCCATATGGCCAGCACCTGCAAAATTTGGGTAAATGCCAGAGCATTTTTCTCCAATCTGGATGTCTTCCAGATACCTGGAAGGAAACTCCTCAGTTTGCATTCCATTGCTAAGAATTCTAGGAGTTGAATGTTTACCTATATGACTATCTGGTTATCTTGTCAGAGCAACAATGAGGCTCTTATTCCCGCGTGGCATCCATTCAGAATTCATTTCATGGCCTTCGTTTTCTTCTAACTTTGCCCGTTTGATTGCCAAAAAGGTTTCTTCACTGAGCTCAACTATCACTATGGTATTATATGAGACTCTGCCTTTCTCTTCTATTATTCATATAAATATTTATTAGGTTTTTAAAAATATAGATGTCAAATTATTACTTCAGTCTTATATGTAGAAAGCAAAAATGTTGATTTCTATCTAAATCTTCATTTTTGCAATTCACTTTTATAGGGCAAAACATTAGTTTCATCTCAAACAATTAACATGTGATATGTGATCTCTTTTTTAACTTCATATTATTGTTTTATTTCATAGTAGGGCTGTATTTCTACTATCCTTCTCATCTTTTCTACTACCTTGTCCTATTGATATCTTATGATTATATTACTTTATAGTTTGATAGCTTTTGTACCAGAGATAAATTTCTTGTGTCACTTGGCTAAATAAAGTATTGTTTTGTTCTCTTCTGTTCTGTTTGTTCTGTTCATGTTCTATTCTTGCTCTAAGTAAGCATTCTCTGTTCATAATAGATCCACACCGTTACTTTATATACTTTACCATTTAGAATTAAGATTTGGCATAAATTTTGTTAATATATAGCCTTCTCAGTTTAAACATATCTCCGTTTCTCAGCTTTGCTATTAATCACACTTTTTCTTCATGTTCTATAGCATCTTATTTTGCAAGCTTCTTCTATAACTTGTACCATGTTTAAACAACTCTTCACTTTAATCCTTTCCTAAATCTTCTCAACATCTATTTTGTCTTATGAAAAAGCCTTATTTTTATTAGTTTTTACTAGTTTAAACTTGCAATAACTGCATAGATCTTTTTTATTGATATTTGGTGTGAAAACTAGAAATGAAATATTTGGGGTGGACAAAAGAAACTAGAAAACAGAAGAATTAACCATATCTACCATATTAAAAATAGGTCACTTCCATCTAGAGGTGGAATTTTAACAAGGAGCACCTGGCAGTTTCCTCTAGCATAACCAGCAGTTTATGGTTTTACACACCTTGTTAAATTTACCCAAGCACATCCATTTACTTATTTGCTTCTAATGATTAAGCTCTTTACAGATATTTCTATACAAATGGAATGTGGGTGGCTTTAGCCAAAGGACTAGATCCAGATTGAATCATACTGTACGTAATTGACTGGTGAAAGTTAATTTTGCTGATCCAGTCCTGGGAAAAATGCAAAGTGGGATAGAAAACTTGATGAATGGGATAAGCTATATTGCAGAGGGATAATGGAAAATCCATAAACAATGACAAAGGATCTGTTTACAAAAAAAATGCCTCTGTCTAATGCAAGGTGATTCTCATTTCCCTTACGTATAGCTTCCCTCACTCAGCAATCTCCCATGAGTATCAGCAATGAACAATGAAGCAATGAAGGTTGGGGAAGTTCCATTTCTACAAGTCTCATTCAGTATACCAAACTTTGGATACAATAGTCTTGAGTGGATTTAAAGATCAGTCTAAATCAATGTTTCTCAATCTTGGTAATTTCAAAATATATGGACTTCAGCTCCCAGAATTCCCCAGCCAACATAACTGGCTGCAGGATTCTGGAAGCGGAAATTCATACATCTTAAAACTACCAAGGTTGAGAAACACTGGTCTAAATAATGATTTACTTACTCATCAGCTAATTTGGAGAAACCACTACCAATTACTTTTCTTTAAGTGTAGTAGAACAGACATGGATATACTTGGGTGAATGCCTGAGAAGAAGACTTTAGGTATGTATGCTGGTAATCTGTCACTTGGATTTATTCTGAACACCCATCTACCAATTCCAAAAGAAGTAGGACTTGTTTTCCATCTAAAGTTTGTGAAATAACCTCATTAGTATCTTCAAGGAACCTTTCCTCATGTTTTGCCTTCTAAATTGAATTTGCTTCAATTCCTATATGCATCTAGATGGCATAAGGTTGATCTAAAAGAGTGTGCCCACCCATAAGACAATTACGTCTTGAGTGTAAAATATCTAACTGCAACACTAAATGGATTATAGTTCCCAGTAACAAGAACATAGTCCTTAGTTATGCTGCCTAGGAATTCTAGGAGTTATAGTTTAAAAGCTCTATATGATATAAATTAAAGAAGGAATAAAGTGATGGAACATAATAAATTATAAAACTGAAATGTATAATTGTATTCATAAAATAATTGTGGATGGAAAGCCAAGATTTTTTTTAAAAAAGAGGGGTTATGGTATTATAACAGAATTCCATGTTGTTCAAAAAAGGAAATTTGGGGAACTGGGATAGAAGAAAATGTAATAAAAGTTAATTATTTCAACTATATAACTTTATAATACCTTCAACTTAATGCTAGGGAGTGGATGATGGAAGTAGTCTAACCCATTTGTGAACACCAGGATGTAATTGATCTGCTGGAAATGCCATACTAAATTTGACATGATTATTTTTATATTGAAAATAAGTTGTAAAAATTAAATAAAACCTTAAACAAGAGGAAATGTGTTTGCAGATTGACTTAATAAATCAAGTAACACCCCCCCCCCCAAGTTATTGTCCTGTTGAACAAGTCTAATATAGCATTAATTGTTTTCTTGGAAGCACCATTAATTTCAGTAAACTTATTCATAGGATTCCATCCTGAATAACTGAGATAAAAAAGATAGGTGTGTGTGTGTGTGTGTGTGTGTGTGTGTGTGTGTGTGTATTCCCAGGTCCAGAGGAATTCCCATAATCCAGCGCTGTCAAACTCCCGGCCCACATGCCAGATGCGTCATGCACTGGCAATGCCCACGCCTGGTTTAGGGGGGAAAAGTCCTGATATGTCACATGAAGCCACCGTGATAACATGAGTTTGACACCCCTGCCATAATCCTCCCAACAAGAGCAGGAAATATAATCAAAATCCAGGTACATTTTATCTTCTTGTAAGCATGCAAAATCATATTGGATAAATATAATATTGACAATGCAGAAAATATTTTGAATTACTAATGTTAATGAAACCTGAAGCTTTTCTTCTAGTTATTATGGACAAACCAATAGAAAAACAGTTTGGGACATTATTTCTTTACATGGTGACTACTGTGAGGATTGTATAAACACTGGAAGGAAAAAGGGAGGCCGACTGTCGAAGACAGAATTTTAAAATTGACTATATATATACTAGCATTCACGGGGATGATTTTTTAAAATGTTTAATGTTAGATGTACTTGATGCTTGTTTTTTTTCTTTTTGTTCTTAGTTTTGAATGTCTGGGTTTTTTTCTTTGTTTTGTATTTTATTTTTGGTATTAAAGAATAAATAAATATGGGTTTTAAAAAAGAGGAATTTTCACAATCAAATTCATATTATATAGATATTTACCATGGTATTTCCTTTTGGGAGTAAGCAATGTTATAAAGAGCATCAAAAAGACAAAATAAATTAAAGGCATAAGTTAAGAACAATAAAAAGAAAGATAACTATGGTTCCTAC
The DNA here is from genome assembly GCA_012654045.1 of Ptyas mucosa. NCBI lineage: Eukaryota > Metazoa > Chordata > Lepidosauria > Squamata > Colubridae > Ptyas > Ptyas mucosa. The sequence continues at coordinate 4,773,883 of WNWU01013589.1, read as the reverse complement.
ATCACTGTTTGTTATCATGAACCCTCAATCAGTCATCACCTTTGTTGAGGTGTAAATCAATGTACCGTAAAACCTTTCTCTCTATTAAGATCTACTTTAACAAAATGAGCCTCTGAAGCAGTTAACAATAAATGTTTTTATTTACATAAAAATAAAAACAATATCTATTCAAATATTAAATAGTATTTCATTACTTTGCTTAAATATCCTGTCAGATATATATGTGTGTGTGTGTGTGTGTTTGTGTGATCGCTCTAAGCGATGTTAGTTCTGGCTATTCTTCCTCAGAAGAAATAGTCTTGTAAACCATCAGAACTGCATCAGAACTTCTCTTCTAACTGACTTCCAAACTGCCCAGTTTTCTAACAGAAGAGCTGAACAGAACTCTCCGAACTGCCAAATGCCTTCTGAATTGCCCTTTGAACTGCCTTTTGAACTGCCAATGGTTTTCTGTCAAGAATCTCCTTTTATACTGTCAACTGTGACAGTTAGGGGAGGGAACATAAAAGCCCTGGAGATTCAAACCCATCAGCTGCCTTCTGATTGGCTCACCCACTTGTCCATTCCAAAAGCCATTAATAGGCACAGCAATTGAGAAATAACTTTTCTGTCAAAACCTTCTCAGTCTTCCCCTGGATGGTACAATATTGCTGCTTTCAGTAGAACTGTCCTTTGAGGTACTACATACTACATTATTTCATAATGGAAATAAAATAGAGACATAGTTTACATTGTGAAGCCAAGACACTGCTTTTGCCAGTCCCCCTTCCTTCCTTTCTCTCTTCTAAAAAGGATAGTCCCCATCTCTGCAGCAATCAAAAATCAAAATCACCCAGATAGAGTTCTGTTGTCAATCAATTGTTCACTCAATCCAATTAACTAGCCAGGAATTTAGTGCAGCTCTAAGTCTTCCTATATTCCCAACAAAATTTTCCAAATAATTTCTAAGCCTCCAAAATTTTCTTGAGAGGAGCTAATCCTGGATTTTGAATAAGGAGTTTACTCTGGTTGTGGCCCAGAATTAAAGCTTCATTAAGTTTAAAAATGGATCACTTATTATTATTGGCCTTATGTAGCCTACACTTTACTGCATTTTAAGTGGCAGACACAGTATTACTTCCTCCAATTTTATCTCCAAATACATAAATAAGAAGAGACACTTCTGAAGAATCCCAAAACTGAGTTTTAAAAAAAAGAAGCTTGAAGAAGATAGTGGCAACCCTTTTCAAATGTTGTCAGAAAACTCCATGCAAGAGTCCAGGAATCAAGCTGCACTTGGAGAGTTTACATGTATTTATGTGCATGTGTCATCTTGTCCTTTCCTTCTTTCCTTCCTTGCTCCTTCCTTCCTTCCTTCCTTCCTTCCTTCCTTCCTTCCTTCCTTCCTTCCTTC
>WNWU01013589.1:4762043-4772480 GCA_012654045.1 Ptyas mucosa | reverse complement strand
TTCCTTCCTTCCTTCCTTCCTTCCTTCCTTCCTTCCTTCCTTCCTTCTCTCTCTCCCTCCATCTATGGAAGTTAATGGCTGGAAAAGGCCATTCTCCTGAAATACATATGTGTTTCATGTATGTATGAGTAATTTATGCTATAGAGTAGGTGGCAATTTAGCTCATTTGATAGACTTATCATCATCCAATTAGTTGATGAGATTCAGAAAGCCGAAGCTCTTAATACGTCAAGAATAAAAAGTTAAGATAAGTCTAAAATAATAGTAAAGAAAATGAATGCACAAAGAAATTGCTTGTGTAGCTTTGTTCTAAAGCAGTATTATAGAGGTACAATAGAGAGAGAAAGAGACTAGGTTTTCTTTTACAGTAATGCTCTGAAAATAAAGGCCACAAGATTTTAAGAACTTGCATTAGTTCACTGTACTCAAGGAAAGTACTCATATTTATGTATTAGCACATTACTAGCAGCTTTCTTATTTTTAGGGATATTTTAAAATGCACTTTAAAAATCTCTAAAGTGACTTAAGGCTGTGTTTTATTCCTCTCTTTCATTCACACAGGAACTCCCCTCCCTACATTTTCTAATGTCCTTAAAAATAAGAAAGCTTATTCTGCAGAAGGTAAGATTTTCAGATCTATTTGCTTGTGTTAACCTTCCCCTCTTTACCAACCTCTGTCCATTACCAGCTGATGGGGGGGGGGGGGGGAGGAACGGGTATAGCGACTTCCTTCGTCCTTAGGAACTTGAAATATGATGAATTAAAAATAATAATATCACACCAAAGAAATGGGTGGTGCCTGTGGATAATCGCAGTAGTAGATTCCAACATTTTGGGAAGGCACACAGGTTGGGAGGACTGGAATACAACAAATAAACAATAAAGTATGGCAAAGCTTTTGACTGAACTGACTTGTTAGCTATTGCCTGCCTTCCTGCCTTCAGTATTTCATTAAGAGTAGCTGTTTATTATTAACAGGTCTTTTGAATAGTGGGAAGACCATTCTGTTCATGGAAAACTACATTCCTTCCTTCTTGAGTAGCCTGTCTACATTTAAATTATTCATCTTTTTAGCCCCTGCAGCATTGTTTGAAAGCATATTTCAGTAATAACTCTATATTTTAAAACTGAAAAAAAGTAAATTAAAATCCTCCTGCATAAAGAGAGAAAGGAAACGCTAAAAATTTCAGTTGCCCCCCAAAGTTGTATTTTTTTAGAGATATAATTTCATACTATAGGGATTTATTTGGGTTACTAAGGAAGGGGGAAATCTCTTGTTAATATTTTCAGGCCTCTTTATTCTCTTTTTTCAGTTTTGTCTTGAAATTAAAATTGAAGGGATTGATTGTGACCATAGTTAAAACTTCATTCAGAGGTTCGAAATCCTACACCAGTTTCTTTGGTTTTTGGTGTGCTTACTGCAGTGTGCACCTTCTGTTACAGTCTGAAAACATTGCACATACCACTTGTATAAAACAGCTAGTGAGAGGGAAAATGTACTTAAAATTTCAGATGCTTCAAAATTCCTGGTTATTATATTTAATTTAAACAAAAAGCTTGGATTTGTGACTAAAGGGATCTTCAACTGTACAAAATTAGTCAGGAAAAAGGAAAGTAAAAAAAATATGTTATATCCCAACATTTTCTATGCTTTGCAGTTTTATGCCTTTGGGTTTCCATAAGATATTTAACTCTGTTAAATTCTGAAAATGTTTTTATTTCATTGATTCTTTATATTGATATCAGTACACAATTCATCTGAAATAAGGTTTTGAATTTACACTGATATAAAAGCTACGACTGAATTCACTATAGAATTTTAAAATATATTTAATTCATTTAATTTTTTTTATCCTAATCCAATTTTAACATTTTGGTGGAAAGACAATGTAAAATGAAATATCTAGAGAAATATCTTCATAACTCATTTTGCTTTTCTTCAGTTACTGATTTTTGCTTAATTATTGATATATTTCAGAAGTGCCCAATAATGTTAAAAATTGGTAGGAGGCATGAGCAACATCTGCATTCCTTTTTGTTCCAAATTTTGTATTGTATGATGTATATAAATGGGAGTTTAATTAAATAATTATGTGGTATGAATACAAATTCTAAAGATTAGCCTCAGGGCAGATTGCCTGGTTGATGGCCACTTATCTAACTATTTTACCTATCATATATTTTCTTCCATATTATAATTCCTCTTTCTCTTCCCTTTCCTTCTTTTATATGATTGCTTATAGACTTTTCACAACACTGTACCTGTTTGCATACTTAAAAAAGCAATTTAGTAATTTATCATAACATTTGGATGTTTTTTTAAATGTTCAAAGACTTTGATTTGTACACAATTGTTGTGCTAATGGGAGTTTTGAGTGCTTTTTCATCTGGTTAATCGGTTTCCTTCCAGACTGTCTTGCATATTACTACCCTTATTAATCTACATACTTAAAAAGATATAACAACATGATTAGCTTAGACTGAGTCAGATTTATTGTTAAGTAGAACAAACTTGTTCAAATACTTGAGATTTACATAGGTAAACATTAATTAAATATAATTAAATCATTTCAACTCTTGTCATGTATATGCAGAGCTTTGGAAAGAAATAACATAAAAACAACACTTCATTCCTTTATTCCAGTTGAAAGTCACTTTTCAATACAATAGCTTATTTGAATACTTACCCCATCATTACTGCCTTGGTCCTTTTAATTCTTGTTATGACTGCATTGTTTAAAAAAATACAAATTCAGTAATAATATCCTTTTTTATTTAAATAATTATGAATACTTTAACTTTTTTTGTTGAAAGCATCTTGATGTTTTAAAAGAAATGGTTACTAGATAATCAAGCAAAATTGTTTATATGTATGTGTGTGTGTGCATATGGGTATGTTATTATTTCAAAAGACACGAGTTTTGAATAATTTTTAAATTAATTTATTCTATATTGACAGCCTTTAGTGCATTGTGCCATGTAAAAGCTAAGAAACACTTTTTTTCTGAAATTACAGTCACTTTAGTAAGTAACTATTACTAATGAGTGAGGACTCTTAGTTTCAAGAAAAAAATGTTCACAGCAATAGATAAGTGTGTGTATGTCTATGTGTTTAATTTTTTTACATCATAAATGTCTGAGGTGAGTTAGGTAGTACAAAACCCCACTATTCTTATTAGTACAGACACTCAAAACTCTCTTAACTGGAGGCTGCTGACCTTCGAGACCAGTTTTCGAAAGGATTAATCTTCTGTAAATAAGATCTGGATCTGGATTCCTATTTTTAAATGAATTTAAGGATTACCCACCCTGAAAGGTGAGAAGGAAAAGCAAGGGGTCTGCAACTCTCATAATTTTTGTGCTAACCTCGCTTGTTACTGACACGAATGTCTCCTTTCCTTGGGGCTTAAGGAGCAGCCTGTCGTGCCGTAATCAGTGCTGAGTTTCACACATCCCGGTGCCATGACTCAGTTGGAAAGCGGGTCACTAACTTTCCCAGCGTAAATTTAAAGGAAAAGAGGGAACCAAGAGTGGGAGAGGGAGCAAAATCTTATCCTCCGTTAGAAACCCGGGTTTCTCATTTTTATGCAGCCATCAACAAACCCCTCGACCTATAAACCTTAAACCAGATTTCGGTCAACATATAGGCCCTGCTGTTGGCTTTTATTTACACACTTCTCCCTTTTTTACGGTGTGAAATAGTATTTTTTTCCCCTCGGGGTGTGTTTGTTCAGCGAGAGCAGGGTTTTTATTTTCCTTTCAAGCTTTCTTTTTGGGAATAGCTTGAGGACGGTTGCAATCATGAAGGCAAGTTAAATCCAGATGAAAGGGCATCCAGTCAAGGACTCGGACAACATTAGGGATGTATGTGTTTGTGTGTGTTACCACAGGGAAGGGGAAATACTACTTTCACCAAAGCACAAGGCCACCTTGGCCTTGACAGAAATGACACTTCCAATCTTCACGGATGCTCTTTTGATTAAAGGAAAGGCTGTGATTCTGGGAACCACTAAGAACAGGTCAATACTTGTGACTTTCATCATTGTTTTATAGCATTTTCTCTCCTCCTCCTTTCCCCCTTTTCTCCTCCACTTCATTTTTTTTCCCTTGGTCCCTCCCGCCAGTCAAGACAATGCTTTGGGTTGGAAGACAATGAAGACATGAAGGCTTCAAAGGGGGTGGGGCTACAAAGTGGATCAGAAAGATCCAAGTGATTCATCCATAAAAAAAAGGGTGGAGCTTTGTTTTTTATTTTATTTCTTTAACCACACCCTGAAGATTCTCCTGTAGTGATGCCTACCGTAGTTTTGAACTTAAAGGACAGATCCCAATGAAAATGGCAGAAATGGTGAAAAAATCTTTCCATTTTCAGTCATCTTGGTCAGAGAGCCATAAAAAATGGAGCCATCCCTGCCCTAGTAGAATCAGTAGTTTAAGTGGAGTTTCCAGATTATTGTTTATTTATTCTAGCAAAGATCAGAGTATTTGGACAATTTGAAGACCATTGTGCTTCATGACGGCAGCATCTGGGACTCCCTCCCTGGAATACAAAGAACATTTAAAGCAGGACTTCAAGCATCTGATAAAGTAAATGCCACAGACAATTACTGTTACTGTGGTACTGTTTGAAATCAGTTAAACTCCCTAAATTTCCTGTTTGATAGAAAAGCCAAATATCAAACATTAAAATCCCTAAATTATTTAGGAGTTGTAATTGTAAAATACCTAGAATCAAACTGAAAAGATAAGGAGAACACATACAAATGTGTTCTAATGTAATCTTATGTATATTTCTCCAGAAGGAGACCTGCTAAATTAGTGGGATTTACTGTTAGGTGAATTTAGAAATGGAGCTATGGTATTAAAGAAATCAGATTCCTGTGTACCTTAAAGCTTACCAATCTTACTATAGCACATGTTTTCATGCACCATAATCTGCCTCATCAAATGCATAGAGTGATATTAGTCATTAAAGTAAAAATACATGCCTTAGACTTCAAGGTGCCACAAAACTCTTTGTTTTGTTGCAAAAAACAAAAACAGACAACCCTGTAGAAAACCCTACAGTTTTCTATAGTAAATACTGTTTTATTTAAGTGACTTTACAGGATCTAATTAACTACATAATCAGGGAAAGCTCTGGCCTCTTTTGTAGGGTTATTTTGTCCTGGAATTAGCAGTTATATATTTAACTGCTACATTTCTCCCAAAAAATTATGTTACGTTGATATGTATAAAGATTTGCAGCCAGAAAATAGCCATAGGTGAACATAACCAAATTATAAAAATTGGAAAGCCTTCAATTTTTTTCAATGCTAGCATAAGAAATCTGATACCCTATCTTTTTTTTATATTTGTTGAGCAAATCAATGTATCTTTCAAGATGGGAACTACTGGGAACTTTGATATATGACTTAGGTATGTACAACTCCTATAAGCTCTGAAAATCCTTAAAATAGCTGTTACAATTCAAGGTTCAAAGTATCAAACCCCTCTCCATCCCAGAACTTTCAGGAAAACATTTTCCTCACTATTTTCAATTTGAGGTTATGCCATAACGTTAATCATGTGATTCTGGGTCAACTTAATTACTTTCCTATTTATGCCCAAATGTGTCTAAGAGCTGAGGAAAACAGCCCCTGCTTACTATATGTTAACCCTATCATGCTTACGATGAGTGACGTACCCATGAATATGGATAACACAGGTAGTCCTCCATTTACAACCACAATTGAGCCCAACATTTCTGTTGTTAAGCGAGACATCTGTTGTTAAGACAAAACGGAGCTTTACTCCATTTTACTTTTACTTTCTTGCCACAATTGTTAAGTGAATCATTGCAGTTGATAAGTTGGTAACACGGATGTTAAGTGAATCTGGCTTCCCCATTGACTTTGCTTGTCAGAAAGTTGCAAAAGGTAACCACATGGCCCTGAGGCACAGCAATGGTCATAAATATGAACCAGATGCCAAGCATCTGAATTTTGATCACATGATCATGGGGATGCTGCATGGTCATAACTGTGAAAAACAGTAATAAGTCATATTTTTCAGTGCCATTGTAACTTTGAACAGTTACTAAATGAACTTTGTAAGTCAAGGACTACCTGTACTCAGATAACTGAAAGGGATATAACAGATTCAAGGTAGATATTGGCAATGAAGATAGCCTTTTTTATGATGCCATTGTTTTGTACCAACTCTAGGAGGGATGGGTAATACTTTAACTCAGCAGTGATGAAATTACTTTTCACTCTTTCTCTATTTGAAATTTAGAGGGGCCCACACCTCTATTCCTTTTTGATTTTACAGGGGTAAGTCTCATCTATTCTTCCCCATTTTTATGTAATTTTCCCCAAATCTTATATTGTCATCCCACTTCCCTGTTTATTGCAGGTTTGCCCAATACCATTTCTAAATCTATAATACTTCACCACCCATTTTAGGGTGATAAGATCATATGACCTATTTTGGATGCGATCCGGAGATGCATCTTTGACATACTGAATGGGCATAAACCATTCCCTCTGGTTACAAGTCAACCTTCGCTGCTGCCATTACTCTCTCAGTCCTAAAATAATAAGACACATTCTCATGAAATTACTAGAAATTCCTACTATGTAAAAATTTGCCAAGTAGCTTACAGAAGTATAAAGATTTTATACTACAAAGCTAAAATCTTGATTTAGCACAACATGTAAATCAGTTGCTTGCAGTCCATCTAATTGGGTCAATCATAGGAACAGTCCCCAGCATTGTTTTGTTCCATTACAAAGAGAGAAAAAATGATATTAGATTGTATTATTCACTAATTATACCTAGGCAGCTCCATTGTGTGAAGCTGAAACTATTCCAAATTGTTTTCAAAGCCATTATAGATAGTTTGAGTGTTGCTTAGATAAATACATTATCATATTCTGTAGAAGTGAATTCAACATGTTATCTATGCTTACTCTTATTCTTGCATCACTCAGTTAAACCAATTCTAGTACTTAAAAGGGACAAAAAAACTTCTCTTTTTGTACTTTCTCTGTATGATTGTACACATAATTATGTCTTCCTTTAACTTGGCTCCTTTTAAAATAAAATAGCACAATACATCCTAGGCTTTGTACTAAGAACCACATATGAAAATTTGGTATAGTGGTTAAACAGATCATTCTCAGTCTTGTTCCATGTATTGCTTCATACTTCAAATACAAGAAAATATGGAGTGCCCAAGGCTTTTTAGTTGCATCATCTGATACATCTGTGGTGTGACATCTTGATGAAGCAACAATGAAATAAGCTTATATATTACCTAATAAGAAAATATTTTTTCTGTTAGAAAAAAAGGAATTGCTATGGTTGGCATAAAAATCAGCATTATCCTTCCCTTATTAATCAGCATATGCAATGTTGGACATTCCTGTTTTCTTTTGTCATTAATAACTCAATGCTGCATGGCAGCCAAAGCAGTGGGAGATGGGAACAAATTTATTTCTGAGTGAACATTTGAAATACAGGGTTACTAGCTGAACATTTTCCATTACACAACTTGCAATTGCTCCATCCATCTCTAATTTTATGTTCAGAAGGCAGTTTCATTTAGGGAGGCTTAGGAGGAACAGGCTTCTCTCTCATTTATTTCTGGTACCTTCTCATTCTCCTCCATCTTCACTATCTGACCTTAGAACTGATCACGGTTTGAGTCAATCCAAGATGCTTTCCTCCCTCAAGTGAAGAACAAGTTAACATCTTCTTCCTTGCACATTTACAATCTAACAAGACAACCACATTGATCTTATTGAGGCAAAAACAACCCTCATCACATGGCACAAGAGCACATTTCTAAAATAATCAAATGATTGATGAAGATGTGTTGAAATGGAATTCTAGCCACATGACAGTATTTAGTATTTGTTGAGCCAGTTTGGTACAGCGGTAAAGTTGTTGGCCTAGAATGGAGGACACTCTGAGATCTAGATCTCCCTTATACACAAAAGCTGACTGGGTAAATTTGGGCCAGTCACTCTTTCTCTCAGCCCAACCCATTTCACAGGGTTGTTGTTGGGAAAATAGGAGACAAAGTATTAGATATGTTTGCTGGCTTGAGAAAAAGAGAGTGAGAGAGAGAGAAAAGGGATAAACAATTATTGACAAAAATAATGTGTTGCTCATGATGGCTCTATCTACTCTAGCTAATGGTAGAGACAGTCCTGCACTGCTGACACTAAATACAAAAGTAAACAGGAATCTTCCCACTACATAAGTTGTTATTTTCATTATTATTTGTTTCATGTTGTGCAATTGCCAACAAAATCTGGGTAGCACTCCTAATTGTTTGATGATAAGAAATATTTTTTCTAACAAAAGCTCATATGCTATTATTAAATTTCATATCGAAACATTTTAACTTTGCTCGCATTATTCAACACATATCTATCCTGCCACATCAAAATTACTCTCACTGGCTTATCTCTCGACTACAGTGTAGATAAATCTAACTACTCTGAAGCAGAGTGTTTCTTGCCACAGATATCTCAAGCTCTGTGATTTGTGATTTGCCATATCTCAGATCCTGAGTTTTGGAGACATTCTTTTCCTGATTTTCTGAGCAAATGAGAAAAAGTAACTTTTTGAGTCCTTAGAAATCCACTTCACACTTTTTCACCACTGTAACGAACAAGACATGAATTACCTGAAGAGAATTTACTTTGACTTTTAGTAGCATTACAATATCCATTAATCTATGGTTGCCATTTGAGAAGGGAAAAAGCTGCAAAAGCAGAGTTTTTAAACATTTTCAGGTTGTAAGAGTTGTTTGTCAAAAATAATATGTATCCTGGAATTCATGATCAAAAGGCATTTGCCTGTATTCAAGTCATTTTTTAAAACTTACTGCATCTTATAAGCTATACTACTTGTGTGTGTGTGCCTTCAAATCAGTGTTGACTCCTGATAATTGCCTATATTAGTCCTTGCAGTTTTCTTGGCATGATTTTGGAAGTGGTCTGTCATTGGCATGAAATGGCACTAGACCACAGTCACCTAACTGGCTTTGTGTAAGGTGACCAGATGTCCCGCTTTTGGCGGGACAGTCCCGATTTTCAATAATTTGTCATGTGTCCCGCAGCATTTTTAAAAAGTCCCGATTTTTGGAAGGAATGCAGGACAAGCTAGGGAACGGCGGGAGAACGGGGTTTGCTTACCCCGCCCACTCCCAATCTATTGCTGCCTCCTGAGTCCCAGCTGATGGCTAGAGGAAATAAAACCTGCTTAAATTCTTGCCGCGGGCCTTCAAAGGCCCGTCCTACAGCTGATCAGTGTTAAAAGAAAACATAGGCAGCCCTTTGAAGCCCTGCAGCAAGAATTTAAACAGTTTTTTCCCTCTAGTTTTTTTTCTCCTTGTGCAATTTAAACTGAAACCGAAACCAAAACTAAAGCAGGTTTGCTGTTTGCTAACACTGTTGGAAAGGCAGATTTCTTTTTCCTCATCAAAAAAGGTAGGTGCAAACAATGGGAAATTTATGGCAAATGGCAAAAGACGAGAGTTCAAGATTTTAAAACACAAAAGAAAAAAAAGCTCTATTTAAATAAGGAATTGTAATAATTGAGATATTATTAATTGTATATTGTGTTGAAAGCAGAAATGGTTAAGTTGTGGTTTGGAAGAATATATGGGGGAAATTATTTGGTTTATTATTATTGGTAAATATAATTAATTGATTTGTAAGAAATTGGATTGCATGGAAATAATTGGAATATTCATGTTCATATTGATTAATATACAAAAAAGATAGTTATATAACTAATTGATTTATATCAAAATGTTGAATTTGTATTAAACAACTGTAATATTACATAATTAAGCAATGTGAGGATTGACATAAAAATAGATGACAATGGGAAGGGGTATAATATAGAATAGAAGTGAAAAATTGAATTTGATTAAGATTAGAGATGAGGATGAAGGGTAATATTGGTTTTTTAAAAAAATAGATGAGGAATAAATATGGCAAAAAGGAAATATAGAAATTGTAAATTTAAGTGAAATGACTAAACACTGTTTAAATTTGTGAACCGGCCAAATATTCTGTTCAAAGAAAATACATTGTATGTTTGTATGTGTGTTTCTAATTATTGCTATTTATTCATATTTGTTCTCTTTTATTCTTTAAAGTTTAACAATTCATTCTTTATCTTAATATCTTTATATGTGTTTGGGGTTGGTTTTCTTCCCTTTCATCTTTTTTATTGTACAGCAATCTTTCTCCTCAAACCTACCACCTCTCTCTTTTCTTTCCTTCTTACTTTCTCTTCCCCCCCTCTTCTTCTCCTCCCTACTTCCTCTTCCTTTCTTCTTCTCCTCCTCTCTTCCTCCCTCTCTTAACCTCACTCCTACTCTAATTTCCCTTCCTTCATCCCTCTCTATTGCTGTATCCTTTTATGCACATG
>WNWU01013589.1:4698666-4761943 GCA_012654045.1 Ptyas mucosa | reverse complement strand
TTTTTGCCCTATCTTGTCACCATGGTGAAGAGAAGCAGTTGTGAAATGAGTGATACTGTTTTTAAGAATGCTACAATGGGCATAAATGATGACCAGTCATAAGTGCGAAGACTGGTCAAAAGTGTGAGGACCTGTCAGAAATGACTTTTTTCAGCTCTCTGGGTAGTCCTTTTGTGCACATGGACTACTCAGAGGGCTGAAAAAGTTATTTTTGACTGGTCCTCGCACTTTTGACCAGTCCTCGAACTTACGACTGTCCTCACATTTTACGTTTTTTGCCCTATCTTATCACCATGGTGAAGAGAAGCAGTTGTGAAATGAGTGACATAGTTGTTAAGAATGCTGCACGGGCATAAATGTGAGGATGGTCATAAGTGTGAGGACCAGTCAAAAGTGCGAGGACCCGTCAGAAATGACTTTTTTCAGCCCTCTGAGTAGTCCTTATACAAATAGCCATGGCCACCTGGTCACATGACCAGCTAGCCACGCCCACCCAGTCACATGACCTCCAAGCCATGCCCACAAAATAAGCCACACCCACAGGTGTCCCTCTTTACCAGTGTTAAAATCTGGTCACCTTAGCTTTGTGCCAAAGGCAGGACTAGAACTCATAGTCTGTAGTGGAATGTAGTCTGGATTCCCAGGAGGGAAAGGATGCATTCCAAAAGAGCAAAGAAAAGAGGAAGAAGATAGACTCATCTGAATTGTTGTGCTGGAAGAAGTTGCTTTGTGTTTGACGGACAGCCAAGAAAGCCAACTCTTCAGTATTAGAGGAAATCAAGATTGGATTAAAAAATGCAAGGAAAGCAAAACAAAATGATCAGACTTTGAATATAAACATGCCGTCTCATGTTTCTATGGAAACTATGATAATGCTGGGCAAGATGGACAGAAAGAGAAGAGGCCAACAGCACCTGAAAAGGATCAGCAGAGGAAGCCACAGGACTACAACTGCAAGAAATTCAGCAAGGGACAAAACAGCTTGGAGAACTTCATTTTATTTTTATTTATTAAATGTATGTAGACAACCCCCCCCCTCACCCACTGGGTGGCTTACAAAGTTAAAAATGTAGAAAACAGTACAAACCTAACCATCAAATCAGCAGGAATTGGCTACAATTCAAAGGAATATAGTAACAAAGCATATTTCGTTGCCCCACCAATTTTGTTTCTGCCATTCCAGATCCTATCCCCAAATGTCACTTTGTTCCTGCTTCTTAGGGTATTGTGTAGTCCAGTAAACTCCAGTGACATAATGGAATTTACAGGACTACTCTTATACATTACAGAAATGTATCAAGTACTAATTGAAAGCATATATGGGCAAGTTCTGGGGCCCTACTAAATTCTGATATTCTTTCATATTTGTCTTAAAAATTATTAGAATATAAAATATTGTTTCTTTAGTACACAGTCACACATACACTGTGCACATAAATATGTGTGTGAGAGAGAAGGTATGGTAAAAGCTTTGTTTATGCTTTTGTCACTCATCCCTTCACACACCTTTCTTTTAAAAATCCCTGCTCTCTGCAACAGACTCGGCAATTATTTTGGAGCAATAGACAAAAAAACAAAAAAACCCAAAAACACTAGAGAATTTTGCTGCTTGAAGCTTTTCCTATAGGGACCGTAAAAATTCAAAAGCAATTAAACACTGCCCTCTACTGGAATTGGACAGCCTTAACATTTTGTGTTGCAACAGCCAAGGTACCGTGTACTTCCACTCCATTTCCTCTTCGATCATAAAAGGTAAATCAATTACATTCTCAGAAATCCCCCTCGTTCTTTTTGAAAGCTGTATTTCCTTTCATGGAAAGCTTGCAACTAATCCCTTTCTACCAGTTTAAGTTTGAAATGCACAAAGCCTTTGTGATTGAATCAATGAATGTAAGTACGGTAATTCCGAGACTTGGAAACACGAACAGCGATTCAAGTCGGAAGGATTTCATGGCGGCACAACAATTGCCGGAAGTTGGTGAAAATTCTGAAAATGTATGGGGTTATTTAAATATGCCATATTTTTATATTTACATTTGGCGTGGAGCATTGCTTGTCGGGAGATGTAGTTTCCCGTTCCAGGAGTGATTTCTGAGAAGTTTCGAGAGAAATAAAATAATATTAACATGCATGGGCTATTTTGGGGAATTAAAATTAATGAATATGGATCATTATTAATCTGCTGGTCGATGACCGTAATAAAGTTTTATTCTAATATTAATCTGGCAATTTTCCAACGATTATAAACTTTGTTAACCTGGTCAATAATTGCAGGTTTTTTTACTCGGTAATTACTGAGTTAGATTAAAACGGATGTTGATTTTTGATGAGGATTCTTTGGATTACAAACAGTACTGGGAAATCGGCATACTCTTAAGCAAAATGTAAGGGTATGTACTGTCTACAGTTAGGGAATTCCTCTGGGTCCTACATAAATTCCATAGAAAGAAACAGCGGATGTTTGTGGATCACCTTCTTTGGAAGTTTACTTAGCTGCTCAGAAAAAAACAAACAAGTAAACAAATAAAAAAATAGCTGGAATGGTTAAAAACGATGTCCTGTGGCCAGAGGTGCAGTGAAAGAAACACCTTGTACCTCAATTGCTTTTCTGGCAATATATGTTTTGGTGATGGTTGTATCCACTTGTATCACCATTTTAGGAGTATGGATGGCCACCTTGGCCTTTCACACCACACAGGAGCTGCTTTGTCAAGAATGCCCACATCATGCTTGCAAAATTCAAGTAATACAAAGGTGCCTAACCTCTGCAGTAGTTTGTAATCTGCAAGTAGAAATATATGCTGGAGAAAGGCGGCATATAAATTGAATGAATGAATGAATGAATGAATGAATGAATGAATGAATGAATGAATAAATAAATAAATAAAGTCCCTTTTTCACTTATAGTACTTTTCCTGATCCAAACAACAGACATAAATCCAGTAACAAATGTTTCGCTTTGAACAAGTTGCTTCCAGTTTTGTCTAATTGGCAAGAATCAGTTTTTAATTATGTGATTCTGAAAATCCTTACAAAAATATACATTTTATACACATTTCTCCTAATACACAATTTTGTTGCACAGTTTTGCCTGGCAATTTTCTTTGCCAGCAATTTTGTTAATATAATGAATTTGGCTATGTGATGTTGTATATGCATTTGATATGCTATTTTCCCTAATGTAATTTTTAAAATTGAGAATTGTAATGTAAAATTCATAAAAATACTTTATCATACTTTACTGATATTTTATATGAATATCATATAAAAGTATGAATATCATAATATACCAATATCCTGTTGGTGTAGTAAGATTTATCACTTGTTTGTATTTTATTATTTTTGATTGTATCTTACAATTTATGATCTATGACTTATCACTTTGTTGTTTGTATGTACACTGAGAGTTTATGCACCGGAGACAAATTCCTTGTGTTTTCAATCACACTGGTCAGTAAAGAATTGTATTCTATTCTGTTCCATTTGTTCAGTTCCGTTCTATCAACTATATAAGCATTGGGAAGTATAGCATGTTGAATTTCTTTCCAAACAGCTTTTGAATCACAGGGCAAAGCCTGACAAAAGTATACACTGATCATAGGGCTCCCTCTAGTGTTAGTCACATGAAGAACATGTAAATTATGAAAATAGCATTATTTTCTTCCAGGCTGTTACAAAAGTTAAATGTGTAGATGAGTATACCTTCTCATGCTTTATGTGAATAGTTAAAATCCTTGCTACTATAAATTTCAACCTGCCATTAAAAAAAATAAAATAAGAAAGGAGAGCCTTTTGTTAATCCACCCTCCTATTTCTGATGATGATGTTATCCATTCAGTCATGTCCAACTCTTGCCAATTTTATGGACCAGTTGTCTTCACATCTTCTGATCTTCCACTATTTCTTTGAGTTTTTTTGTGTTCTGGCTGGTGTCAGCTTTTATGCTATGCAGCCACTGTGTTCTTCGATGGCCTGGTTTCCTATTACTGCTAACTTTCAAACACAATTGCTTTTTCCAATGAATTTCCCTGCATGATATGGCCAAAGTAAGTGAGGCAGCTTCATAATTTTGCTTTCTAGTGACATGTCTTGTGTATGTTTTTTCAGAAACCTCTCAGGACTGTTGATTACTTGTAGTTTATTGTGACAAAACTTTGCTAAACCCAGTATTCCCCTTATTCCCACAATATTTGTTTCATTTTGTTCTAAATTCCAGCCCATGAATCAGACAGTCTTTTGTCATCAGACTGCATCAAAGTAAGAAAAATACTTTTATTTTAGTAGTTCTCTTCTTTTAATTCATAATTATTCTGCTGTAACTTCAAGGTGGGTTAAATTTACAATCCTTTGTCACCATTATCTTTCAGATTTGTTCAGATAACACACATTGCAGGAATGTCCATATGCATATTCTTAGTATGTTGGTCCCTGTACAACTTGAAATAAAATCTGAGTAGTTACAGTATCCTTGTTTTATCCTATCCTTTTGAAAATAATGAAAGATGCTGAACCAGATTTTTTATTAAAAATCTGTCTGTGTCCTTGTTGTTTCATTTCACTTACTTTCCCAATGAAGTAGGAGCTCTCCTCTTTGGGTCTGTTTTTATCCTGATATCTTCCCAAGTTTATGTCATTATATTGAATAAATGTGAATCTGTTTAATGCTGTTCAATAAATTGAAAACAAGGTGTTCCTTCATTTCAGGCTAGTTTTAAATAAGTCCAATTAAAATATGTGAAGAGGGATAAAAAAAATCAACCTGGAGAGTTCCCAAAAAGTAGAACTGAGCTGTAACATCAGCTGTAACACCCCTTCTTGATCAGGGTCCCAATAAGTGGTTGATTCTCTGCTGGCTAGTGATGTGCTGAAGGAGGACAGCAGCAAACCCAAAACAGAAAACTTATGGTGAGGCCTAGAATGACTATCACACAAAGCTGAACAAAAGGATTTGACAAGGAGGCCTAACAGATGAAACAGAGGCAGGATAGGAATTAACGGCCGTCAGCCAATTTTCTGGTTGTTTTGTGCTGACACAAGGAAGGGTGGATAATACCTTAACTCCACATTGGGAAAAGGCCTTAGATTGTTTTATGCCAAAGAAAACTTTGCTTTTCCAGGACCAAAAGTCAAAAGTAAAGTTGGCTATGCAAGGCCAATGAAAGGACATAAACGAACTATTAGGACCCTATATAAAAATTCCAAACAACAAGATAACACTTAACTTCCTCATCACATCTAATTAGGCCATAATTCACATTTTCACAAATTAATGGGTGGCAAGATGTTTCATATTTATGAATTAAACCCAGTTTTCTTTATTTAAATTGTTTCTTGCAATGTATAATGCAAGGTTGATTGCCAGATGGCAGCTGTATCTCTTATGTTACATTCCAAAACAAAGTTCCTTGAGGTGTCCAGTGTCCTTCAACCTAGAACAGGGGTCAGCAACCTGTCGCTCTGGAGCTGCATGTGGCTCTTTCACCCCTCTGCTGTGGCTCCCTGTCACCCAAAATATGAGTCACAACCGCCAATGTGCGACACCCACCGGCACATTATTTATTGAGCTTTTCAACCCCCGGTAAGCCAACCATGGATAAATCCAAGAAAAGAAAAATTTCAGAAGAAAACAGAATGTTTAATTCAACTACATATGCTAGTTTTGTGGCCGCTCAAGAAATAGTCAGGCATGGGAAGGATTTTGTAGTTCCTGATGTTTTCTTTTCTGTGGGAAGCAGGTCCAAATGGCTCTTTCAGTGTTTAAGGTTGCAGACCCCTGACCTAGAAGATCACTAAAGTCAGTGCAAGAGGTATGATTGTTTCCATTTTTCAGAGGTTCTGTTCTATTCCTTATCTTTCATTTCTGGAAATCATATTGAGAAACTGAAGATGCCAACAGTAAAGATACCATTATTCTGCAATCCATTAAAGTTCTTTCAAAAGTTAATGGGAAATAATAATAAAAAAACCCCATGCAAATGCCATTATCTAAAGTAGGAGAAAAGAAAGGCAGGAAAGCTAGGGGAAACAGTTCACCAGGCGATATGAGCAAGTTGAGGGGATTATGAACCCCTGAAAGCATGCTGTTCTCCTTAATCATAGCACTATGTATAAGTACTTGAAATTAAGAACTGTTACTCCAGTTCTTGACGGCTGGGTAAATCTGTGAGGGGGTTAGGATGGGCCAAAATAGCTTCTTATTACAGAATGTGTACAGTTTTTATACTGGGAAGCATCCACATTTTTGTCCTTTGGCAAAGGAATAAGGAAATTTCTATGGTATTAGCAGGTTACAGCTTGAAATGCCCCCTGTTGCTCTATCAGGATCTGAATTTGCAAGCAACATAGGTCATACCCTAAGTTCATTTTAATCAGTGGTTTTAGATAGGATAATTTGGAGAGAGGCGATTTTATATTGTGGGAGGAAGCACCATTTGGAATGTTTACTGTAGGTAACAAACTGTCTTGGGCGAGCCATGGACCATAATTCTTCCAGACAGGGAGTTAGCAGTATCCAGTCCTGAAAAGAACAAAGGAGCTACCTCTTCTCCATGCTGTGTTGTCTTCATTTCCTGATTTCTACTTGCATTCCAGGAAATCAGCCTGCCCCTAATACCCCAATTGCATATTCAAGGCAATGACATTTGACCTTCAAGGTCAAACTTCTCCCAATATAACATTTCTCTAACTGGCAGGGGAGACTTCCCTTCCCTTACAAATATTCAAACTGGCTTTTCTTTCCAACTTCAGTTAAAAAAAACTTCTATGGTAAGGCTTGTTATTCAGGGAAGGGATATAAATATTTAAAATAAATCCATTTCACACGAAAAACTGCTTTATTGAAGATACGGTGAGACCTTTTGAGGTGGTTATGTAATAGTTTATGACCATATTTTGGGAATCCGGTTCATTTTTTTTGTGTGTGGAAAAGAATTCTTTTCAATCACAGTTGCCAAAAGACAATAGCATCATTCTCTCTAACTTAGGACATGGAAAACATACAAAACTTGTGGTATTAGCTCTAAAATAGAGCGAAATAGTTTTTTCCCCCTCAAAATAATTTCCTCTGTTAACAGGAAAACAAAAAATTCTGATCCTGCCCACTTTTTGTCTCTGTTCTTCATCTCCTCCCACCCTGAGATGTCCCTTCTGCACTATAGAAATCAGGTTTGGCAGATGTTTGCTTCCCAAAACCTAGTGGCCACCAGATGTTTCAGACTACAACTTCCCAGCATCTCCTGCAAAATATGGGAGATGCCATACCCTACCTCTGGAAGGAAAGCTATTCTAGATACCCAGAACAGAATTGCATTCCCTTTGCTTAAGGCTGCAACTCTAATTGCTTGGGCGAGGGAGAACAAAGGAGAAGTTCCTTCCGCGGGCTCTTTCCCCCTTTCCTCAATTGTTTTGGATCAGTGCCTTCGGCTCTCTCTCTCTCTTTTTTGTACGAGCAGATACAATTTCTGAAAATAAACAAACAATTAGAGAAGTTCAACATGGACCCAAACAAACCCACTTTCTCAAACAAGCGCTAAAGGAAAAGGAAGGGAGATCTGGCCAAGGGTAGCAGATCCCGCCCTACAATGAAGAAGGGCGGCGGCGGGGGAGGGGGAGGCGGGGACGGGACGGCGGGCAGAGACTTTGACATTGCACAGAAAAACACCATAAAACCTTCTGAGGGTAAAGCCTGGAGACCTAGACGGGCTTCAGATGTCTCCTTCGCTTTAAAGTCGCCTTCTTCTGATAAGCGTTTTTGTGTCGGTGTTTTCTTTTTCTTTCTTTCGTTCTTTGTTCCTTTCTTGATTTATTTTCTCCCTTCCTTTTCCGGCGTTGGCTTCTCTTTTCTCTCCTTTGTCACCATTCCCCAAATCGGACCAACTGGTTCGTGGATTAAGGGAAGGTGGATGATGCCCATTTTTAGTTAGTTGTGTTGAAGTGCTATTTTGTGGCGGTGGTGGACATTCATTTGAAAGGGGGGGGGGCATATTCTTCTCTCACTTTTGTTTTTAAAGTCTAAGCCTAAAGTCTTTAAAGCCTAAGGAACCAGTTAATTAACCGCTTTGGTTTCGTTTCAAATATATACTTCTGGCCATGCCGATGTTACAATGTCCCTCCCCAAAATCTGTATAGAAGGAGATTTGAAATGTTGAAGTCCGTCATCTCTCGCGCGCACGAGTTTTCTCAAATCAACCCCTCTATCTGAGAGGAAAAGTACAACATTGAAAAGGAGTTTTTATCTTCGCTGGCATTCACAGTTTAGACCCATTCTTGATTTCTCAAAGTCTAGGAGAGCAGCGCCTTGGTAAGATCGGCAGTAAGAAAGAAACCCAAGTTTTGGGATGATCAGACAGTCGGCTATCAAACTTCCTTCTTGAGAGAGCGGACCTCCCAAATCAGCCGATGGTCTTATTTTGCCATGCATGGACAACTTTGCCTCTTTTAAAAGCCAGGAGCTTCAAATATCCTCGCTGATCTTCTTTTGGAACCAAAACATTTGGAAACTAAAGAGATTTGGCATAAATGGGACAAAGGCTGGTTGAGTCAAACGGCCAAGCCTGTAAAACTCTGAAGGATAAGATAGGAGTATTCTAAAAACAGCACTGTTGGATCATGTCAACTTAGCAGAAGTCCTGATCTTATATTTCTTTTCTAGTCCAATTTGCCATGACTGTTATCCCATTGATATCCAATTGCCACAAAATCCCTGAAAACGTTTATGGAACCTTAAAGAATAAAAATGGTTATGGAATAAGCTTCCCTGAGTTTAGTCATGGTTTTAATGATAACTGGGAAGTAAATTCAGGCAATTTTGTCGTAAAAAACCCAAGAATAATTTATGTATCAGAGCTATCAAAATAACTATTTTGATTGTCTTCAAACCATGGAAAGTAAATTGGTGAGCTGTATATTAAGTTAGAGCAAGGATCAAAGAAACCCTCTCCCCTGGAAATCAGCTTGATTAAATTCACTTAGGCATTTCTGGGAAGATCTAGACTCTAAAGAAGAAGAATGATATTGAAACTGATCCCACAATATCCTATGGGTTGCTAATGCTTGCAAAGGAGGCAGGAAGGATCTACTCTATTGTTTTTCCTAAACTATATAGATATGATGAAACAACCCTATGATCAAACAAGGTTATCCATCCAGTAATAATGAATTGCTGGATTTTGCTACAATTGAAAAGTGTCCTTAATATCAGTCACAGCAGACTGTGGTCACACTCATATGGAAGGAAGGCTCTCTGTCCATGTTCAAAAGTATTTGACTGGCATTGATCCTGTGTTTGTGGTTAAGAGTATTTAGGAAGTTTTGACCCAATTTAAACCAGTTTCCCTTGCTTTTTTATTTTCTCCCAGAGATGGGATACAGATATTTTCTTTTTATTCAAAATTGGGGTGGGAGAATAGAAAATAAATCCAGGTGCTACCACCATGTAATTCAGAGGGCTCCCTTTGAAAAAAGTACTGTACAGTAAATGACTCTAAATTTATTAATTAGTAATACTTGGGTACACTTTCTTGACCTGATGTTCTCCAGAGGTATTAAACATCAACTCCTGTAATCTGCAATAGGTACCAGTTTCGTAAAAGCCACTGTACTCAAAGTGCTTACTTTGTTTAGTGCCCATGGTCCGAGAGCTAGGGACCATAAAGTTTACTTCTCTCTCACACACATACACACCCCAAGTTCCCAGTTGTAAAGGAAAAACTGAACTAGCTATTGTCTGCATTACTGTGTGCAGTGAGCATACCTAGACACAAAAGTGGGCATACTTAGATACAATGATAGTAGTGAGTACTTTTTAGATTTCTAGGACAGAGTTTTCCTTCAGTTGGTGTACTTCCTCCCTTTGTTCTTGGAGAGGGGAGAAGGATCTGAATTTCAACTGTTTTCTTTATTTAAAATAGTCTCCATATTGCACAGGGGGAGTTTGTCTTCCCTAGCCTTGCTTTCTCCACAACTTTAATAACTTCAATAATGGCCAGTAATGATCCTTTGGAAGGGAAGGCTGAGTGTTGTAGTCCATCATATTTGGAGGTGGGTTTAAGACCAAGAGAACTGTAATTTGATCTTCACCTGTACTTCATTGAGGCACTTTTTTTTGTATTCAAGGCCTATGCAGATCAATGCTAAAGTCTCACTGAATTTCAGTGAATTCAAATCCTAAGTGTGATCTTGTGGCTTCCTGCCTTTGTTTCCTAGTTTGAGCCCTTAAGGAAAAATTTCCCCAAAGGGCAAGACTTTGGATGGCAGTTAGAATAATGTTCTCTGCATTTCCCCACCCCTCTTCCTCCCTCCTCTCACACACACACAGCACAAATGTGCAAACATTATAAACATTTGTTTGTGTATTTCTGTGTATGCAACCACTTTGTGTGTATGCTAATTAGGAAATAGACAGTTAGATCATCTCTTAGGCATACAGAACATTCTTCTGACTGCCCTTCAAAGTCTGCATTTGGTGAAAGCAGTTATGTTTCAGTATACATCAAGGTTGAGCCCCCAAACTTTCCCCAAACTTTATAAGAAAGAGAGCTTCCACATTATATTTTTAGGCAAATTAGTGAGGTTAAAAATAAGATTCAGAAAATGGGATTCAGATCCAAATGTGATACAGACAGTCTTGGCTCATAACACATAAGATATTTCAGTGTCTTACGTGTAACTGCATAATGACCATGAATGCTCTTTAGGTATAATACCAGTAGTAAATCAAATAATTTATAATATATCACTATAGTTAGCTCCTTAAAGACAACTTCTCTTGATTTCAGTTTCTCCAGAGGAAGTCAATATAGGACTGTAGTTTTACAATTCATCATATAGTTGGTTACTAAAAAGGAAATCCCATTGAATTCAATGGAACTTTCCTCCAAAAATGAGGATACAGGATTGCCACCAAAATATTCTTACAGTTTTCAGGAAGGAGTCATATAAATTTTAAATTAACACCTGTAAAAAATGAAGTGCACTTGATAGGTGTGCACTTAAAATTGTGTGTTTAATTTTCTTCCATTTTGAAAATCAAGATGTTAAAAGAAGTCAGTGGATCTTTCCATTCTAGTCCACCCCACACTCAAGGGTAGAAAATATGGGAATTTTCTGAATTAATAGATTGGATCATTTTAATCAAATTCAAACACTGATTTTGACTATCTATTATTTTCATAAGGTGTTATTAATTTATAGGTGCCAGATTAACTTCAGCAGTGTTTTTCTTGAGAAATTAACATGATGCTCTTTTAGTGGTTATGTGGTATAAACCTAAATTCATTTATTCTGCAGTGCTATATGTCTTGAGGCATTCAATGAACTTTTTCCCTAATCAACATCCTTTGGTCAAAAGTTCCTCAAAACATTTTCAACAAACAAACAAGCAAAAATAACCTTGCTGAACAATCTGTATCATACGGTTTTCTGTTCATATTGTGCAAAGCAAAGACTTTTGAATACAGTGTTGAATATGCCACAATATTTGACTTCATATATAAAGATAATCGCCATCAGCTTAGCATTTAATGCAGCTTGTTAGTCATGGTTTATATAGATGCATGAATCCAATCGAGATTTGCTCAGGAAACCATAGCACCAACAAAACTTAATCATGATTGCAGTCTGACCTTGAATTCAGAGGGGAAAAAATTCAAATCATTCAAAATTCAAATGGAGAGAAAAGGCACTTAAAAATTGAAAGAAAGGAATGAGATGAAAAAAGGTCTCTCTTCACCATAAAATTGTAATTGTTTGCATGATAGAAAATTTGCTGTCCAAAATCTACCATTTGCCAACTGTGTCTAACGGTGGGATCAGCCTCTATAAACGAATGTGTGCTTTTAAATGTATGCCTTTCCTGTGTATCCTATGTAGCACATTTACTATTATTAATCCGGATTGATATGGTTAATTAATTGATTGGCTGGTTTTACTTCATAGATTCTTTTGTTTGCTCAGTGTAGCAATATTCACAGCTTCTATGAACTTTAGGGTTCATTTCGCTATCATGCAATGAATGACTTCATTGACCTGTGCTTATCAGGAACTATTTTCCCATGAGATTGTGCCTTGTTTATGTAAAAGCAATTTTATATAAGTAGAACTTCCTTTCAGAGAAAGTTTGTTTATGATCCAAGACTGTTTCTTCCTGAAACAGTTGGAAAGTTCTGCGGGAAAGTTCAGGCCCATCCCCTAAAGGATCAGTAACAGTTTCAAGGTGAGGCAGTTGTTTTCCCATGCCCAAGACAATGGAAGGAAAAACAGCCTCAGTTCCTTCATTGTTGTCGAACTGATGTTCCAAAAAGTTTAATTATTCCTAGAATTGGATTAGATTGCACATGCTTGGCAATGCTCAGTTACACAAAACCTTAGAAAAAACAGCCCAAATTTCCTATAAATGTACATGAGGTGTTATTCCAAAAGATCAAAATAAACTATATCATTAGGAATGAGAGTTTTTCTAAGCACACAACCAAGAGCACATCTCACTTTCCTTGGAAATAAGTCCTACTTTGCTCAGTTGTGTTTATTTTCCTCCTAAGTGTAGGAAGAAGGTTAATATTAAATGGAGAAAAGATAAGGAGAAAATGAGTCTCCCTTTTCATCTGGTTCCAATTATTTTAATGGGAAATTATTCTCAATAGAACCATGTCCTTCATGTAGTTTTTGGAAGTTGCACACATATATTTAATTGATGGATCAGTTTATAGGCTTGTAAATCATTAAATGCAATGAATAAGTAAGTAGATGGCTCTCAGACTTGCATATGCCTATGTTTAGAAAGTTGTTTAACACGTGCTTCAGACATTTCAGATTAACCCGCTACTTTTACTTCCATTTTTTTTTGTCTACATCACATTCCGGTTACAGAGAGCAAATAAGAGAAAGAGAGAAGGCAGTGATGGTGATCCAATGGGAGTTTTTAAGACAGACCACAGACTGGAGTACAGCCTGAATTAAATGGTACAAACTTAATTCTTCTCAGACTAATACCAATTGTATAACTCTCTGAAGAACCATATGTGTGAATTAACTGACTTATTTCTACATAGCAAGAACAATATGTGATCTGGTATAGGAAGAATATTGGATAGAAATCAGTGGAAGTTGAATCCTCCAATTGAGAAATGGTCTTCTTGGCATCTCTTAAAGCACAACTTGATCTCCCTACCTTTTTTAAAATGCAAGAGCACATTCAATTATAGATGTGCACATTTTACACATTCAGTTGTTAAATACAATTATTTACATTTAACCATTGTTTGAACCGTTCCTACTGCACATCCTACTTTCAGTCGCTAAGGAGGAATGGATAACCTGGACAAAGAAGGAATGGAAGAAATTGGCTTGTTTGTCCATTTAAAATGTTCCACCATGATGTGTTCTCTCAGAACATAAACCATCAAAAGCAACACGCATGTTTTGTTGTTGTTCTTTTTTTTTTTTAAAAAAAGCTAAACTTAAACTTGATGGTGGTAGTCCTGAGAGAAATGGATGACAGGCTTGTTATTATCACCGGCAGAATATACGCATTTGGTGGTGGTGTTTACAGCCATTGGTATGCAATCTAGTCTTTCCATTCTAGGCCTCACGTTTGTGCCGTCTCCAGCTCTACGTGTCGCCGCCGGCTTTCTAAGAGCAGCGACATGCAGAAGTGAGGTTCACAAAGGCGCAGATACGCAGACCAGGAATGCAGCACGGTAGATAAGGCCGGGTCAAGTGCCTATCAAAATGCTTGTGGCTCAGACAAGGCTGCGCAATTGGCACCTCCTTTAGATTTCATGTCGGGTAAGTGGATGAGCTGCGGGAGGAGTGGCGCGACGGGGATGAATTGCAGCAGACGTCTGGCGCGAATGCACCCCCCTCCCGGCTTTCTTCCTTTCTTTTTAAAGAAAAGATGAATCCTTTCGCAAAGCAGTAAAGTTTGCCATTAAAATTGACACCGGGGGATGTCCGTAAAAGCCAAGTCCATCTAGGATTGGTTAGCCCGCCGGAAGTGGCTAGGAGCCTAGCGCATTTTCCAACAGATAAGTGCCCTGCTGGAGGCCTTTCCCTTGAAAGAGGTTCTTCCTTTCGCAGGCACGCACACGTGGGCACCTATCCTGGTGGGTGCAACCCCATTGCTCTCCTGAGGATTTAGCTTTGTGCGACCTGTCGAAGCCAATAGCTGGGCTTTGGCACTAGGCACACGCCATCCTCTGTTTGGGGAGGATTCGCCCTGCGGAGGGTTGAGGCGGAGGTTCAATGGGCAAAGAGGTATGAGTCACCCCTCGTCCGGACTTGGGTACCTTCCTCTCCCTTTTCATCATCCCGGTTGGCGAAGTTCTCCTCCTCATGACTTTTTCTCACATAAAAGCAGCTCTTCTTGTCTGTACGGTCCCGGATGCAAAGACCAGGATTCCTCCAGCTTGGAAGTAGAGGCCGATAAATTTTCTCCAAGTTGTCAGGGACAAGGTCCTCTCCTAGAGTTGGAGAGGAAAGAACCGGTTGTCTTTATCCGCCAAAGTCGAACTCCGAAGTCAACTTTCCGGCCCATTCCGAAACTCTCTTTAACTACCTGTCCGAAACAGGTTTCTAGCCAAGCATCGTCTTCTGCCGATGGAAACCTATCTCGAAGTAGCTTCCCATCCTCTCCTTCATACTTTGCAGATGGAAGAAATTGCGAGGTGTTTGTCCGGCTGAAACCTGGTTATGCACCTAGACCTGTGGGAAGCAAAAGAGAAGAAGGGGATAAGGAGGAAGAGGAAGCAGCCAAGAAAGATGGCTTGCAAAAATCGTCCGAGTTCTCTACACTTGATGAAACTTCACCAGGTGGGTTTATTACAGCGGGATAAGAAGGGGAAGAGGAGGTGGAATTTTGCAAAAGCAACAAGGGAGGAGAGGGAGAGGATAATCTTCAAAATAATTGTTTCAGGGTTTTTTTTTAAGTGTTTGTATGCTTTGACTCTCATTGTGCACAACTTAGCTATGAGGCTAAAATTGTAAAAGCAAGTAGTCAGAAACAATTTTCCTCTTAGAAAATTAAAGGGGAGATGAAATAGGCTTTCTAATTCTGACAAGTGGGGCGAATCAGGGCGAATCAGGCTGGTCAACTGCCACCTTACCCCCTCCGTGATCTCCAGGGAAGCAGCTGTTGAGGACCGTACTGATATAAAAATACTATTTAAAAACATGCAATAAAAATGAGATGTGGAAACTAGAAAATGCTGGGAGTGAAGGGAAAAATTTCAGTTAGACATGCAGAATTGAAGATGTTGATGATGATGATGAATTCCCAGTATTTGATTTCAAGGCCTAAACCAGCTCTCTGCATTCCAGAATATGATGCAAAAATGAGGTCTGTATTGGGTACAAAGAAAACTACAAAAGACATCAATCTAAAGAGAGGCTCTCCTGTGCAAACTTGATAAAAATGCAGGAGAGCAAAATACCTGCGGCCCTGAAAATCTATGCCTTTCAGAAAATTCCTTTGATGCCCATCCTCTTCTAGTCCAGAGTCTGTTTAAAAAAAAAAGAATCTGGTATGTTATTCCTAAAGATATTTTCCTTGCCATTTACTATGATTGCATTCAAACAATATGCAGGTAATTGAATTAACTCAATTTTTGGCTTTTCATGATACACTGAGCCATCAACTATTGAAATGGGTTCAGTTTGCAGTACATGCTAAGGCAAAACATGCCATCATTAGCTAGTTGGGCCAATGAATTTGCTATTTAGCTGACCTGGTTTAGTTATTGTATGAATAACATCTTATAGACCTGGAAGGAGAACTCAAGTATCTTTAAACTTCCTCACAATATGTAAACATTTACTGTTCCTTACTTTCTATGTTATATAGTCAACTGAAGAAATAAAAAAAAATCTGGATATTACAAATAATTGTAAAAAGCTTTTTAATTAAAATGTCCACTTTTACAAATCATACCATAACAGTACTTAAGTATGCTTTAGTTAGGCAGGAATCTTTCATCCCAGTGGTGACTTGAAAATGAGATCAAAATGAGCTGAGTTGCAATAGTGCAGTTCAAAATCAAAGAGAATTTCTAATTGCTGTTGACTTGAAAAGGAACTATTTGTCCCGCTCTCTGAGCAGCATTCATGTTTCTTACAAAAATAGAATCTAGAGCTGGGAATTTTGAAGGGCATTCAGAACTTTTTTTTTGTATAATAAGGGGGTACAATATGTTGAGAAAATTGACTAGTAATTGTGATAATTTTGTAAATACAAACACACACACATGCATACAAAAAGAGATTGTGTAAAAGCAGTAAATAATATTTCAAATTAATAATAATAATAAATTAATAGTAATAAATTATTATTAATTTATATAAATTATAAATCAATATTGATAAATATATATTATAATTATATATAAATATATAATATTTATTTATAAATATTTATAAATATATAAACAAATTAATAATAATAATTACCAAAGGCAGCTTTATTTTCAATAGTTTATATCCTGTGACAATACGTTTAACACCATCAAACAACAAAATCTGCCTATTCCAGGTCCTTGGGAAGGAGTGACTAGGCAGACAAAAATGCCAAATTCAGTCTGAGCATCCAAGCTGACTGTGTGATGGACAATACAACCATAATAATAATTTTTATGCGACCTGACTCTCAATGATTCTGGGTGATTGACAATTTTTAAAAAATATTTAAAAACAAAGAAAAATTCAAAATTGACAAAACTACAACAAGATAAAAAAGAACAACAATGACAAAGAATATGAACTCAGAGGGAAAGAGAAAAAAAGGGGCACCAGTTATCTTCTCCAAAGACCAGGGTAAAGAGGCAGATCTTTAAGGTCCTTCAAAATACCTGTAGGGCATTATCCAGGTATAGGTAATAAAAATAACTAATTCTTAATTTCCATTTCTAAGGAAATCTGTATAAATTTGGGCTGTGCTTACTTTAGATTTTGATACAACTAGGTTCTGTGACTCTCTGGATTCTAAGTATAATCGGAAATTTGACTAATTAGGAATAATTGCTTTCCCAATTATTGCTAGGAGGTTTTGCTTCCTGGAATCCAGAGATTAAGTCTCCTGTGAAGGAAAGTAGAAAGAGAAAAACAAGCGGTGAGCGAGACCAGAGAGAAGGAGGAAGTAATAATATCTTGCCTGGCCATTGTGATGGAGCTGATTTCTAAGGTGCATCTCTTCTGGTAGGCCAGTTCAAGCTAAAAAGGAGCTGCTGCACAAGATTTGCATAGTTTGCATTTGAATGATAGGGGAGATAGACTGGCATCCTAATCCCATTTACTTAAGAAGTAAATCCTATTAAATAGGATTCATTTCATTTGCAGGAATGAAATTCTTTTCATTAGGCGATAAACGTTGGGACCAGGCTGTAAAATGGACTTTCTCCTATCACCTTCCCTTCCCAAAATGAAAAACTGGAAGTAAAGTACAAGATACCTGTAAATAAAGGGGTTTTCTTGTATGTTAGTATTTGTGATCTGTTTGTTTTACTTTTGATTTTAGTTTTTGTTCTTTGGTCTCCAAAATCTCTCTCATAACAAAATCCTAAGAAGAATAAAAAAAGAAAAATTATGGAAAGAGCATATTATAAACATATTAAGATTAATAAAAAGACACTTAAGGATATGGAAATATAAAACAAACTGTGACTTCAGCACTTCAGTTGGATTGATTACATCAAGTTGGATTTCAACCTGAACTTCAGGCTGCTCTAGAGCTGAACTGGATTTAAAGAAAAAAAATTGGGTGACATCATACATTGGGTGTAGGTTACAATAGGAAATATGCTTTAATATATCATTCCTTATTTATTTAGAGGTGAAATCAGTTAAATGTTTTCTTAGAAATCCTCCATCACTTTCAGGTTTAAGAGAATGTTTTTAATTACCCTGATGTATGCTCTTGACAGGGACGCGGTGGCTCAGTGGCACTCAGTGCAGTGGTTCAGCGGAGTGAGCTCCCGTTACTTATCCCAGCTTCTGCCAACCTAGCAGTTCGAAAGCACGTAAAAAATGCAAGTAGAAAAATAGGGACCACCTTCAGCATTTAGTCATGGCGGCCACATGACCACGGAGACTTCTTCGGACAGTACTGGCTCTTTGGCTTTGAAATGGAGATGAGCACTGCCCCCTAGAGTCGGGAATGGCTAGCACATACATGTGAGGGGAACCTTTACCTTTATCTTTATGCTCTTGACTGAACGTCCAAAATTTTTGGAATTGCTGGCAAAATAAAAATTACAAGTTAGTTTTTTGTTACTATTTATCTCACTGAGGTTTATGTTAGCTCTGTCTATTCAGAATATGCATAGAAACCTTGGAGCTAAAGGAATATAGCTGGTGCTATAAATTCCCTTCCTCATAGACATAATTTATACCTTCGGCTAAAAAATTTCTCTACTCACTGGTTGTTCTCCAAACATTAACAAACCTGAAATTACCTTGGAATGCAATATGGTTATACTTGGTTAGCTAAAAACTAGTCTTCTCCAAAACCAGCCTCTCTCGATCCAAACAGACTGGAAATAAGTTCCTCCATTATGGCTCCTCCAAGCGATGTGTGACTCAGGCATCCTTTAACGGGGAAAGGGGAGGAATCCAATTTAGGGAAGTTTAAAATGCTGTACAGATGGAGACCGCATTGGCTTCTTCGAATGAGTTGCTCAAAAACATTCTAGCAATTTATGGTGATGGAAGAAACATTCAAAGAAACAATTTTGCTTATTTTCTACCTGCTGTTAAATTACGTTGGGTTTTTTTTAAAAAAGGGAAGGTTTTGCCCTTAACCATTTTGCTGCAGAATAACCAACAGCCTCGTGCTTGCTAATTAAAGAAAGACTTAATTGCTTGAATCAGTAGCTTCCAAAGCATATGCAGAAAGCAATTTAATAGGATACTTTAAAAAACAAACAAACTACCATTAAAAAAAACAAACTACAATGAACCTTGAATGGAGCATATTTTCTTTCATTTGAAAATCTTTTCAAAATCTTGACACGTGTTGAATGCAGTGCTATTGAATGGATCAGTAAAGTGCTGTTTGAACAGTTTTATCAGCTGGCAGAATAGTGTTGGACTCATGATAATCAAGAGATGTTTTTGATAAGTATACATAATCTGTCTCTATTTGCTTTAAAAAATAAGTAAATATGCATGAATTTTAAATGTTTTCTTCATAGTTTTCAGAGATGCAAAGCTAGTTTATCTATCTCTTAATTTCTCACCATACATCTAGATGTACAGTAGCATTATAGCTACTGTCTTTAGGTCAGAAGGCAATATAGTAAATAGGTTCTGGTCCTGCAAGGGAAGATTGAGACCTTGGATGAATATTTATTTGGAAGCAAGACTCACTTATTGTAATTCATACCGTCCAAATCTCCCTAAAGATAAAGTCTCCTTTGAGACAAGTTTGCCTACTGGTAACTTCATAGACACATTAGTGTATTCTTTTTCACAACAATACTATCCATCAATACTAAATTGCCATTGCTGCTTTTGGAAATTTTTCCCCTTTCCAAGTCTTCATTCCTGGTATTTCCTAGCGGTCTCCTATCCAAATATTAATCATATCTGATTTTTCTTACCTTTTTGAGATCAAGTTTGGCTATGATATAAGAATGCAAATATAAGACAGAGTGGTGCCAAAAAGAAGCTCGTTTAATAGTCACAGAACTGAAAGCATCTTTGTAGACATTTTTTGCACTTCTCCATCTTCTTTATTTTAGATAAATATATCATCTTCTTTCGTTAATTCAAATTTAATATGAATAAGTTTTGGTCCTCATCCTTCCTTTAAAAATATGCCCATTTTTAAAGGAACCCATTAGGATTGATATACTACAGCTTCACCTGTACATGATCCTTCAAATATAAATCCTATTGAGTTAAACAGAGTTTCCTCCTGCATAGAAGAGTGAATACTTACAAAACCCCATCCTGTATCTCTTCATTTTGAAGCAAGTTCCTTCCTGCTGTACAGTTGACTTTATTTCTGAGTAATACTGCATAGATTTTCAATTCTGGGACTATAACTTCAAAGGGGATCATAAACATAAAAAAAATTCAAAAATAATAAATACTTTGAACTTGCTTTAAGAGCTGCTTTGTGAAGTCTTTTAGCTGCTACTATTAAATACACAGATCTTTGATCTCAACCAGAAAAAAGTTCTTGTCTGATAAGTAGATCCTGCTCTAGGCAGCTTCTATTTTTGAAAATAACCATTCAGAATTCTTTCCTTTATTTATCTAAGACTGGAAAAAAGATCAAACAGTTATTGACACCCTAAATTTCCCTTGAAGCTGAATCTATCACTTTCTCTATCATACTTAATTGTAACTGCATTCTTCTATTGCAACGTATTTTTAACAATAATTGTTAAATTATTAATAATTTAATAATATTTTGCATTAAAGGGAAGACCCATGCCCTGTTATAATTCTTTATAAAAAAGAAAGGCTCCAAGGAATCATGAGAAAACTAAAACTAAAATGAAAGCATCCTACCCATGTAAAATTATGAGTCCCTCCATTCTCCTAAACCTAAATGTGCAGTGACTACATATACACAGTCAGAATTGCCTCTTTTGAGATAGTTTTAAAATCAGCCTTTTTTTCCCCACTGAAAACATTCTCTTCCTTGTAGTTGTATCCACAGTCAGAGATTCTGTACTGATTTTAAGGATTATTCCTGAAATCAAGTACAGGTTTATTATTTTAGACTGTAATAGATACAGGATTTATCTGGAAAATAGACCTATTAAACCTAATGGGTTATAATTCCTTGTAGAATTATTACAAGATTTAGAGTTTAACTTAAAAAAAAGCTTAGTTCATGAAAATGCACAGAAATGAAAAATCAAATATTAAATCCTAAAATTTTGATTTTTAAATACTTAATCTTAAATATTAAATGTTTTAACATATCCTTTTAAAAATCTTTAATTTAGTTTGAGAGAGTGCCGCCTAGAGGTCATCTTAAGTGTTAACTAGGACAGCAGTTTTGCAAACCATCAATAGATAAAACAATTGCCTAAAGGATTTGAAGTCACCCTTTGGAATTAACATCACAAGTAAGATGACATCAGAATGAGTTCTAATGAGAAATATGTAGCCAACCCTTACGGCCTCACCTGTCTGCAATTTATTTTCAGTTTCAAGATCTATAATTTGCACAGGAGGTAGTGATAATAGTAAGAAAGCACTTCATTTCTGTGAGTCTAGTTGCCTTGAATGTTACAATATTAATTTCCCCAATATTGGCTTTATTGTCCTCTATAAGGAGGCAATACATCTACATTTTAAAAAGAGAGATGTTTAAATCTGTTCCTTTCCACTGCCCTACTAAATTCTTTTGCCAGACCAATTTTGTAGCTACTTCACTCTTAAAGCCATGAGTGGAACTTATTTGTTGCTCATTTTTTTTTCCTACCAAAGTTGTAAAGGTACACAGTGGCTATTTCTCTGATACATGATGCTTACTTCAAACCATGTACTTTTTTTTAACAGGGAGCAAACCAAAATATAAAACAGATTTCCCCACTGCCATACCCACCCTGCCATACCAACTGGCTGTGTTGGATTATAGATCTCATAACTCCACCACCACCCGCCCCGCCCTGCCCCATGGCCAAAATCTGGGAAAAACTATGGGAACACATTTTACCTCCTAAATAAACAACAAAATATTTTCAAAATATTGGAAAGACATTGTGGAAACATTTAAACGCATAAAGTGCTTTTCAATTCTGTAAATTCCTACAGATTTTGGATGTGAGTTCCTAAAACAATAATTTGCCGGGCGTTATAGAAATTTTATTGCTGTTTTATGTATCTAAACTTTTATTTAATTAATATTGTACTAAATAATCCTTATATCTGTCATAATATTATTCATATTGATTTAAAAGCAATGCTGATATTTAAGAGGACTAGGATCAGGATTCAATATCTTTGAAACCTAGCCAAATCACATCTATTGAACAAACAGTGTGTGTTTAAAGCTAAGTTCGTTTTATGACATATATGTGAATTATATTTATTGTTTAGCAGAATAATCTCAAAGAGATAATTCTTTGCTTTCTTTGACTATGTGAAATGACCTAGAATTAAATTTTCAACATATTTCATTCAGATTAAAACATGAGGAACATGTAACCTTCCATCTAACTCTTGCTGAATTGTTGTCACTACTAGTCAATAGCTGCTGAAGGCTATATTCTTAGCCCAAATGTGTAGAGAATGTTCTCAATATTGGCCATCCTGCCTGGAGAATTAGAAGAGTTTAAATTCATGCATCTGAAAGTTGCTAAGATTGGAAAGTGCTATCCTCACAAATCCTTTTTAGTCTGGTTGTATAAATCTAACCTATGTGTACGATATAAAATATTAGAAATAAGTTACAAGGAAATTCTCTTCCAATAAAATATATTGTCAGTATTTATGAAAATGTGGTTCTTTTTATTACATGAATGTCAACATTGTTTTCTTTTGATGTTTATAGTTTTATTTTGTTTATATAATAATTTGTAGACTATTTTTTTCTTCTCAAATGGAATCAGTTAAAATGAGTTGCAAAACATAAGCGCAAACATAAAAAGTGAATAATTTATGAAAACACCAAACTAAAAATCTTACAATAGGAAAAAAAACTTAGAGAGCCAAAACCAAAGATTCCAGCAATGGCGGCAGTATCTGTTTGAAAAATAAATATTTGCAGTTGGAAAGGATGAGAAATTTTAGGAGCAGTGAGTTTCAAATAAAATGGGCAATTCTTCTTTTAACCATATTTTAATGTTGCCATTAAGTATTTCTCAAATGCAGACCATTAAAGAAAAAGAGACATAGGTGATCTTAAAGGATAGGTAGCTTTTCACAAAAAAGATCTTATAATCAGAATCTTTTAGATACTTATGCTACATTATTTAAAATTCCAAAAGTAACAGTATTATTTTTCACTGTTTGGCTTTGATTATTACTTTGATGGAAAGAACCATCAGTGAAGATCAGGAACCATGCCAAGAAAATGGCTTGAATGTGACTATATGAGCACCAGAAATAAAAGTCAAGGTGAACATTATCTACTAGAATAAAAACATCTTAAGATTTCAATCTTCTCCCCAATCAACATTTTAGCATCAGTATTCTGCACTACTTAAGATTTCTAGAAAGCTTTTTGGGTCTGTTGAATGTGGAACACAGTTTAACAGTCTGTAAAATGTGTACCATGTTTCCCAGAAAATAAGACCCTGTCATATATATTTTTTGAACCCTGAAATAGCACTTGTCCTTATTGCCATGCACTGAAAAGCCCGATTGGGCTTATTATCAGGGGATGTTTTATTTTGAGGGAAACAGGGTATGTGTGTAAGATCATACTTAGCATTGAATCAGAAGCATTAGGCAAACCAACCAAAGATAGGCTAAAAATTTTCAAGTTGCAGTTGACATCTAAACATCTAAAACAAGCCCAAGTCTCAAAAGCTTGCACAATCTGCTTTGTGTGAAGAATAGTTATTACATGCAAATATGTTTGCTTGGAAATTCTTAAGCACTGTCAAATATCAATAATAAAGCATGACAAATTGAAATATTACATGTTTAAACATAAAGCTCTAATTTAGAATGAGATTAAGTTCACTGTAGGCATAATTTAATTTAAATAATTCTTTCAGTGATTGCATTATCAGTTTTATCATAGAAGAACTTTTATATGAATTTAGGAGAGAGGTACAATTAATTCTTTTTATAGAGCAAATCTTATGAACCAGAACAGTTTGAAAGCAAGTACTGTCACTATAAAACTTGATATTGCTAATTTATTTTGGGAAGTACATGCACTATTATTGTATAACTATCTTTCCCAATCTGTGTGCTTTCTGGATGGGCAGTGTAGACTTTAATTCCCAGAATTCAAAGAGTCAGAATAAGTTAGGTCATATAATGAGTAGGTGTTGAGTTATATAACAACATTACCCAGCTATTGGGATGAAGAGGAATGAATAATAATTGACCTTCCACTTCTGAGAACATAAAATCAATGAATGAATTGACTTTCCATTTCTGGAAACGTAAAATCAAACTGTTATCCTTTGAACCTCTTCAGATTTAATTGAAGTTTATGTTACCAAAAGCTAGAGATAATTTTAGATGTTCTATTAAAGAAAAGTCAAGATAAGGCATACTGAATAATTTTATTGAGTAGATTTAAGATAAGGTACTTTCAGAGACTACGGCTTCATTATAATTAAATAATCTTTCCCTCCTATAAGATTTCACTCTAGATTAGCTGAATTCAGTATTTTCTGTTGCATGAAAGCAAACATAATCAACCCTAAGAAAAAAATGATTAACTTTCATGGTTTGAACATTCCTTCTACATAACATACAATGCCAATGATAAATTATCTATAATTTATGTATTACTTTTGTGATGCTGAATTGCCTTAATGAAAATGTTATATGTCATAATTATTAACAGTGGAACAGGATGCTAATAGTTATTATTAAACTCATGTTATTGAGATTTTTTTTTGTTTCCTTATTGTTGTTACTTTGTTGAGAGTCTGCATAAAGTGGTCTAGAAGTGTAATAAGTTATAAATACATTGAAAATTATTTGATTTCATCAGAAAGGGGAAAAACTGGCCAAGAAAGCCCTGGTTAACTTGGGGAGTTAATCAAAGATTATTAAAAGGAGTACAAATGCCCAGATGAATTCTTCATATCTCTCTTCATTGCAGAAAATCTAGGAGAAGAAGTAATGCTTGAGCAGACTTTCCCAGAAAGCAGAACTAAAGAATTGGAACAACTATCCTGATTAGATGAGCTTAGTAGATATGACTGAAGAATTGGCTAGCTTGAAAATCATGCTAAATCAGAGATTGCTTAATAAATTACCATGTCTGTATTTGCAGAGAACATCAAGTCCTAAACTGGAATGGCTGAGTTCAGATGCTGCACTGTGTCAGAAACAAAGAAGTCACATTGTAGCTCAGATGGTATCCATTAAGAGTTAGGAATCCAAATGTGAATTTGCTTAACTTCTGACCAAAAAGAGAGCATACTGTCTTCTCTTTGTCCTAGGGTTACATTCCTTGGAAAGCTTATATAAAGCAAGATCAATTGAAAATGAAGGGTTGTGGGTCATGGATTCTAATGTTGTAACCTATGTGCATTGACTGATATGTTTCTAAGTTTTAGAGCCCTTTTCTTAAACACTATATTTTTCAAACATGTTTTCTTTGTTGTCATATATTCTTCATATAGTGAAAGCATTTTTGTCATCTTTTCTGCAGCTGTATTTCTAATGTGCATCAAGGGTGAAATCCAGCAGGTTCTGACGGGTTCTGGAGAACCGGTAGCAGAAATTTTGAGCAGTTTGGAGAACTGGTAGCGGAAATTTTGAGTAGTTCAGAGAACCGACAAATACCGCCTCTGGCTGGCCCCAGAGTGGAGAGGGAATGGAGATTTTGAAGTATCCTTCCCCTAGAGTGGGGTGGGAAGGGAGATTTTGCAGTATCCTTCCACTTCCACACCCACCAAGCTACACCATACCATGCCCACCAAGTCATACCCACAGAACAGAGAGTAAAAAAATTTGGATTTCACCACTGATGTGCATGATTATTATGACAAAGAGGTAGAATGAAGCATGAATTATATTCACATTCTTTATTATTGTTGTCCACATAATGAAGAATTCTAACTGATTTCCTGAGGTTAAAAGCTTATTCTAAGGCTCAGGATCCTTTACTTACTTTAGCCCAACTAAGTTTCTAGTGTTACATAAGTCATTTTTCTTTTCATTTTGAGTAAGAGGGTTAGACACAACTTTTGGTGATAAAGTCCCATAGTAAGAGGAGCAGTTATTGGAGATGAAGAACTAGGTGAAATATATGAGACAACACTAGGACAACTTTATAATAACACTAACTGATAACCTGGCATTGCCTGGGTATTTATTTATCCCAATCCAGTATTAGACAGGAAGAGCAACTTCACCCTGAACCCTGATTTTGGCAAAAATTAAATTAGTTAAAAATGTTTTCCCTGTGCCCCGAAGCGTCAAGTAAATGATACTACCTTGTTGTTTTGCTAGTATTGATCATGGCCATACATTTGTCCTCAAGAATAATCAAAGCCTTGTTGAAAATGTCTGGACCAAACATAATTTCTAATGTTGGATTTTTCCCCCTTACGAGAGAGAGCCTCCTTGTGGAGTACTGTGAAGCCGTTACCATGGCAACTCCACTGTGCTGTACTGTAGAAGCCATTTTAAGGCAGTACAGTAGAAGCCATTTTAAGGCACAATAGGCTTTATCTTAACAGAACACACACCCTTAGAGGTCTTAGTGGTGTCTTATCCCCACAGTATTTTTTACAGAGAGTAAGTATCTGTGTACTAGTTTTGGTTGAAATTGCGTGAGGTGTTCCAGAGTTATGCTGGAATACACACACACACACACACACACACACATACACACACACACACAGAGAGCCATTTATACTGTATATATAAATAAATAAATATAGATTTGAAATATGTGAGTGAGGACAGAAAAGAGGTTTGGCAGGAAAATATTCAAGTAATTTTGGCAGAAAGAAGTCTTGGCATATTTCTAGATCTTTGGTGCAAATTGATTTCATTAGTGCGAATCACACAATAAAATGTTTTTTTTTAATGTTTAGCAAATTCTTGAACAAAAAGTAATTAGTTTTTTTCATGTTAAGCAAATTTTTGTGCAAAAAGTGATTAGTTACATAATGGCAAATTCACACAAGCCTAATTCATATAAAAGAAGGGAAATCAGTCTATAGAAAATGGGAAGAGGGGTAGTTCACTAAGGAGCTATATAGCCCAGCTTTTTTCAGGAAAGTTATTTTAAGTTGAAGTAGTGAAAAACATTATTAATAATAAAATAGGGTTAGGTTTGTTCAAAAGAAAAGCAAAATAAATCAATAGACAAATACCCAGGAATGAGAAAAAAATGCTAGCTGTGTTATCAAAGAACAGACATAGCTATTCTACTATTGTTTTGTTTGTCTTCTCCAACAAAAAAAGTAAGTCTTCCACCAAGAAATTGCAAAATGAAGGATGTTGGGAAAAGATTGAATTTTGCAACTGATAAAAACATAATCAGCGATTTAAAAAAATTATTTTAAATGTATGTAAATTATAGTATTGTAAAAATTGCACTCTACTACATTCTAATCTTACTACGGATTAGCTGATGATCTAGTAGACTATTAGATTTTATTTTTGAAAATCCTAGAGGACCTGTGACCAGTCACAAGTGCCCGATAACTGTAGGAATGATCTCTATTTTCAAGTATCACAGAAAGAAAACTTTAATAACCTATAGATAAATTAGTCAGACAGCGATACCCTGAAGATTCTAGATCAGATAATTAAAGCCTTACTCTTTAAGCACCTTGAAAACAATGTTGTAATTAGATCAGCATGGAATTGTCAAGAACAAATCTTGCCAGGCAGTTAATTCATTTTTTTGATTGGATAATTTCATTAGTAGATTGTGGGAATACTGATGACATAAAATACCTTGACTTCAATAAACAAGCGACAGTAAACAAATACCCAAGACATGGTGCTGCTTAGCAAGCTAATTAAGTGTGTGCTGGATGACATGACAAT
Source organism: Ptyas mucosa (assembly GCA_012654045.1). NCBI lineage: Eukaryota > Metazoa > Chordata > Lepidosauria > Squamata > Colubridae > Ptyas > Ptyas mucosa. Next base: position 4,734,295 of record WNWU01013589.1, on the reverse strand, counting down.
TAAGTAGATGTATGGCTAACTCAAAGATAGTATTTAAAATGGTTCATTAATGGTTTCTCATCAAATCGGAGAGAGAATTAAGTGACACAAGATTCAGTAATCAGTCCTTTGTTCTTCAATATTTTTAATGACTTGGTTGAAGAGGTAGAGGGTATGCTAATCATATCTGCAGGTAATACAAAATTGGGTAGAATATATAATCCCCAATTATAGGAATAAAATAATAAATGGCAGGGATACTAAAAGACAGAAATGTCCTGATTGGTTGGACTCAAAAGCTGAAAATAAAAGAAGTGAAAGATGTAACTATTTACAACTTGCAAATCAGATATGCAAGTTATGTGTGGAGTATATGTGGCTTGGTAATAGTATCTGTGAAAGTGATCTTGGAACAGTTGATTTTAAACCAAATATGAGCCAGCAATTTGATTTGGCTGCAAGAAAAATAGAAATACTACCTCTTGACCATGCTCTAATTTCTCTCATATCAAGTCTGATGCTCAGAATTGCACTAGATATGTGTTCCGGTGTTTCTCAACTTTGGCAACTTCAAGGTATGTAGATTTCAACTCCCAGAATTCCCCAGCCAGTGTATCTGTGATTAAATTCAGAACAATGATAGGCTCATATATTTTTTTCTTGAAGTAAGTACTAGTACACTTAATTATACTTAACAATTAAGGCATGGTTTCTCAAGCTTGGCTACTTTAAGATGTGCGGATTTCAACTCCCAACATGCTGGCTGGGAATTCTGGAAATTGTGCACAAGAGTTGCCAAGACTGAGAAATACTGAGTTAAACACATCTAGTGCAATTCTGAACATCTGAATATCGGGCTTTATATGACAGAAGTTAGAGCATGATCAGAGAAGAAACAAATATAAACAGAGGGTAGAAATTAAATCCTAGGAAGAAAAACCAAAACAGCAGACAAAATAAGCGTTTGCAAAAAGCAGTATTTGTATAAGACTTTCTTTAAGATAATCAATCAAAGCTGTATATATAGAAGCAAATTTGTCTCCTTTGTAATGTTTAATGAACAGAAAAGGGGCAATTCAGGTTATCCTGTCCAAGTCAGGTTGCCCTGTCCAAATTGTGATTTGATTAATCCTGAAGACATTGCGTAGCTGGATTTCTACAAAGAAAGAAATTGATAACTTTTCTCATCAAAGCATTGTGATAGGATGTGGAAAATATTAAGAACAGTTCACTTATTACACACATTAATGCGAATGAAGCAGTCACTTAAACCATATGAGTCTTGCAAAAGCAACCTTAGCTTTTGCAAGACTTATATGGTTATTTAAAAACTCTCCTCCCTTCCATTGGTACCCTCAGCAAAGCAAGATGTAGCCAATATTCATTCTGAATCATTGTTAAAAGAGTATTATTTTGCATATTTGACAATTATCCAAAATTAGGAGACATCTGTAGATATATATTTATTAATTTCAGATTTATAATGTAGTAGTTTGAATTGATCAGTTGATCATCAAAGGAAGGGAGGTTGATAATGTTGAGTATTTGTTGAAATACCAAAGAAGTGTAGAGCAGCTGTGAATGAAACAAAATTTATGCTTAGATCATTGATAACGAGACTGAAAACAAAGCTCTCAGTAACATAGTAATTTTACACAAATCAAGGGCAACCATCCTTGGTATTAGGGTTGGGCAACCTTTGGCTGTAACCCGGTAAACAACATGAAGTAGATGTTCAGGGTGCTTCTTTTAAAACAATTAAAATGCCAGGTATCCCCCATTCCACCTCAATTTATTTATTTATTTATTTAATAAACAAACACCTCAATAATGGAATATTTTTAACTTTGTTTTAAAACAAGATTTAAAAACTAGAGATAATCTACTTCAACAATTTTGTGAATGTAGCTAGCTAAGCAAATATCCCTAATTTCTGCAGTCTAACAGAATGAAGTACATTCGCTCATGAGGACAAGACTGAAGTTTTAGATCATCAGTCCTTGTCACTGATGGAGAGTTGAGTTTACATAATAGCTGCTGGGAAAGGACACTTGTCAGTATGGCAATACAATATTGTAATACAGTAATATTGAGGAGGGATACAATTATGAGGCTGCTTTGGGAATAGTTGCAGTTTCAGAATTTGGGAATAATAAGAAAATTTCTTCCTGTAGATTTTCACAATTAGATTCATGATGAGATAGATCAGGGTTATCAAACTCACGTTGTCACGGTGGCATCACATGCAGTGGTGGGTTCCACTTATCTTTATTACCGGTTCGCAAATCACCCATGATGATGTCGTGGATTGGCGGAGCCTCCCACCGGTTTTACTACCGATTCTATAGAACCGGACCAAACTGGGAGCAACCCATCACTGGTCATGTGACATATTAGGACTTTTTCCCCCTTTGCTAAACCAGGTTAAACCAGGCGTGGGTGTGGCCAGTGTGTGATGCATCTGGCTTGCGGGCCAGGAGTTTGACAGCCCTGAGATAGATGGTTTGTTAAATAGATTTTAAAGAGTTTTAACTAAGCTTGGGAAACAATTTGCATCTCAAAACAGATCTTTCAGTATTGGTGTAATATGTTCTTAATATGTTTGCCGTCTCCATTTTGGCTGGTTCAGTCAGCTTAGTGTCAGTTTGGAGTAGTGGTTAATAAATCTGGAAACCAGGACATTGTGAATTTTAGTCCCAGCTTAGGCACAAAAATGAGCAGGATGACTTTGAGTGGATTATTTTTTCAGAAGACTTTCTAGTCTCTAGGAAGCAGGCAATGGCAAACCACTCCTGAAAAACCTTGCCATGAAAACTGCAAGGACTTCAGTTGTGGGTTGCCCCTGGTCCTGTCTGGTTCTATAGAACCGGAAGTAAAACGGGCGGGATGCTCCACTCACCCACCACGACATCATCATGGGTTATGTGCGCATGCGCAGAAATTTCTGCGCATACACAGAACCGTGCATGTGTGCTCCTATTGCGAACCGGTAGTAAAGGTAAGTAGAACCCACCCCTGAGGGACTTGTCTAGTTAAGTGTCTGGGAATCAGACATACTGGACAAAAGAAAAAATAGTCAGCTTGTTCAGCTTTATCCATCCTATTAGCTAATTTTCAAAATTCTTGATTGCTTTTTTGATATTCAGAAAACAATGGCTATCAATGACTTCTTAGGCTAGCATACAGATAGTTCTCAATTTATGACCACAAGTGAACCCAAAATTTCTGTTGCTAAGTGAGATATTTGTTGGGAGTTTCCCCCCATTTTACTATCTTTTTTGCACAATTGTTTAGTGAATCACTACAGTGATTAAGTTAGAAATACATTTGTTAAGTGAATCTGGCTTCCCTACTGCCAGAAGATTGTCAGAAGGTTGCAAAAGGTGATCACATGACCCTGGGACACTGCAACTATCATAGATATAAGTCAGTTGCCAAGCCTCTGAATTTTGACCGCGTGACCATGGAGGGTTGTTAAATGTGAAAAAGTTCATAAGTAACTTCTCCAGTGTCGTCGTAATTTCGAACAGTCACTAAATTAATTGTTTTAAATTGAGGAATACCTGTAATTAGTAGCATCTTCTTCCAAAATTGTGGAACAAATTTCCCCAAAAATTTATGTAGATATTAAACAACATAAAATATTAAAAAACATAAAAGACAAGATAGAATTTATGGGACAATATAGATCTTGCTTTCTAGATATGTGACCCAATAAAAAGAACTAGAAGAGTTTCACTCACTTTTCCAAGGTTTGTATCATGGGTGATTTAATTAAAAGCCACTGGAGAAAATTAATGTGGCCGCATCCTCTACATCTAGTTTTCATCAAGGATAAGTCACCTGGCTGAGAATTGGGTCCAAACAATTAGCATCACCCATAGGTTTATGAACAGTGATAGTGCTAAATCTTACTTTTTTCTTGTAAATTAGTATTTTTACAGCAATAATAAAGGCAAAAGCAAAAAAAAATCATGTAGTCCTAATATGCTAATAAAGAAAAGTTACCTCTTATGCTTATGCCACTCCCTGTACCATGATGGAAATGGTGTTCACAAAAGACATTTCATCATCTATTGAAATAGAAAATGTTGGTTTCCTAGTGGAAAATACTGGTTTCCTAATGTATTCATAGGTACGAAATGCAACAAATATGTGAGCTTTTGCTTTAATGTAGCAAAAGTTACCAGTAGATTTCTGATGATCTGCAGATTCAGAATAATGCAACAACGGCAATTAAAATTATTCTGATTCCTAACAGTTTGATAATAACAGGAACAGCATGCAAGGTAGAATGAAAGATTTCCTACAAGGCTGGCTTTGAGGTACAATCTCAAACATATTTGGAGGGTAGTAGGTTGGAAAGATGGTAGAGAATCATTAATTGTACTTCTTCATTTAAAATTTGCATCAATGTCTGCATATCCCAGCTCAGTTAGTACTTTACATGTGTTTCCAATTGGTGGATTTATTTATTCAGTTTTTGTGGCCACCATCTCAGACAAGTGACTGTGAGTGGCCAAGAACAAATTAAAAACAAAAACAAAATGAGCAGACAATTATAAGTTGACATAGTTCCTCAAAAAAACCTCCATCATCTAGAATACAAATGTTTCAATAAAAAAAACCAGTAGGCTCCAATAGACATTCCAACCCCACATGCCTATAAAACAGCCATGTCTTTGGAGACTTGGGGAAGGTCAACAAGATTTGGGCCAATCTGAGCTCTGGGGAAGATGTTCCATGGGGCAGGAACAGTGACAGAAAAGACTATCATTCTGGGTCCTATCGAGACATACTTTTTAATAGTTGAGACCAAAGCATACCTCTCCTGCCAGATCCTGAGACTGAGTTAGATAAACCAGAGACAGGTCCTGCAAATAAATGGCCCAAAGCCATCTTGGAGTTCTTTATTTCATAAGTTTGAATTTCATCCACTTTTGCTTTATGATGAATGAGCAAGTTTATAAATATATGAGCCAAGGTGGCATAGTGGTTAAAAGTGCAGTACTGCAGACTACTTCTGCTGACTGCTGGCTGCCTACAATTTGGCAGTTCAAATCTCACAGGCTCAAAGTTGACTCAGCCTTCCATCCTTCCGAGGCGGGTAAAATCTGGATCCAAATTGTTGGGGGCAATATGCTGACTCTGTAACTCCTTAGAGAGGGCTGTAAAGCACTGTAAAGTGGTATATAAGTCTAAGTGCTATTGCTATATCATCCTGGTACATTCATGGGTTATCTGAGAGTGAGATGGGTGGGTACATAAATTTAACAAAATAAATAACTATTTACATATGGAATGCTGTGCTTAGGGTTGATTCAAGATTTATTGCTGCTAGAAGTTGAGAAAGGAATGGTGCCTACATTTTCTCCATACAAATGCAAATATATTATATTCAAAGTATGTAAATGGTTTTAGCAAATGAAGGACAAATTCATACAGATACTTTTTAAATAACTCATTCTATCTCCACTTAAACAATGGGGATCTTCAGGAAGCACCTATATAGTACACATATAGCTTCCAAACTTCAGGAATATCTGTAAGACTACAGTATATTACTATAACTAATAAGGTTAATGTTTTTACTAGTCTGAGAATAAATCTGACAATTCATATTTCAATAGAAATTATTTTAATTAAACATATATAGTGCTGTAGAACAATTGAAGAAAAATAATTGCTGGGAAAAAGAAATATATATATTATATTATTTTATTTTATTCTCTTTTTGTAGGTTTTGTGTATTTTTGTTTTCTTCCAGGTTTTTCCTATGTAAATCAAGATCTTTATACAGCCATGGTTCAGTGAAATCTCATTCACTAGATTTTTTGGCTTTATCAGACATCAAGGCAGCAAATCTTAAATCTTAAAACAGACAACAAAATGCTATATAATTTCTATATATATTTCTATGCACACACACCAGTGGTGGGTTGCCCCCGGTTCAGACTGGTTCGCAAGAACCGGTAGTAAAACTGGTGGGAGGCTCCGCCCACTGACCTGGACGTCATCAGGAAGTTTCTGCACATGCACAGCAGCTCTGCGCGTGCGAACAAAGCGAATGTGTGCAGAGCCCCATTGTGAACCGGTAGTAAAGGTAAGTAGAACCCACCACACACACACACATACACATATATATAAATGTGTGTGTATTCTTTTTCCCCACCAGTTATTTTTTTTAAATTGTTCTAAAGCACTATATATGTTTAATTAAAATAATTTATATATATATATATATATATATATATATATATATATATATATATATCAGGGTCAAAGGTCATATAAGTTTACTTCCAAAAGTTAGTATTTATGCAGATAAGGGTCATTATTTTATAAGATTACATTTGCACAGAATTTATCTTTCCCATATTGTTATACTGCAATCCAGTATATTTATTTTAAAAGTTCAAAAAAGTAATTTTACATAGAACTGTTCTAATATTGCCCTGTACATACCATTGATCACACAATTTATGACCACAATAAATTAAGGCAACTAAGTTTGGGATGCAAAAATCCAGATGTCTACTAGACGGCAGCAAAGAGACACAATGAACTCTAATTCTTATGTGCCATCTAAGATATGCAATTTAGTAGCTCCAAATAAATACACAATGCACAATTCAGTATAGATTCTTTCAAATCTGATGAATATGTTACGGAAATGCTAATATGTGAAGTTGACTGTTGATTATTTTGATTAACTACTAATTGCATGGATAATATAGAGACGTAAATAATCTGGGTTATTATTCTCAAAGTAATATGGTAGATTTTGAGATTAACTCGGAATATATCTCTCCTTGGATAATTTTATATTAAATTAGAACCATACAAGTACATAGACCTATTCAGAAAATGATCAGACTGACAGAATTTATGTTGTTAAGCTGCTTTCTTGTCACAGTTGTTAAGTGAATCTTTGCAGTAATTAAGTTAGTAACATTGTTAAGTGAATCTAGCTTCCCCATTGACTTTGCTCGTCAGGTCACAAAAGCTGATCACATGAATCCTGGACACTGCATCCATCTTAAATATGAACCAATTGCCAAGCATCCAAATTTTGATCACATGACTAAAGGGATGCTGTGTGAAAAACGGTCATAAGTAATTTTTTTAGTGCTGTTGTAATTTTGAATGGTCACTAAATGAACTGTTGTAAATCCAGGACTACTTGTATTTGTGCACAAACTTTGATGTGGGAAGCACTCCAGCCACACTTAAGTCATCAGTTAGAATAACTTATGGACAGATAACTAGTTCAGGTTTTATTGATCCCAAAAAGTCTTCCCTCAGTATGACTATGATGTGTATTTGTGTTTTATTTTTATAGTTATAATGTACACTGAAAATGGCATTTAATTTTGTTGTACGACGTGCAATGACAGTAAAGTAAACTAAACTAATTTGGATCTAATCTTGTAGATTTCCCTTATTACTATATCACCATTTTAAGTACTTTTTAACAGCAACTTTTTTTTTACAATTCAAGTGAAAGAACTCGTTTCTTTGGAGATAATTTGACTGAATTTTCTTTTAAACATTATGCAGTGCAATTTGAAGAAAGCTGCACTTTTGTACATACCTAGGATTAAACCCCATATATACATATATATACAAGTAGACACATATCCATTTTAAGAAGGAACTGCTAGTTTCATTATGATTTGCAGAGAACCTCCCACAAGACTGTGTCCTTACTGTGGTAGATTTGTGGTGCTATTCAAGAAATGTGATTATCATCTTTCTACATCATCTAGTTTGTGTTTCTGCAATTTGTGTGTTGTAGAAGCATGATTTTTATTCCTAATTATTGTTTGCCTTTAATTTCCCAAATCTGGATATTCGTTTTACTATTAAGGTATTCAGTCTCTCTGGAAAAGAACTATACATTTTCTACTAAATTCTACCAAAGCCATTGATCAATATATTAACAGTACCATTTGTAAAAAAAAAGTCAGCAATTCCCCCTCCTCCTCTTTCCTCCTAAAATCAGAAATAATGCATTTTTTCATAGTCAGCAACATTTTTAGTGTCTACCATGGTGCATTTGTCCTACTGAAGGAAACAATTTCAATAGTGGCTTGGGAAAAAGGTAGGTGAATTGTACATGTGTATGGTTTAAATTTGGGCCTTGACAGATTCTTTTTGAGCTATTTCCTAGCAACAATTTTCTATTATGGAATTAGAGCAAGAGAGACAATAAGAGTGCATGCGCAAAGGAGCACATTTGAGACCAAGCAAAATGGCCTTTCTGGGCGGGCACATGTGGGAAGCACCGTAAGATTTTGGCACAGGAACGAACCACAACTGCTCTGTGAATTAGGTAGTTTCACGTTGTTGGGAATTCATTTTTAACACACAAGAACATAAAACTACCTGATTTACTCCAGTTTATTCATCTCAAGCTTTTAAAAATTTCTTACAAAGTCTAAATATAAAGAAAGGGAGCTTGTAATAAGCTGTAAAAATCTTTAGAACTCCTGAGAAGCAAAAGGGAGAGCAACTAGAATTGGTTTATTGTTCCCTGGAAACTGTACAGCAAATCTTGAAGTAATTGAACGTTTACTTCTCTCACCCCGTACCCCTCCATATTTGCACTAGATGAAGTCACAGGACTTCTATTGAAGTATGTGCAGAAACCCATGGTTCTTGATTAGGATCTCCCAATCCGTGAATTCTCGGGGTGGGGTAGGTTTAAAAAGGGAGTCAGCCTAGCAATTTATAACCCACCAGATTAAGCAGCTGAAACGAGACACATTGTACATACAGCACCTTCCCCCCAACCCGCTGGTCTCCAGACGTGAGTTGCACTGTAATTCTCAACATCCCATCAGCAGGCTGTGCTGAAATGGGGGTGGGTAACGGTGTCTGGAATTGGATTTCTGCGCATCTGAAAAAGATGGGAGGCTGTTCTGCACAGTGACAGCAAAACCAAACAGGCAATTCTTCGGCTAAAGCTTTTTTTTAAAGAAAGGGGAAGCAGCACCTGCGCAGGAGAAGGTCCCGCTAGATTGTGCCTTGAGCCTTTTAAGCTTTTCTACAGGGGATCGGGTGTGTGTGTGTGTGTGTGTGTGTGTGTGTGTGTGTGTGTGTGCTGATCCCTATGCCAATCCATCTTTTGCTGTCTGTTCCACGTTTAACTCATGCAACCAACCGAGTATGTCGCTGCAAAACGTGTGCGTATTGCAAAATGAATTAAAAGGGCTTGTTGACATCTGACACCATGCTTTGTCTCTGCCCTTTCCCAGCCCTGAAAGGCTCCTCTCCTCCACAGGAGCAGGTTAAAATATCCCCGTTGGCAAAGTCTTGTCCTCTGGAGGCGTGGTGCATTTCTAGGGAATCTCGCCACTCAGACAGGAAGCGCGCGAAGAATCAGCCGCTTGATTGTGGCTTGATCTTTGACAGGCGATCAGAGACCGGAAGTGCTCCTTTTAAAACAGTCCCCTTCCCCGGATGGGATGGCTTTTGTTTAGCGCCGTGCATCCCACGAGATCCTAATCCTGCGGCGCAGTTCAGCGGGAGCATTTCCTGCGCGAGCCTCCCCTCCCTCCACCTCCTGGCAAAGATGGCAATCGGTGCTCTGGTCCTACCCTTGCTAACTAGACGGTCCCCATCCGGATTGTTTTGAGCTTGCATTTAATTAGGGACAGGTTGCAAAAATTAACTTTAAGTTGAAAAAAAAATAACTTAGTTTGCAACTTCTTGGAGGCTTGGAGATATCTGGACTCCGCCCTTCCAACCTCCTCCTCCCCCCCTCCATGGTTTAAGTGGATTTATTTCAGTTCTAAGTAACCCTACGGAGCTTTGGATCTCAGCCCTCTTTTCTCTCTCTTCCTATGTCCCTTTCTCCCAATTCTACTGACAGTGTTAAGCCACTGCGTATTTCAAAAAGACTTACTCGTGGCTTAGTCTTTGTTCAGTATTTTTCAGCATTAAAAAGTGAATTCGATAAGATTGAAGTATATAAGACTCAGCTGTTTTTAAGGAGCTCGTTTTTCTATTCCTCCGTCCTGAAGTAGCACAACCTTTTGTAAATTTGTCAATAGAAGATCGACCAGGAAAGAAGATAGATGACAAAACCCACTATTCTTTAAGTAGACTGAGATTTGTGCAGGAGAGATTCCCCAATGGGCTTTATGAGCTTTATTTTAATCTTTTGTCAACTGGAACAGAAATGAACGTTCTCAAAGCTGGAAGGGTGAGGGATAGGGGATAGATAAAAAAACTCAAGCTTTTATTTGCTGCTTTTGAATTATGAGTAACCTTCTTTACATCTTTGTTCCATTAAAAACATTTCATTTACAACTGACACAAAAAGGTAATCAGATCAGTATAAATGCAGGATTTGAGGTTGGAGCCAAATTTGCATTAGGAAATTTCACATTAGTCTTGTTTCCTTGGTGAAAACACATTTGTAATTCTTCTGCATTCAATACAACTTAGATAAATTTTATCTGTTACACATGTTTTCAGCATCCAGAAATATGTGCTGGCCTATAGAACTACAAATGTATTGTCTTCAAATCCACTTCTTTCAAAGCAGTATTTTTTATTGGCTATCTCTTACATACCATCCTAAACCAGCATTTAAACAGTAAGCCATGAGCAAAACCCTTATCTATTCCCATATCTGATTTCTGAATTCAACTATCTATCCATCCATCCATCAACAGGTAGTTTGTCTTGTCACCCTGGGAAATAGTTATTCTCCATTTAAATCTGTATTCTGAAGATAGATTTGCGCTCTTCTATCCCCAACTGATAACTTTTTGCAATCAGATTGAGTTGATTTTTTGGGTTTTTTTTTTTTGTAAGCGTACCAAATGAACTTTCAAGCTGGTCAATCACTTAGGTGAATACCTAAGATCTTGATAGATAAAGTTAGATTTTTAGTTGTAGGGAACGCATCCAACTCTTTTGGATGGTTGGCTTTATTTATTAATTATTTGTAATGTCCCCTGTTCATTCTGCTGAGGAAAGCCCTGAACTACTTCTCAAAGTCCTGCCCCTGCAAAGTCAAAAGCATTTTTACTTGGATGGCAGGAAAGTAGTCTATAGCAATGTTTTTTGTGATACTGTTGGTTTGCTCTTTGTCTACACCACTGCAGTCAATTTTTCCCTTGGAATTAAAAGACTCAGGTTTAACCCACATAATAAAGCTTTTTGATGTGATTTAAGAAAAATAGTATTCTTGTCTAAACTAGTCTCTACTAGTAGAATTTTGGATGATAAACAGCTGGAATGGGAACATCTTTAATAATAAGAACTGAGTGTTTTGGAATTATGTTTCATGATAAAAATGTAAGTTTTTAGAAAATAAGTTAAATAAAAATCAATTGCTGAAAGAATTTTTTTTTAGAGCAGATGTTTTCCTCCATGTAAAATAATATGAATTCGTTTCTCATAATAAAATTGTTCTAGACCCAGTATAGGGAAGTACACTATTCCTTAATTCTACATATTTGTTGGATTTTTTTTACTTAGCATCTTTCAAGGAGACCAGTATGATGTGATTTTACAAACCTTGGCTTATTCTTGCCAAAACCAAAACCAATAATTCTGTTTACACTTCTATCCCATTACGTGGCACCTCGTTTGTATGGAGTTTGAGATTTTAACAAAAAGCAATCATAAGATCCTGGGAGTCTAGTCTGAGGTGAACCAGATTTTGGGGCTTCTGTGTCCAAGTCTTATACAGTTTCTAAGAACTTCAGCAGGGTTTTCACACCACAACTTCCATTCAATGTATGCCCTCTCTACCAATTTTTTTTTCTAACAAAAATGTCAATTCATATTGTTCTAAGCATTCCAGTTATCCTAATGCATACCTGAACTCAGGACTTTATCTGACCATTGGATGATGCAAGAATAATCTAAAGTTTGCTTTTAAAAAGAAACAACTGTAAAATATGTAAAGAAAGATGGTTGTCACCAAACATTAATATAGAATGGAAATTTTAACTGCATCTTTGTTCTTATTATATTTTTCAATAGCTTTCAATAAGTCTCAGACATTTCTAATAAATAATTCCACTACAAGGGTAGGGGGGAAAACTTTCTGGTACTCCAGAAGGTAAGGAAGGCACTATTCTCCTTTTCTGTAGTCTACAAACACGCATATGTTTTTCAGTTAATGAACATGAGTTCTTGAATGTCAAAACACATGAAAATTGTGATGATCCTATAACTGCTTACCTGGGAGAGTGAATTTTTCAATCTGATTTACTTCTGAGTGAGTATGCATAGGAATGCATTTTTATTTAACAAGAGAGAAACTATTCCTTTATGGCCTCCTAACCTGGTCATTTGTCTATTTTCCAAGAAAGGGATACATTTATGCCTAGCAAAAAGACAAGGATGGGTGCCAGAAACACAATAGTATTTTGGCAGTATTTTCAACTTTAGAGGAAGAGAACAGCGGATACAGGAAGGGAAATGCCGTAGCAAAGAAAAGGATATCACATTTGTAGAGAAAGATGTTCATATGATGCCTTGCCCTTTATCAAACTTGATTGTATAACCCAGAATTGAACTTGTTGAACTTGTTCTCAAATAACCTTGTTCAGATATAATAGAACAAAACTATGATCCCTAGTTATGAAAATAAATTACAAGGAAAAATTCATTGGAAGATTTATTTAAAACTTATTAAGGATTCCTAGGATAGAAGTATGGTTACCCCAAAGCAAATAGCATAGAAATCAGTGGGATTTATTTCTAAAACTACATGCTTCATATTGGGGCTGTAAATCTATGAATGTATATTGGCTGCAATTAACAATTCACTCCGGAACAGTCCAATTAGCAAGAGTAGGGCTTGGAGTAAATAGCTTGTAGATTGCAGAGCTGGCATTTGAATAACAACAGCAAGCCCTCACATTTCCCTGTTTGCACAGATTAATTCTAATAAATTAATGCATCCACATATGACACGGCTCGACCCACAACCCAGTCAAATCAGAGCAGTTTATTTTAAGCAATTTGGAGTAATGCTCAGCTTCTAAACGCCTCTATACCATGATCCTGCATGTAACAGACCTGCTTCCTATGGCCTGCATCCTTAAATAGCCTTAGACTGTAAGTCTTTTAGTTACAACTGAAACTAAAATATTCCTTCAAACTAAAGAATAGAAGAGTACACCTATACTCATGTCCTATAAAACCACATTCAGGCAAATAATGAATTGATACTAGGACAAGAACATACTAAGCAGTAACTTTCTTAAGCCTGTTGCTTTCCATTCAAGAAAAGGTTTAAGTCTTTCTGAACATCTCCAAGTAAGAAAATAAGATCAGTCTTACCTGAAGCTGAGTTCACTTCATAAAAGCCTACAATGCAGTCTCTGCAAAATGAAAAGTTCACACATTCTTGCTGGGACCTAACGCTTATTTCTTCTCCTTCCTTTGCCCTCTTTCCTACACATGTCACATAAAAAAATAGTTTGATAAATCCAGTCAGTGGAATTCATCATTTTTCTTTCTATCCCTTGACTCCTGCACTCACAGTTCCTTACATTTAAAATCGGATTTTTCATTTCATCCCATAACAGATGGTCCTTATGTCTCCAAATATTGCACAGTGTGAATAGAGGACTCAAACTGCTCCTTTGCCTCTTCTTCTCTCCTCCACCGTGTCACAGGGTACTGGAGCAATACTTCAAATATCAGTACATATATTACCTGCCTCTCCATGCAAGCATCCTTTGATGAGGACATGCTAATGTGGCCAATCACTGCACATCCAGATTTGTTACACCAGTGCCTAGTCTAAGAAAGTTTTAAATACAGTAATGTCTGGAAATGGGTCCTCTATATGTTAGAAAGTTTTTGTAATGTTTTCTTCATCTTCTCTGCTTCTACCAATTAAGGTTACCAATCTGATAGCATAATCTTAGACACATAGTAAGAAATGTCAGAAATCTCTTTTCTTTAGTGGGGTTTACTCCCAAATAAATATGTGAAGAATTGTGCAGTAAATGTCTTTTCCTGGGTTCTTAATTGAGATGGATTTCATGTTCAATTGCAGAATGGCCATATACACAAATTCATTCATAAGCAGAAGATAAACACAGGATCGTGGGTTAAAATATTTTGCAGTGACTTAAAGGGGGAAACTGTTGTACCCATTATTCAAATGAATCAGAACAACAACAAAGAAGTACAAAACATATATTGCATCTCAAACCCTACTTGGAAGAAAGTCTCATCACAAATTTCAGAAGTTACCTCCTGAAATCTATGGAGTTGATTATGTTGCATTCTGCCTTGTAGTACTAGTAGATTAATCAGGACTCACCTAAACTTTTTATTGGAATCAATTATAGTTGCAAATACACTTACAGTGTGCTTGTGTGAAGTAGAAATTTATGACTTCTACATAGTTAATCATTAAATTAGACCAAAGATTACAATGATGTTGCAATCAATATTAGTTTAGGGAATATAGTTGCTTCCTTTCTGAAACTATATCCATTATTCTCCTAGTATTCTTTCTCATTCCATGAGAAGTAAAAGTAATTCTATCTGACTAAATGAAAGCTCCCATTCACCCAACTTTTCTGCAGTTATTATTCACAGCTAAACCAATGTAATTAGTGCTCCTTAATAAAAGGGATTAGCCCTCAACCTTCAGACTCATGGGCTTGTGGATTAAAGTTATTTAACTGTTGAAGGGCTTGGTTTATAAATTTATCTTTCAAATCAGGGGTTTTTGTCCTCTTCTCTTTGTTTTTCAAAGTAGAGTTTTTGTCTTCATCTCTGACTGACCTTGTCTAGATTCAGAAGCTAAACAGGGTCAAGCCTGGTTGGTACTTGGATGGGAGATTTCTGGAAAATACCAGAGTCATAGGCTAGCCTTGTAAGGGGATTTGGGGGGGGGGGGCAGCCTTGAAAGACGGCAGTGGCAATCCACTTCTGAAAGACAAAACTGTGTGGATTGTCCATGAAGTCACCAGAAGTCAAGCTGGGCTCAAAGGCAGTAGTTTCAATGAAGGTGAGCCAATCTTATTCAACCAAAATTCAACATTTGCCTCTCCCTCCCTCCCCAAATTTTCTTAAAGGAGCCTTCTATCTTCTGTGCCCAGATCTCAGGAAAAGATATCAAAGTGTTTTATTAACTGATAAGGAGATAAACCTGGCTTGGAACTTTCCTTTCAAATTTGAGTCCTCCAGCTTCAACTTCTGGGATCTTTTGTTGCATCTGCTCATCTGTTTCCTCTCTCTAGAAGGTATTTTTCCCCTTGCTCTTTGCTCTTTTCTGCACTTGCTGCTTCTTCAAGAAACTTTTCAAACATTCAGAATCCTGGGTAGTATGAGAAATAGAGAAAGATCGTTTCCAACCTTCTAAAAAAAAATCCTTACAAAGATATATTTTAGATAAATATAATAGAGCTTTCAACCATCTCAAACCTCTCCTCTTTTCCTAAAACTCACTGAACTTTGAAGTCTCAATCATAACCGAAAGGAGACCGATACAAAGATTTGTTTCTAAACTATTTAAAACCCCCCTTTTTTAAAAAAAAAATATGGGGCGGGGTGGGTGGGTTGAATTGTTTTTTGGAGTTCTGTTTCCCGATTATTAATAATATTATTTTGAAAAAAAGCAAATTATGTTGTACCTAGGAGTAATTTAATCTGTGAAGGAACAACTGCAATCGTCAAGAACTGACTCGATCCCAAGAGAAGGCTTTTAATTTAGAATCAGAAAAACCGGGAACTAGCAGACCGTCGGCTTCGATGTAAAAACGCCCGGATCTATCGCCTTAAGATTCCAGATCGAGCGCCTTGAAATTCGTCCTCTCCATTAATCCGAGCGTGTCAATGTCGGAGTAAGCGAAGGGATGCGAATCCTTTAAGAGCTGCGCGAATAGGTTGCAGTCTTAGGCTATTTTTTCTGGGGAAGAAATCTCTGCCGAGGCGCGAATTTGTCAGAGTCGGTAGCCCTGCCCGGGGGAGAAACTTCTTCATGGGTCCTTCGTTCCCTTAATCCAGTTTAGCCTTTATTTGGCTACTTCGGATTGCAACTGAAGCCCAAATGCACTTCTTTGAAAGTTAGATCCATTATAGCCGAAGGGAATTCGTTTGCAATCATCTGGATAGGGGGGTGGGGTATTTCAGTGAAAGTCACGTGTGTATAAACTTCCAGCTCCGGTTTTACAGAAGCTCCTTTCTCTCTGAATAATTTAAATTTACCTATATGCAGTGTAGTCCTGCACTGCCACTAAATTCACTGGATTCACTCCCAAGGTATGGAGACGGATGGTCTACATTTTGAATGGTGCTCATTCAAAAATCTGAAAGACAAATTATTATTGGAATCTCCAGCACTTCCAATGAGCATTGTAATATTTGATAACAATTTAATCAGGTAGATAGAAGCTGTACAGAGATCCTGATTGTAGTTGTTAGTTGTATGATATGAAAAGCATGGAAAGGGCAAACTGTTCATAGGGAAAAGGGACAACTTTTTTCCCCACATGGTTTATTACTAACAATTAAAAAAATGTGGGGAGGGATTGCTAGTGATGTTTGTGATCTTTTAAAAGAAGTAATCCCCAGTCACCATTTATCAAGTATAAAAGTTAAAAAGTATTGTAATCCCAAATTTGCATGGTGAAATATCATTTCTATGAAAAATTGGTCAGACAGAAAAGGTATTGTCTCAACTGATAATGCAACAAGCATAAATGAAGAAAGAAAAGATGGGGGAGAAACCATGATTTGAAAGAAATTATAACCCTAAATTTAATTAAGTTACTGGATATTTTCAGAAAAGTAATTCTCAGCATATGTAACACATTAAACAGAAGTCTAGAGATTGTGAAATGTGCAACTTGATAGTTATCAATTTTCTGAAATAAACATTGCTTGAACTTCTCTTCCCCAAAATAGTAAAGGTATTTTTGAACAGCCAACTGTTGTCTACTTTGGGATAGATATTGTTCTTTGTTTAAAATGGAATGAGTCTTCTTAATTTTTTGGCTTTAAATGTCCCATCACTTTTTAAATAGGTCACAGATTTTGAAAGCCAGCTTTTAAAAAAAAAAATCAGAATGTCTCCTTTGCCTTAACAATCAGAAATAAGTTTACACTCTCAAGCAAATTTGAATATTTCAAACTTAGTCACGGGAATTTTATTAATGTGTGCTGAGCCTTTTTGGCTTAAAGTTCTCTAGATTGGATAGTATCTGGAAACCTTGTTTAGTAATTACTCTTGTCTGTAATCTTCTTGCTATCCCTGCTGTGTTTAGTAGATGGCCTTGGAAAAATATTTGAGATGAGGGAAGCTTGTTTAACACACCAGGGCTTTGGGAAACAGTTCTCCAGAAAGCAAAACTATTTTCCAGACATTAGTCTGCATGATATTTTCAAAATGAAAAATGAAAAGTACCTCAATTTTAAAAAAAATCCTTATATATTAAATGAACTACAGTTGATTTCTCTATTTTAAACAGAATATCCAAAGAGTCTGTCTTGATAATGTGGATGGATGAGCACTGTGGCTTTTTTTTTTATGAAAGAGAAGAAATTAAAATGAATATATCCCTGGATAAAATCCCCAGGACATGGGAAGGCAGATGGGTTTTGCAGGTCGTCTTGTGTGGTTTCTCCACTAGAGAAAATTCTGGATTCTGTTTCAGGGAAACTCTTCTGATGACATTTGAGTATAAATTTATATACTCTACAAAATTATGTACTCAGCTGCTGGCATGCCTCATAATTATTTATAGGAGGTGCCTGAGGATTTCCCAAGAATATGTTCATTATACGTAAAATGTGAAGAAATTTTCTTGCAAAATAAATAAATAAATAAATACTGAACAGGTGTTTCCTTTCACTTAATTTTCAGTAAATTTCATAGCTTTCTTCTTCTTCTTTTTTAAAAAAAAACCCTCTAACCACTTCCAAAAAAACTTGCTAATCCATTACTGATTTAAATTCTAGTCAATGAGAAAGCTGTCTTTCCATAATACCTTCAAATAGTCCATATATACTTTTGAATGCCCAAAGTGTAAGAGGATACTTCCAAATCTGATTTTGTAAAAATAAAAAATGCCATGCAACTGTATTTATTTTATGCTTGCTTTTCTATTTTAATCGTTGTGAAGTGTCTATTTCACATAAAAATTCTGATTTATTTTCTAGTCTGATTATTATTAAACATGTTATTATTTAATATTATTAAATATTATCATTAAAATAAATCAAGAAAATCTACACATTATCAGATGATCTTCCCAGAACATGTTCACAAAACTGAGTAACAGCCACATTTTAAATAAGAGATTATTTAAAAGAAAACATTTTGATGTTTTTTCTTCTGCTTTGACTTAAAGTTTGCCTTAGAAGAACAACAATGGTTCCTTGAGTCTAGAAGAAACTTAAAGAACCAACTTTATTAGTCCAAACCAAGCTGAATTGGATTGTTCTGCATATTAACTCTGGAACAGAATTCTATTTCAAATGCTAAAGTATCATTTTCATATACCAGCTGTCAGATTTCATTCTGAAGGGTTCTATCCATCCATATTTAATCTCTCTTCAGATTTCAGTCCTTAAATAGCCCACTGAACCCAAGGAGAAGTGCCCAGGTTTTTATTATTACTAAATCCATTGACTGCAGGGAGAGAAGGAAGACCTAGCTGAATTTGACTATTTAAATTATTAGGTCAAAAATAATTTACATTTGACTGGACATGATCACAGTTGCAGTCCTGTAAAGATTTACTTGAAAATAATCTCAATTAATCTGCTTAGTGCAAAATATATGTGCCTGAGGTTCAAACATAAAGTGTCTTCACTCTTCCAATTATCCATCTCTGCCTTCCTTTGAACTACAAATAAAGAGCATAAGTTGGATAAGAACGGGGTGCAGGCTGGTTTTCCATGTGTTATTATATATATATTACTCCAAGAAGAAATTAATTACTACAGCACTTGAATGTATCAGCTTTTCACTAGTTCAGATGACCTCTAATTCTTGTCTCATCCTCCCCCACTTCTTTCTTTCCCAATACCTTTATTCTCAAATGAGGTCCCAGGATTTCTAAGGATTTTCTACTCGAATTATTCTCAAAACTGTAGTGCCGCGGCCCTCTTTTAATTAATATATTTTAGTTTCTTCTCTTCCAGAAAGAAAGGCTATTTCTATTCATTCTTTGAATGCCTCACTGTATCTATGCACACATCTATCCTCCAATTTTTTGACCATTGATATATTTCTCTAGCCAGTTCAGATCTACTTTACTATCTACCAACCCAACTATGGTCTTTGCAAATCCCACACTTACACATATCATCCTGGTCCATATCTTCACTATAGCCACTTCCACTCTGAAAGAAGAAAATATATTTGAGCGAAAGGATGCTTCAGCATATAGTCAGTCATAATTGTTATTGGGCTTAGTCTCTTCATTGCCAGAAGGACCTCTTCTAGAAGGACTAATGGAGTTCTCCAATGCCCCAGTGAGACCAATTACTCGGTCAAAGCCAGTGCTTAGAAAAGCGAGCTTTTTCTTCCAAAGTCACAGAATGCAATCCCTTTTTCTGCATTCATATTGAATGTCTATTTGCACCGTTTTAAAGCTCTTTGCTGAAAACCTAAAGATCTCTCTTTTTCTTTTCATGTTGCTTTTATTTTTAGAAGAGTTGAATCTTGTTGAGAAAAAAAAACACACACACAGGACACCCCCACCCCCAACACTTCCTGCTCCATTAGAAAAAAACCGGGATCTACCAGGTTACGGAAGAGGAATTTACGATCAGGCATTGTTGCGATGCTTGACGCAGACCGACAGCTAGCTTGGCAAGGCAGTTAAGCCGGAGCGTATTGGAATAATAAATCAATGCTGATATAACGAAAAATATTTACTTAGAAGTAAATGACATTAAACAATAATGAAAAGAGAACATAAACTTGCAATTATATGTTTTAGGATCTGTGCTGTCAATCTATACTCCACAGCCGCTGACCTGAACGGGAGAACTCTTCGGAAGCAAATGCATTGAGCGAGATTTAGTAATGGAAATCCATAAGGATCTGAATTGTGTTGGATTCATTCTGCAGCATTAAGAAGGTTGAACAGCAGGAGGGCAAAAAGAGGGTTCTGTAAGGTTCAAGACATCTCTCCCATCCCTGGCTTCTCTACCCCCCACCCCCAATACCCTCCCTTTCCACAGGCAGTAAATTCAAGGCTATAAAAATCAAAGAAAGCTAATGTAAGTTTTATTCAACTATTTAACCGTCTCAGGTCTAACGCCTTCTGTGAGGAAAGAAAAAGAAGCGGTACCGAATTGGACATTTTACAAGGGTAGTAAAATTAAAGTGCGTGTATATGGCGGGGAAGAAGGAGAGAGGGGAGGTGAGATTCAGCAGTGCAAATCCGTCTCCTCTCCCCCAAGCCTCCTCCGCCTCTCCATTGCTTTCCAAACAAACGGGGCTATTGCAGTCCGGAACCGGCATTTTCCCCCCTCTCTGTAGTTCACGCTCTGCCTGTTTAGAATCTTGACTATCAAAGCAACATATAATTCACAACGATTCTGCATGTAGATACACATGCTTAAAAATATATGGGAATGATAGATACGTGAATGTGAATATATGTATCCGTGTGTAGATATGCTTACCATATAAGCTACTGTTTTACTACAAGCTATAGATTTCATCCAGGCATCATCAGGTCACGCGCCTGTACATCCACACCGGCATATATAATGCACACGCGCGACAATGTGTAATATATAATCGTGGAGGGATTATATATACAAATCCTTGGCAGTTAACGTTGAACGGAGCACGGAAGGGGGACACAGGGAAAATATTCCGGTATTAAAAGCCTTTGCAATAGGCTATTCGCCATCTACAACCAGCTTTCAACGACAATAATAATGATAGCGATAACAACAACCACCATGTGGAAAGCATCTCTCGCGTACGTGCATCCATCCATACGCCTTGGACTTGTCCCCCGCCCTCTTCTGGAAAACTTTAGAGAAAAGAAAGCACAATTCATATTGCATTTTCCCGACTGAGATAAGTAGCCTTGACATATCGAAGGCGAGCGAAGGAGTCCAGAATGGCCGCTTATACATTTGGTAGTGGGGGCGAGAGAAGGGGGGGGGAGAGGAAGGAGAAATCCCCAGAAGAGCCTTAAGGAAGGCAAAGAGAGGACAAAACTCAGCATTTCTCTTTCATGTTTCGGGGGAGGGAATCGATCCCCCTCCCACATCGACATCGCTGCAGCATCCCTCCACCCCCAACCCAGAGCCCCCCCTCCCATCCCCGTTTGCACTGTACGTTTCGCTTTCTGAACCCCCGACGTTTTGCAACATCGCCTCGACAGAACGCAATCCATCCTTGATATGGAATGCAGAGGGCGGTTGACAGCCTGGGCGCGCACCCCCCCCCCCCCCCGCGCCCGCCCGCCCGCCCCGCTCCGCCAGGATTGATTTACGCCTGCCC
The DNA here is from genome assembly GCA_012654045.1 of Ptyas mucosa. Taxonomy (NCBI): domain Eukaryota; kingdom Metazoa; phylum Chordata; class Lepidosauria; order Squamata; family Colubridae; genus Ptyas; species Ptyas mucosa. The sequence goes on along the minus strand of WNWU01013589.1, from coordinate 4,712,844 downwards.
TGACGCTTTATCAGCCTCACGAAAAAAGTTTGACCAATCATTTTGCTGGAAGCTCCCAACCCGGCAGTCCCGACTGTACTTTTTCTTGGCTGGGAAGTTGATGCTGGAGGAGGAAAGGGGGTTAAGCGAGAGTGTCGCCTGGTTTGGTGTTTTGTTTTGTTTTGTGTTTTTTTTTTTCTCCAACCAGCTCCCCCCTCCCTTCCCCATATACTCTAATATCTGTACAGCAGCTTAACTAGAGATCTACTCCTTATTTTTTTATTGCTTGTTCGCTCGCTCGCTGGTTTGCTTTCCCCTTCATTGAACCGTGGTGCTCGTAGGATGTCCAAGAATGTCAATTTCTGGAACTCTTAGCAATTACTATGTCGACTCCATTATAAGCCATGACAACGAAGATTCTCCCGCCGCTAAATTCTCTTCCGGGCAGTACTCAAACTCCAGGCAAACTACCCACACTGAACACCTCGAGTTCCCCTCCTGTAGTTTCCAGCCCAAATCCTCCGTTTTCAGCGCTTCCTGGACGCCTCTGCCGCCACACACTGCTGCTAGCCTTCCTTCGGTCTACCATCCCTACCTCCAGCATCAAAACATCCCTACCTCAGAGAGCAGGTATCTACGAAGCTGGCTGGACCCAGTGCCCAGAACAGAAAACATAGCAGCCGGGCAGGGACCAGTTAAAACAGAACCGCTGCTGGGACACCCCGGGGAGATCCGTAAACAGGGGACACAGGAGTACCAATTAGACCCTTCTGCTGGAAGGGAAGGGATCGCTTCCAGTCAAAGGCCCAGCTTCGAGGACAATAAAGTTTGTGAAGGAAGCGAGGACAAAAGCAGGCCAGATCAAAGTAAGTTATAAAAAGTGAGGAAGTAAACATCATAAAAACCTAAGAGGGGGTGTCATAAAAGGCACAATGGGTAGGGGAAGCTTTAAAAAAATTTTTTTAAAAAAAAAAGAGAAATGTCCCCCTTCCCCCATCTAAGCCACTGGTGTTAATCTAGGGCTGGGGGTTCTGGAGTGGGTGGTTTGCTCGGCTTAGTGTATTGTTGAAAGTGGTAAAAGCATGGAAATTGGACAGTGAGGGTTGGAAGGGACGCGATTCGACTTTGCTTGCAGCCGGTGGCTTGAGGAAGGGACGGTTACTTCGCGGGATTCGGTTGTATGTATAAAAATTGGCGGTGGGGGAGGACAACGATAATAGATTGGGGGAGTATTGAATGAGCCTCGGTGTGTGTGTCGTGTGCATGTTTGGAGGAGACGCGAAGGATGAAAATAGTGTGGAAAGAGGGGTCCCTTTGAGAACTAAGAAGGGAGATTCAGTTCTCCAAGTGTCCTTATTTGCCTTGGAGGACCTCGATCCCTGGTAGCGTGCGCTATCTTCTTCCTTGTTTATTATTGTTTGGATATGAAATGAACATTCCGCGTGGCTATGAATATTTCAGAGCCAATGCCTTCCCTTGTCCCGCCCAAAAACAGAATAAATAAATAAAAGAAGCAAGCTTTATTAGGGGGGTTTTCTTTGTTTTAAATTTACTAAGAGAAATATAGTATAGAACTCTTAAGCTTAATCGTGTGTGCTTCTGCAATTTCATCACTATTATCTCTCTCTCCCCCCCCAAACACAGACACCTTCGAGGAAAAATATTGTGAAAAAAACTGGGGATAGGATGGAAGGGAGATGCGACAAAATTTAATTCGAATCCTCTTTTCTTTTTCTTTTTTCTTTTTATTTATAATGCAAGTCTTTTGCCTTGCCCTTTGCCCAATGCCGGGGATGTTTCCAATAAAAGAGTTGACTTCAGTATTGTGATATGTGCAAATTCCCTGATAGTTTCAAATCAGGATGTGGGTTATTTAATTCACAAGATGACTTCCCAAGAAGTTTATTTATTTCATTTAATTTCATTTCATTTTTGAAGGAAAGGGGGCGCCAATGATGGTGATGATGATGGCGGTGATTTTTTATTTGAATTTTTCTCAAAATTAAAACGGTGCATTTTGCTAGTGTCTTGATCTTGATAGTATTTCATGAACAACTCCTGCCCTTGGGAGTGGACCGGAGCAGGAAAGAAAGATTTGTGTTGCAGAATTGGCAGAAAATCCAGATCAGAAGGAAGGAAACATTTGAAAAGAATGGGAAGATTGAAGAGAAAAACTTGTCTGGCCCCCACGACTCCCACCCCTCCTCACCTTTTCACCAGCCCCGGAATGGAGAAACAGAGAGAGACCTTGCGAAGAAAAGGCTTAGTTCCTAGAGATCCAAACTACCCACTGGTGTCCGGCATCAAGTTCTGTGGGGTGAAAGTGCAGGGAAGGCAGAAATGGGGAAAAAGCAAAAGGAGAGAAGGACCCCATTTGCCCCAGACAGAAACTGGGCTTTCACCTCAGTGCAATTCAGCTTATTCCTGAACTTCTTTATTGACAGAAAAGCATTATCTTGAGTTTAATACACATCCTGCTTTTGTATGTGCATGCATGTTTTTGTGTCCATATTTATGAATGTGCATTTTGGGTTTAAGAATAGCTTGCTAACTAAACCTCCCCCCCCCTCCCACTTCTCCACACATCCACTCCCTCCCTCTTTTCTTCCTTCCTTCTCTTGTTTTGTTTTGTTGTCTTTTGTTTCCTGTTTGGGGAATTGTGTGAAATGAAAAATAAACTTGTTTTCCTGTGCCAGACCTCATGTTTCCATGAAATGCCAAGAAATCACACGCACATCCATATCCCTAAAAAGGGGACCATTGTGGAGACTGCCATTAAAGATAGGTAGCAGTATTAATTATTAACAGCAATGCCTCTCTTTAATATTTAATTTTTTGCTTATTAGAGTCAGCCACTTCTGTTAAGGAAGTAGTTGCTAAGATTAGGAAGAGAGTGGAAAGTAAGCCGTCTGTGTGGGGGGAGGGAGAGAGGGAGGGAGAGAAACAGAGAGGGAGGGAGGGTGGGAGGGAATGGATTTCATTTTACTCGTGGAGAAATGGCGTCTGTACCCCCTCCTGCCATTCAACAAGAATTGAGGCTTGCAAGGCTGCTTTTAATTTCAGCAGGAGGCCAGGAAACCAGGCAAGAGCTGGCTTTTCTGCTGCAGCACCCCAGTCCTTTCCCTTGGTAGCAGAATTCCCTCTGTGTGAAAAAATCCAGTTACTAATGGATTAGGCTAGCTTGTCTTTACATGAACAGCACAACACACACAAACACACATTCACATCCAGCTGCCTTTTTGTTTTGTTTTGTTTTGTTTTGTTTTGTTTTGTTTTGCCTTTGGTGAAGATGTGGCCACATCAGACCTACTATAGTCCTGTTTACTCACCTCTAGCATTTTATTGACTTGGCTTCTAGCCACAGTGTTTCTCCTTTTCTGCTCCTTATAAAAGGTCTCATGAATTCTCCAAATCAGGGCTGTTACTTCTGAAACTCTGCTTGGGGTAAAATAATATCCATAAGCAGAAGGGACTATATGCCACTGCTGGGGAGTCTGTTGTGGCTTTCAAGAGAGGATATCCCGCTTCTCCGTTTGATCCCCTACTTTGCTGGATTAGGAAGCTCCATGATGAAAACACGGGTGTTCTAGACAACAGACAGGCAATTTGTTTCTCCCTTGTAGCACAAAAAAAAAGAAAGAAAAGAAAAAAGAAAGAAAAGAAAAAGAAAAAAAGGAAAAGGAAGGAAGGAATTTCTATTTTATGTCAATAATGACAGAAAATATGCCTTTCACACCAATATTTAAAATCTATATATGGATTGTTTACCTATCCAAGTAGATATAAATAGATTCATTTAAAATGTTTGAATAAAGTGCCATTTTCCTTCCTTCCTTCCTTCCTTCCTTCCTTCCTTCCTTCCTTCCTTCCTTCCTTCCTTCCTTCCTGTCTTTTATACCTAATAAATATACTTTTCCATCTCTTAAATAAATTACTCACTTTGATTTTCCTTTTCCCCCACTATCCTTCCTTTCCAAAGTCTTGTTTGCTATTTGCAGGTCAAACATGACTATTTTGATATGCAGCAGATATATTTTGTCCATCTATTTTCCCAACATTATATTGTAGGTAAGACTTGGTAGGTCTCCACTGCACATGAGTTTGTCTTCAAATAATTCAAAAGTTCGTCCAAAGAGATTTTGAGAATCTTGGAGGATTTGGTGTCAATTCCTGAATGACCCTGTTTTTTGGGTTTGTTTTTTTCCCCCTCCAGGTAATCCAGCAGCCAACTGGTTGCATGCTCGTTCCTCCAGGAAGAAAAGATGCCCCTATACAAAGTACCAGACCCTGGAACTGGAGAAAGAATTTCTGTTCAACATGTACCTCACCAGGGACCGTAGACATGAAGTGGCCAGGCTTCTGAACCTGAGTGAAAGACAAGTCAAAATCTGGTTTCAGAATCGCAGGATGAAAATGAAGAAAATGAATAAGGAACAGGGAAAAGAGTGAAACTTTCTTCTTCTTCTTCTCCTCCTCCTCCTCCTCCTCCTCCTCCTCCTCCTCCTCCTCCTCCTCCTCCTCCTCCTTCTTCTTCTTCTTCTTCCCCCTTTCTCTGTTCTACCCTAATTTTCATCCCTCCCAAACTTAGATGGTTTTTGATGGTCAATGACTTCCTTCTCAGCTTGAAATGACTTCAGAAGCAAGCAAGCTAGAAAGAGGCCTCCTCTTGGGTGGCAGGCAAAGGATTCAGAAGACTACACATGCTTGTTTTTATTTGACATCCTCCCCACTTTTAAAATATATTTACTGATAACTCCAACAAGGAACAATAAGGGGTGGGGGGGGGGATGCTATGCACAGAAAGGTAATTGTTGACAGGCAATACTCTGTAAGCATAGCTACTTCCTTTTGTTTGTTAGGCCTTCCCAAATTTGAAGTGTTCCAAAAAGTGTGAGCTTCAAATCCCCCTCCCCACTTGCCAGAATAAATGAGAATGGGGAGAGTTGTGATGCAAGGCATTGGAAAGGCAGCCATTGCAGGAGGGTTGCTTTGAATGCTATTGATTAAGCCAAGAAAAGGAAAGGAAAAGAAGGCTGACCTTAAACCTGCCATCAACTAAGGGCATGTTCTTCCCCATCCATCCCTAGGCTGGAACTGGATTGATCCAGAATCAACAACTTTACAGATGCCCAAGTGAACCCCAATTCAACCTCCATACCACATTCTTTTTGTTAAGGCAGATAAGATCTCCCCTCTATGGAGTACAAGGAGGAAAACTCCAGGAAAACCATTTATAAACCATGAACTTTTTGAGGGCTTGCATTCAGAAGGCATCTCTCTTTCTTCCCTTAGCCTGTTTGATGAGCAGCTTTTAGAAAGGAAAAAAAGAAGGTTAGTCAGAACATTGCCCCAAGCAATGCCCAAAGCAAACTTTCACCAGCATCTGGGGAAGACCACAGATTTGCTTATTCCTTTCCTTCTCTTTATTTGGCGTTGGAGAACTTTCCATTTTGTTCGCATTTCTCCACTAAGACTTTTTTAAGGAAATGAGGAGGGTCAGAAAGCAAAAGCCTTTTGAGCTGCATGTGAAGCTAGATACCTAAATTTGTAAAAGCAGGGGAGTCTTTGCTTTTGGTATCTATAATTTACTAAGGACAAGAGTTATCAGTATCCAGAAGGGCACTCAAAGTACCAAGCGTGATAGAGGGTCTCTGAGTCAACCCTCACTTATCCAGTTTCACAGAGAAGTTTTAATACTTGAATGTTGTGGGATCCACCTCCTTTCCTTGTCTTGAAGGATAAAACCACATTTCACATTTATTCTAATGCAAACACAAAGTGACCCAAAAGGGTAGTTGATTGCTTTTGAGATAGAAATTGCTTTCTTTGATTTTAAATACGTTTTATATCTCCTTTGTTTACAAACAGAAAAACAGTCCCATTAGATAAAAAGGGGGTTCCATGTCTTTGGTAGCCCCATTCTTCACTTTTAAATAATCAGATTTAGGATTTTGTTTCCTTTATGATTATTGAAGTGCAACCCCACCGTTTGGAAGGCTTGGATGGAGGGGAGTTCAGGGAGGGGGGGTAGGTAAGTTACTTTAGTGCAAGAGGCTTATATGGTGTGGGAGGGCTGTTGTTTCTGTAGGGAGAACTGTTCGTGAATGTGCTCTTGTGAAGCTTCCTCTTGTTTTCTGTGGCTTATAAGAATGTAAAACGGGGCTTAAACCATTTTAAGCTTTTAAACAGTTGCAGAACCAGACAAGGCTCCACATTTCTAAACTGATTTCACTGCTATTATGCACTCCCACTTTTTAGATATAACACCATTCTACGGTGAGAAACTTTCATAACATAACAGGGGTGAGGAAGGGGGGAAATACTTGTCTAAATGTAAGGCTCTTTCTCTTTGTAGACAGGAGTCCCAGAAGAAAAATCTAATTTCATAGAGTGATGTACAGAATTTTTCTACCATTGTTTTTGTCTGCCGTCATTCTTTCAAAATTTGATAGGCAGATTTTAACTTTACATTTCAAATAGCATTGCCTGGTTTGAAGGATTTTCTGAAATGGCAAGCAAATAAATCTTTTACTCCAGCACATTTTTAAATAATATTTTAGCTGTTTTTTGAAAAATTGCTTCCGGGGGGGGGGGGGGGGGTGGGGGGAAACAAAAACTTGAAATGCCCACATCCTAGACAAGTTGTCTTGGATTAGGAGAGAAGGATTGCTGGGCAAATCCTCAACAAAGAAATTGTTGCTGTGGGAGAAAAATATAGGGTATAACCTAGGCTTAAATTCTGTTAACTTCATACTGTTTTCAAAACCAATTTTGTATTGGGCTTTAAAGGAAAAAGTTGGAGCTTCTGCATTTATCTGTTTAACTTCTCCTAATAAAAAGAAAGCTGGAAGTATTGTTTGGTTTTTAGATAACACTGCCAGCATTAGAGAGTCTATCGCACCAGCTAGGATATGGGAGGATTTGGGGTGGTTTGGTGGTTTATCCACGGCATTTATTTGCCTCCAATAGTTCTCAAAGCCGACCAGACACCCCGAGCATTGCAGAAAAACTGCTCTGAAATTCTCTCCAGATTAATACGAACATTTTGTAAAGAAAAACATTCTCCACACATGTATTAGCATATTAACTGATTTTAGACATAGACGCGTTCCTAGACCTTATTAGTGAAGACAAGAGATGTTTTTGAAAGCTGCATTTTTGGTAATGCATGGATTAATAAGAAAAACTAGTTGATTTCATTAGAAAAAAGTCTCTCTGTAGAGGAAAAATGTTGAAAAAAATATTGTTTCTTCAGTTCTATAAGGTCAAAATGTATTTTCTACAGTTGTTTAATCCCACAGAATAAAAATCGATTTAAAGGGGACCCTGACCTATATCTCATTGTGTTATACTGCTTCTTCTAAAACTGCAGAAATATTTGCACTTGTGTTTGTTTTTCTTTAGTGGCTCTTTAGCGTGTATTATAAAGATATTTTAGGTTTGATTTGGTTTGTTGGAGATTCTCTCCTTTGTCCTTAGAAAAAGCTCATTCTCAGTGTATTTTTATTTTTTTCCGTGTGAAGTCGGCTCCATTTCTGAATCTCTTCAACAAAACAGAAATAAAGCAATTATCTGTCTTTCAATTTAAAAGAGTCTTTCTTGTTACTTTTAGACCAGAAAACAAAAAAAGGACTGATGAATGAATGAGAGAATATGCGTGAGAGAATGAATGAGATGTTTACCTGATACAGGAAAGAGGTGTAGACACTGAAGGTTGTTTTCCACAGGGATGGAAGGGTGATGATCCAGAATTCTTCAGCTTCAGAGAAGAAAGGAAGAAGAAAAGGAAGACCAACTAAAAATTTTCCAATGCCCAGTAACTGTCTTGTAATTTTAACAAAAAAGTAACTCAGATTAAAAGAATAATATTTTAGATTTTGCCAAAGTCACCTGGATATCTTTATTCTCTACTCAAAAGAAAATCATGCATAGTTGCTTCCACTTTTGTTTATATCCATAATCCACGTAATTGTACAACTTCTTGAAAGATTATGAAGCCTTTTAAAAAAACAAGCACATTATCTTCATTACCACAGACATGCATGCGTGTATGTGTGCATGCACATACGCACACACACACGCACACACACACACAAATATTCCAAAAGGAGAATGAAATGATTGCTAGATGCTGGATATTACTGGAGTAGAAGTGGGAGAGTAGCTTGTCATAAAAGAGAGAAGAAAAGTCTGTGCGGTAGGCTGCAATAAAAGAATATGACCGCCATAAAACTTTATAGGGTATAAATTTCTGAAGGTTAAGGAACTAAGCAACTGTAAAGCAAACAAGAGTAGGAAACTTTCAGAAGCTCCTAAATTACCAGAATGTCTTTCTATGGTGGGGGAAGAGGAGGAAGAAGAAGCAGGGATGTGTTTTGTCCCAGAAATAAGAAACATTTAAAAAGAGAAGAAAAATTAAATAAGGGGGGTGGGGTGGAGAGAAAGAAAGCATTTCTTAATTTATCCAAATCTTGTGGGTTCTGTGAAAACCCTGAGTTCTGGATTGCTTCAGCCTTTGTCCGTCATTTCTTATCACTTTCAAGTTGCCAGCATCCTGGATCATAAACTCTCAGCAACATCCCCTTTCCTTCCCCCACACTCCACCCCAAATACCCTATCACCATCACCACCAAACGTAGACACACACTCCAAGTCCTGGCCAGACGTCTGGTTTTGGAAAGCTTTTTCTGCCCTCTTTTTAATCTATTTACAGCCCAAGATTTCCCTTCTAGAGCAGAATACTCAATTGTTTTGTCTCAGGCTTTGAAACAATGGTGGTTTTTCAAAAGCAGAATCCCCCGTCTCTGTCATTTATTGCCCTGAAAACGACCGTATGGAAAGCAAGGCAGTAGAACTAACCAAGAATTCTGAGGAGACAGTGGTCACTTTCCACATAGAGTCCTAGAAGAAATCTTATACACTCCTCCATGATTTATCATTGGTAACAATCGTTTAAAATGCACACAATGGAAAAGAAAAGATGGGATCCATAAAAGCATCACAACCAATCTCCCTAACCCATCTTTGCTTATTACCATCTATTATTTTTACGGGCGTCTTACTTCGAATGGTCGTTAGATGGTGCTATCACTCCATGGTAGTGGAGCCGCAGTGTCTTTCCCTCTTGAGTCTACAACACCTTGATTTCATTACGAACAATAAACGGAATTGTTGCTCGAAACCATTGTGAATAAATCCCCGAGCATAAAATATAGGACTAATCATGGCGATCTTTCTGGAGCGTTTCTTCTCAGAAGGTATAAATACTCGGTCCATTGGAAGGCGAGCAAAGAAGGAAAGATGAAAACTTGTCACACAAAGGCCTCCAGAAGATCCCCTGCACACACCCCGAGCCAAAGCGGGGAGTTTGTATAATTGTTTCTACGCAACTCCATTTGTCTTAACAGAGCTTTGTGGGAACAATTTGATGCTGAACTTGTTACCCAGAGTATGATTAAACGTGTGTCTGTCTGTTTGTTTGTTTGTTTGTGTGTGTGTGTGTGTTTGTGTGTGTTTGTGTTTTTGCTTCCTACCCCCCTCTCTGCGTGTGCTTGTAAACAAATAGTTCTTTAACTGCACAAACGACACAATCCGAGCAATTTTCTTTGGCCCTGCTACTTGTTTTGTGATGTCAGAAGGATTTGATAGTTATACCGCTATTTTCAAAATGTAGGACTTATTTAGCTAGAGAGGAAAAATAGGTCACAAATTCTAGGAGATGTCTTGCGTTGTCCAGCCAACAGAGATCTGGGCATACTTTGATGGGAATCATTGTAGATCACTATATAGAATGGCGATTTTATGAGAATCATCATAAATATCCTTAAATATTTGCAGTGTTGTCGAGCAGTTTATTCTCCAATGTATTTGTCCAGCTTTTGAAGAATGTGGAGGAATTGTCTGGCAACACAAATTCCAGAATATCTTGTGTTTGTGCTTAGTTACATTAGAAAAGGATAGGGACCTTCTACATGAATTAAAGACAAATTTACCTGTGGTTCTTTCAAAATACAATTAGGACCAAGTAACTCCAACACCATCCTCTCTTTTTTTTTAAAAAAAAAGATACAGATGTGTATTTGTGTGCTTGTAAAAGTATACATGTGTGCTCATGCGCACCCATATCTATATAGATGTTTCTCTGTGTGTAGGTGAAAGAAGTATTTTCCAATGTCCCATTCAAAAGCATTGTCAGCCCACAAACGAACCCAATAGCAAGGGAAAAAAGAGATTAAAAACTAGAATCAGAACCCATTTTAATAAAGATGTTTTATAAAGAAAAATGTACAAAAAACCCCCACAAAATGTCAGAAACAGTCAAGATTCCATAAACTGATTAAACAACACACAGAGGATTTTCTACATTACAAAACTAAACTTCAAGGGAAAAAAGAGAGAGATTGGATGTGGGTAGTCAGAAAACAAGAAAACGGAGAGTCCCATCCTCCCTTTTCTACTGCAATTCCTGGCAATGTTCAGCAACTCTAAAATAGATAAAAGCTGCAATCTTTTAACCAGATGTACTTTGTGCTAATTAATAGAGAAAAAAACCTTCTTTTTTTTAATCCATTCACGGAGCTATAAAACAATGAGAACTTACAATTTACCAAGTGATGTATTTTGGGAAAAGATTTTCTAATAAATCTTTCCTCCGCTGGGTATTTGTAAATTATATTCTCACTTTCTCTAGTGGTTTTTTCCCCCCTTTCCCCTATCCCCTATAATAGAAACATTTGCCTTTCATCAGAGGCCCCAAGTACAGTATACCAATGATTTAATGCTGATGACAATTCTTCATAGGATATCAAACACTAAATTGCCCTGCACGTTGGTTAAAATGCTAACTTCCAGGATAACTCAGCTATCTTATCTTGATTCTGGTTCCTCTTTCTCTCTTCTCTCTCTTTCATCCTCCCTGCATACACACACACACACACAAATGAGGACTAGGCGCATCCTGGTAGTAAGCATTTGCAGATTAACAAATGCTTTTGGAGATGTCAGCCAGGTAGATTTTTTTTTAATGCTAGCAAATTCTAAGTATTTGAGGATTGGTTGTAAATACATATTGGTTGTGGGAAATCATTTTTGAGAAAGCTTTTGGAGCAATCCTTATTCAGAGATAATACCTATTATATTCAGTGGTGCAGGACTGCATTTCACAGGTAAATGTCAGAAAGTTTGTCGTTTAGTTGTTAAGGAAATACTGGGGCTAAATTCTCAGTAAAGATCCCAAAGGTTGTCCTATATATCTAAGAAAACATTGGAGAAGGAAAAAGCTGGCCCCTCTTTTGTTGTGTTATTTATGGATAGCAATAATCAAACTTTTTTTAAAAAGCATTCTTCCATTTAATGGACAGGAAAAGAAAATATAGAAATAAAAGCTCTATTTTTAAGCACTCATTTCAAGTATTTCAAGGAATTATTATCTCTTAGAGAGGGGAAAAGGGTTGGAGAAAAAATAGCATTTAAACAAATGAAACAGACTTATTCTTACATTTAAAACATAATTTTAAAGCCTTCTCGTTTTGTTTCTTTCCTCCTCCTTCCCTCTCAGCTGAACATGTATGGTAATATGAATTATCCCCCCCCCCAAAAAAAAAGATATATCTCAGGATTTTGACTAAAAGAGGTACAGGACTTTGAAATGATTTCTTTTCAGAGGGCTCTTCTGTTTTGGAATGGAATTATTTTGGATTCATCTTTGGGATGTTAACCAAATATAACTGTATGGTGGTGGGAAGGCACCAGAAGAAGAGAAGCCGGAGTGCTGGGCCCTTTTCAAGATTCCCAATACAAAAAGTGAGATCACAGCACAAAAATCTGTAATTTCAGATAATGCAGAAATGACATCTCTCTATATCAGGGTGTGAAGGAGTGCCTGGAGAAACAAGCTTATATAGTAAGGAAACTATATTTGAGGATTAGGATTGGCATCTTTTGAAGCAGGGGGGACACAGAAAGCTCCAACAAAATAATTGCTGATAGAGCTAAAGGACTACTAGAATTTATTTTCCGGTGGTCATATGGTGGTGGCTGGATTGTTGAGTTAGCAAAAGCTGAAAACAAATTAAAGCGATGTCAGGAAAATAGGAAAAACTCCACCTTCCTCCTCTAATCTCACTCATGTCATCCCCCATCTTCCTCCATTTTTCTCCAGCATCCTCCAGTTAAAAGCACCTTGTGGTTTGAACTAGGCTTTTTTTTTGAGGGGGGAGGGGGGCTACTTCTGAGAATGGCACATGTGAACGCTCAGTTAAGAAGACTCACAACTGTGTTGGTTGGGAGCTAAGGGGAGGTGGGAGATATCTTCCTCTCTGCTGGAACAGAAGACGATGGTAGCGGTGGTGGTGGGAGAAACATAACAGGAGAGTGTGGTAGGAGGGGTGATATCAGGGAGCTGAAAAGTCAATGTTATATATGAAAAACTATAATCATTCTAATTCAGTATTGACACCCCAACATCTTGCAATAATCGTGTTTAGGCACCAATCGAAACCTGGGTTTTTATAGCTGTGGAAGAAAGAACTCATAAAAACCCTCTAACAGCTTTTTATGTAGTGCAATATAACCAGCAAGAACATCTTGGAGTGTGTGGTTTTGTTTTGTTTTGCTTTTTTAAATATTTATTTGTTTGACTCCCTTTCTGTGTGTATGTCTGTGTTTGTGTGTCACCACATCTTTTTACTTAGCTTTATTTTTTGAGTGCAGTGTAGTTTGTTAAACAGTTTAAGGCCCTATCTTTTTTGGGGAGGAGGCCGTTACAAATGGACCATTTCTTTCTTTTGGCGCTGATGCTTAAGCCTTTATCAATAATAAGGAAATTGATCATTAAAATGTTAAATCTGACTATCTCGTTTGTTTTAAAATATGTTGAGGCTATAGGACGCCGTAGGATTTGATAACTTGGTATTAAAATACCAATTACATTTATAGGAGGCTTTTAGAAAAAAAGGGATAGCAATTAAATCCGGCCTCTTTTTACAGTTTTCCAAAGCAACTCTGACATTTTCCAAAGGGCTAAAACTGCCTCGTTAAAATAAAATTAAAAAAAAAATGAAAATTAACGATGGGAGCAAAGCCTCTCTTTAATTTTTCAACCCTCCCCAAATATCAATCTTTTGGGTGGGCTTAGGTAGATGATTTGTCGCGAGGCGAAGGCGAGAGATATCTCATTAACGTAGATAGTTTAGCATATTTAATCTCTATATTTACCCCACCCACCCCCTCCCTCTCTCCCTCGCGCTCCCCTCTCTCTCTCTCTCTCTCTCTCTCTCTCTCTCTCTCTCTCTTTCCTTCTCTGTCTCCCACTCACTCTCCTTCCTGCTCGCAGGCTGTTCAGAGTCCGTGTGGAGTATGTGGAAACCAATAGGATGAGGGTTCCGTAATAGATGCAAATGATCCAGAAAAGACACTGCGAAATATGAACAAACTCATTTGCTCCGAAGTAAATCACGGAAAACTGTTTATGAACTGGCACCTCGCCTTGGAAATGTAAAGCGAGAACTTTTTTTAAGTGCCGATATATATACATATATATTTTAAGGGGGGGTTAAAGAAGAAGGTGGAAAAAAGAAGAAAAAGGAGAAGAGAGAGAAAGAGAGACACACATACAGAGAGGAATAATAATAACAACAACAGTCACAAAACAACAACAGCAGCAATTTTAAAAAGCGGAATCCGATACCATGTTCATTGGAAAAGAGTTTTGACTCCATCCTCAGGATTTTTTTTTAAAAAAAAAATCTATGCATATCTGTATATATTCCTGGAAATCACAAAGATCCGTGGGTTGGCGTCTCTTCGTTATCTTCTAACATCCTGTGGTTTTTCATCTCCCCTAACCCTGGTACCTAGATCTAAACCTATTTAAAATAAGCTATTTATATGACAATGAGCTCCTATTTTGTCAACTCCCTCTTCTCCAAGTACAAAACTGGGGACTCCCTGCGCCCCAACTTCTACGATTGTGGGTTCGCCCAGGAACTCGGAGGGAGACCGACCGTGGTGTACGGGCCGAGCACGGGGGGCACTTTCCAGCACCCCACCCAGATCCAGGAGTTCTACCACGGGGCGTCCTCTCTCTCCAGCTCCCCTTACCAACAGAATCCCTGCGCCGTAGCATGCCACGGAGATCCCAGCAACTTCTACGGCTATGACCCGTTGCAAAGACAAAGCCTCTTCAGCGCTCAGGAATCC
>WNWU01013589.1:4649700-4685361 GCA_012654045.1 Ptyas mucosa | reverse complement strand
AAGGAAGGAAGGAAGGAAGGAAAGGAAGGATGGAAGGAAGGAAGGAAGGAAGGAAGAGGGGAGGGGGGAGGGCTTAAGATATCCATGTCACCTAGAGAATTTGAGGTATATACCTCAATAGTTACATATTTATATATATATATATATATATTAACATAGGGGGATATAACCCCTTCTGTAGGCTTCTTTTCATTCTTTCTTTTACCCTTCAAATCTCTTCCCCATCCCAGGAAGAACGATTTATCGAGACTTACTTGTCAGCGAGCGAATCCACTCATTTTAAGAAGTTCTGTACAGCAGCCAGTTCGATTTAGATCCTTTTCTCCAGGGTGTTCTGTGTGGACGTAGGTGATTTTTCTTCTAACGAACTGTTCCGTCTGTGTAAGGCTGGGAGGGTGAGGAGAGACAGAACACAGAGAATGGTCACAACAGTTAATAAATACAATTAAGGAAAAATTTCAACTGCACTAGGTTTTAAACTAAAGATGTAAAAGACCCCAAAATGGTAATATTAGGGCGGTAACAGACTATAATCCACTGCCTACATTTGGGCGTTAACAGAAAATGCACGTGCTTGTATGTATGTGTGTTGCAAGATACAACCTTACTGTATAGAGATGATAATAATGTTTGTACATGTTGTTCCATCAGTATTTAGAAATCTTGTTTTTCCTTTTGTTGCTCTATAAATAATAATATTTTCTAATGGATTTTAATGGATATGTTTCTTTTTTTAAAAGAGGGAGGGATCCTCACAGAATAATTTAAAATGTTTCTTGGCTGATGTGTTCAATTAACCATTTGCCAGTAAAGTGTTCAAGTATCTGAAAAATATTATTGAAAAATAATTACTATTACCGGGAAGCGAATACTGCTTATACAGTTTGAAATGTATTCAACAGCTAGTTAAACATTTTTAAAACAAAAATGATCTAACCTCCTAGCCTTTGAAGTTTCTTTATCAACATTACCTTGCTGCAAATAAATTACAACTGCACAAAATAAAAAAGGGGGGAAATGAAAATGTGTAAATAATATGTCTTCTGCATTTTCATATGTAGTTATGACTGTTGGATATAGATTTAATGTGGTTTTTCTGATTCTCTGTACCTTTCTTTTCTATCCACCAGACATTTGAGAGTTGAATCATGGTTGTTGTTGTTGTATTAATACAATAGGTTTTATTCCATTTTCAGACTAGTGCTATTTCTAACGCTTGTTTTCCGATATCCATGTGTTCATTATGGCCTTTTTTTGCTCTTGTGGAGGAGTATCACTCTCAAGTTAAAAGATGGCCTGTAAGTGGGTTATGCCGATTTAGATAAAGGCCACTCATGAAAGAATTCCTATTGCTTAAACAATACAGCTAAGTTGTTTATATATGTGCAATTTCCCTCTCTCCAACCGAGCACCTATTCTTTTATTTTAACTGTTCGCCTTTTTACTCTTCCTCTGCCTTCTCATTTGGTGCTGTTTGCTGCCATCTACTGTCCAATTAAATAACTCTTCGAGTTGCTTTCCATGCTGTACAATGATTAATTTCCCATGAAAACTAGTTTAACTAGACCAAGATTTTCATTTTCTACAGTTAATGTATTTTTGTCATGTAATGGATTAGGCATGCCTTACAGAATCTGGAAACGGGACTGAAGAGAATTTCTACCCGTCTATTTTATTTAAGATTGTGTTAGTATATGTTAGAGTGCATTCATGATAACAGATTATTCTTTTTAAATTGCATGAAGTATTTTTACAGCTTTCGGAATGTATAGGAATATTTCAGATGGGACCTGTGTGTGTTTGTAACAGTTAAAAAGAATATTTTTCCTAAGGAAATATGTAAGATATTTTGCTTAATTGTTTCTGGTAAACTGATAAAAATAAGATGCTCTTTGTCAATCTATCTCTGACAAACCTATTCCATTTTTTGACTAAAAGACATAGTTTGCTATTACTGTTCAAAATTTTTCTAGGGTTAGAGTGGGCTGGTCTGTAAGTATAAACCAAAATTTTATTAATCATAGACTATTGTGGAGTAGAACCTCCCCTCTTTTCTCTCTTTTTCTCTCTCTCACACAAACTTATGTTATCAGAATCAGACTAAATATAATCATTTTATTTCTATGCCTCAGTTAATGTAGTTCTCCAGTTAATATAGACAATGATATTTGTGTAAATATCATTATAATGGGGTAAATTCTCTTTCAGATAGAGGATTTTTGAGATACTTTTATTTTAGAATACCTCTCATTACACAAGATAGCCAAGTGACAAATACCTTAGTTTCCACCTCTGTTACTTTTAAAGAGCTGGAAAATCTGTTAAAATATCATTTTGCAGCATTTCTGTTTTTTTTTTAAATCAAAGATTTCCCAAAAATGTGGTGGCAGCTAGTTTGTTTTGTTTTGTTTCTTAACTTTGCTCTAAACACCCATTTCCCCTTCTAGTTAATTATTACCTAAATCCTTTTGATAAAGTAATGAAAGGTAGTTTCCCCATACTCTTTTTTTTTTTTTGGAAAAAAAAACCTCTGTGATCCCATTAAAAAGATAATTATACATTAGAGGGGAAGCCAGGTAAATTAAACACAAATGGCTGAAAATTAAAATTGAATGGTTATATGCATGAAAAGAGGAAATTGAGAGGATAAGACAAAATATTTGTCTGTGTGTGTGTGTGTGTGTGTGTGTATGAGAGAGAGAGAGAGAGAGAGAGAGAGAGAGAGAGAGAGAGAGGGAGAGAGGGAGAGAGAGAGAGAGAGAAAGATGAGTTTTGTGCCTTTAGTAGGTTTTATAAGTGCCCACAATATAAACATCAGTTAGACTTGTGGTAAGACAAAAGAAGCTCATCTCTTGTGAATACTTTTATGATCCTAAATAAATTTATGAGGCTATTCAATTCCCCTCCCTCCCTCCCCCCTCCCTGTGTGTGTGTGTGTGTGTGTGTGTGTGTGTGTGTGTGCATGTGTGCATGTGTGCAGGGTGTGCTTAAAGGCCAATCTTAAGTTTATGGTACCAATTTGATTCTTCTGTCAAAGATCATGCTGTTTGCTGAATTCCAACACTCCCATTTACAAAGGAAAAATTAAATTATTACTTGCTTGCCATTTTATATCTTATTGAAAATTTTTTGATTGCTTAAGCTTGCTTCAACTCCCCTCCCCTTCCTTTTGTCCCTAAATAATTCCCTGGCCTAGCATCTGCCTAAAGAAATATTTAGGTGTAGATTTTAATCCCTTCATTTATCTCCTACCACCAGCAGCAGCACTTTTCCTGGTAGTTTCTAAAGTTGGATTTTGCTAAAGCAAAAAGACAGGAAAGAATGGAGAGGAAACAGGACGGGGGGGGGGGGGTTGTCAGAAACACGGGGCATTTTTTCAGTTAAACACCAGATACACACTTCTGTAAACAAATACTGTTAATCTTTATTAATTCTTCACATACTTATGCCTTAAACTGGTCAAGATAAATTTTCTGAGCTTAAAGAAAGCCCTGTCAGTATCTTCTAACAATAACAGGGCATAGAAAAGAGTTTCTTTGCCCTACAGCTGGCTCATGTTATTTTCAACTAATAAAAATATTAGTTGAAAAATATTTGCCCACCATAAAAGTTTGCCAAGGGACCTAAGAATAAGGTCCCCTATATTTTCACAGTAATAAGAGGGTGAAGGAGGAAGAAAATTATTATATTTAGAAGAAAGGAAAAGGGTGGTGGGATACGCATTAAAATAAATATTCTCAACTACCTCTGGTATTATGTAATATCTGAGATGGAAGCTAAAGAAATCAAACAAATAGATAAACAAATAAACAAATAGGTAAACAAATGGATGAACAAACAGATAAACAAATAGATGATAAATAAACAAACATATATACAAATAAATAGCAATAAACTGAGGAATTATTCTGGCCCAAAACATTGATTACTGAAAACTGAGCTCTCCCTACTACTAAAACACACATCCAACTTAAAAGGTAGAATAGCATACAGCAGGCTTTCGGGTCATTTTCAGGTATTGATTTATTCTTTTTAAAAGCTATAAAATCAAAATACATGTGTTACACTGAAAGCAGTTATTATTTCCAGGATCTGGCACTGTGGGAAGTTTTTTCCTTCATATTTGAGCAATAAATAACTATTAGCACAGGACAAATCAATCAGTGGATTAACTTTTGAGTTTACCTATTTTCAGATTTAAAGTTTCAAAAAATTTGCATCATTTAAAATGTTCCATCTGAATTGCGAAGTTTGAATAGAGAAACTTTTCTGCAATACACAAACAGGTTTGAAAAAGACTAGGCTTTTTCCATTGTAAAGAGTATACATTAAAGACTCTAATGTATTTATTATATATTTCAATTTTAGCTATTTTTTGTTCCCTAAGCTATCCTTTACCAGACCAATGCCCCTTTTCCTACACACACCCATCCACAATGTGTATTTCCAGTACCAATTTTTAAGATTAAAAGTTCAGAAAGTAGCACATTTACTCACTTAACTAACCAAATAATCCATTTAGGGATTCTGTGAGATTTACCTGTTATTAAGCAAGGAACAGAAGTATTGTGTGGATTTGAAATTAATTGGGGGGGGAGGTTGCTCAGATCTGCTTTCTTATTCTTCTTCTGCCCAATTTTCTCCGTTTTTACGTATCAGTAAAACAGATTAATTTAAAGTTAGGATGTACTCAGAACATAAAGGATCAGGGGGAAAGAATCAGCAGGAACACAAATCAAAGACCAGGGTAATTTGTGTGTGTGTGTGTGTGTATGTAAGAGAGAGAGAGAGAAAAGAAAAGAGAGTGCCTTAAACAAACAAACAAAAATTACTCCCCCTGCTTGCAATTTCCTTTCATTCTAAGAGTTATATCATAGTGGTGTTGGGACCATGTGGGTTTCTATGCCATTAAAACAGAGGCTAACAAATTAGATAGTAAGCCAACATATTTTGTGGTTCCTTAAGCCTTGACAGAAAAAAATCGCATTGGTCATTGCAGGGATAGCATTGCCATGTAAATCCGGTCTGGGAGCAATTGAGGGTGTGTGGTGGAGAATTCTTATGAACAGATTGCACATCTGTAATCGAGGAATGATAGAGAGACGGCTTGCATTACAGTTTCATTTGTCCAAAAATACAGGGAAATCCTGTGGTAGGTAAAGAGAATCAGGAGAATGGGTGAATTTAGAAAGAGGTGCGTATGTTTGTAGATTGGAGATGAAAGAAATGAGATCGGTAAACAGTGCTCCAAAGTTTTTGAGAATCGAAAGCAGCAAGCTGTAATGGCTAATTTTTTGTGAAAAGATGGAAGATGAGCTGTATGGATGAGCGGATGGATAAATTAGTCGGTAAAATGGAGCAAGGGAGACAGAGATACACAGAGAGAATGAGATGACAATGGTGGCAAAATGATACACAGGGCAAGTAGCATTTTACAATTTGGAACGACTCCGTTGTTGTAGAAGGAACTGGAACGTTGTTATAAATTGCTTGAATTTACAATTGCATAGAAAAGAAGTGGAATTAGGGAGAGGGGAGGAAAGGGGCAGATCTTTTTAAACTATCTGTCATAACCGCGCCAAAGGCAGGGTAATTTTATCGCTGGAGATTGAAGCTCGCCGGCCAAATGTGAGAACTGGTGAGGCGAAGAGGAAGTCAAACGCCAAACTCCAGCCTTTGGGTCAACTTTTTCATTCTCTTCATAGTTATATTTTAAAAAAGTTTTAAAGCAGGTCAACGAATTAGAAGCGAGTTTAATTTTATTCCCGAATTTACTACAAACTCAAACGCACAAAATAGAAAACCGGAACCCCCCCCCCTCCAAAATTCATATCAACCATCCTGACATCTTTCACCCCGGGACTATCCCCTGCTTTGAATTTAATAATTTTTGATGTTAGGCGATCAATAAGGGTGGGGAGGGGGGGAGTTGGCAATCAAACCAGCCGCTGCCTTTAACTCTAACCTGTCCAAAGATCCGGCCTGAACCGTAAAAACGCAAGAGGGCACCGTTCTTTGCGCAGAATGTCGTGGGAGCCGAGCTCAAACACCGGCAATGGCTCTCTCGGATTTCGGACATGGGGCCGCAAATTTACACGGGAGGGATTGGATTAGATCGGAGGGACAAAATAGTCGCGTGAGGGTAGAAACACATACCCGCGTGGGAATAGGAGTTGGAGATGGGAGGGGTGTGCGGAGAATAAATCATAACTCCATCCTCCAGATGCCCAATCGTACCTCCCGAGGAGTTTAAAATTCTGAGCTCTGTCCTGCGCTCAGAGAACCCACCAAAAGACGCTCGCCGGAATTTATTTCCCTTCTCCAGATCTAGCAGATGAGCGCTTGAACTGGCTGTACAGTAAAGGCTCCCCATTGCCCCCAGTTGAACCCAAAGGTGTGTGTGGAGGAGGGAGATAATACCCCTTCCCATCCTCCTCCTCCTCCAGGTACTTATATGAAAACCACAAACTTTTCAAGTTGAAAATGTTTTCCATGTTTTCCTCCTCCCTCTCCACGGTAGCAGCAAGGATAAAATTGGTGTCATTCTTCATATCTTTCACTTTTCTCATGTTTGTTTATTACGACCAAATATGTGTATATATATCCCCAAATAGCTTTGGATTTATCTTTTCCTAGATACTGAGTACGCGAAAGGGGGTGGGGAGAGAAACAGGGGTAAAAAGTGGTGCATGGGGGGGGGGGGCGTTTCTGTTGTTTAAAGGTGATAGTGTTGGTGGCAGGGATGCTTTCACTGGTTTGTTCTGGGGGGTCCCCTGTGCAGAGCTAACCCCTCTAGGGTGCTATTTCGCAGCCTCCGACTCCTGCTATTGGTCAGCGCGTGATCAGATGGTTCTCTTCCCTTATGTCCCTGGTTGGCACGCGGCCATCCCCCTTCAGCTAAAACCCAATCTCCCATATACTGCTAATAGCTAAACCGCTTGGACTATAAAACGCAACAAATCATAAAGAGCAAGAGAAAGAACAGACGCTGTTCTTCTGGTTAACTATTATTATTGTTATTGTTATTGTTATTATTATTATTATTTCCAATGAGTTCTTATTTTGTCAACTCTACTTTTCCGGTGAGCTTAGCCGGGGGTCAAGAACCGTTCCTGGGACAGCTCCCCTTATATTCCACGGGCTACGCGGATCCTTTAAGGCACTATCCCAGCACGTATGGAACTGGGGGCGGTGGGGTCCAGGAGAAAGGTTACGCGGGCGCGCCTTACTACCAGCAAACCAACGGAGCTTACAACCGGAGTCCAGCCTGCGATTACGGGACATCTGGTTTTTACAGGGAGAAAGAGACAGGCTGTTCTCTTTCGAGCCTAGAGGAGCCTGTTCAATTCGGCCAGGAACAAGCCCGGAAGTCAGAATGCTCACAGAGCAAGCACGTTTTCGGGGACAACGAGGATCAAAAGTGCTCCACGCCAGTATACCCTTGGATGCAGAGAATGAATTCCTGCAATAGTAAGTTGCTTTCCCCCCTCTCATTCTTCCCAATCATGTTAGGTGACAGATGGCTATCCAGATAGAGCAGGAAATGTTTTTCTTCTAATCTGAAGCTGCAGGCAGTATAGCCAGAAACTTCCTTCAAACTTTTTTGCACTGCTTACGCTGTGCTTCAAAGGCGCTGCCTGGCTTGTTTGTTTGTTTGTATGTTTGTCATATTATCTGCAGGAACTTCTCTAGAGTAAGTTCCTCTCTTTAGCCAACTTTCTGCAACTGAAAGCCCAGAGATTTATTGACTGAAGGGTTCTCTCTTGTAGAAGGCAATGTTAGCTGTCACTCACTAGGGGTGATTTAGAAAGGTGTCTTGGCACTCGCACTCATCCGCGCGTGCACACACACTCACACGATGCAATTGCTATCAAACTGACCCCCTCTCCCCAAATTGTTTTCAATATATCTGGATTTCAACTTCTTTTCCACACCTCTCTCTCTCCCCCTCCCCACAGTGATACAGACATGATACCCCTGTGCCAATTTAGCCAAAGGCATATTCAGCATATTCAGCCAGTTGTATAATGTCAGGAGGGCTTAAATATTTGAAAAGAAAGAGCTACATTTTTAATGAAACTCAAGCGTAATTGAATGCCTGCCTGAAGAGGAAGTTGTAGATAGTTTTTCTTTCACTCAGTCTCCCCACCTTCTTTGTGATCAACGACTGCCTCCAGGTGCCATAATTTCCATGAAAATTCATTTAAAGAATGATAAAGACCTAGCCAGAGCTCCTCCTCCCATCCCTACATTCCAAAGGGAGGGGAAATTAAGGGAAATCAATACAGAGTGGTAGGTAGAAGATGGATAGGTAGGTAGGTGTTTCGATTAAGTTTCGATTAAAGTAATTAAAGCTGAATAGCGGAGGGGCAGAGAATATGGAAATAAAAGAGGAGAGAGACTAAGCACCACATAACTGAAAGAAACTTGGTCAGAGGTGGCTGTCCAGAGAAAGTGAAGAGAGCACAGGATAAAAAGAATTCTTAACTTTGGACATTAATTCTTTCCTAATGGAAGTGCAGGAAGGAAATGCAAAGATAACTCTCTTAAACCAAATCTTGCCACTCTATTGCGCGCGCACACACACACACACACACACACACACTAATATATAGATAGATATACATATTAACCTTTACGCCATTGCTCCTAGACACTCAACTATGTGAAGGAGTGCTGCTACTAATCTTCGTTTAAATACCCCCTCTTTTAAAGTCACTTCCCGTGCTGCTGATTTTGAGAGCCCCACAGCGTGTTCAAAGCCTATTTCTCGGAGAACTGCAGTAGGCGAGGAATGGGATTTATTCCCAAGCAAGTGTCCCAGCGCAGCAATTTTAGTCCCTGTGAATACTGCTCAGGAGGGCACTCAGGAGAGTTTGCAGGGAGAGAAAGACAGAGAGAGTCTTTGGGTGAAGAAGCAGTTCGCTCAACTCCCCCCTCCCCAACAAAACCAGAAACAGTAAACTTCTGAGTTACAGCACTGTTTTCCAAAGTTTTCTCCTCCCCTTTTTATTGAAAAAGATAAACATGCAAACAAACAAAACAGATTGTATGGTGGAGTTGCAAGTTTTCGAGCTGAGCTCTTTGGGTGCCCAGTGAGACTCAGCCAGGGGCAGGCAAAGAACATCTGGGAAGTGTATCTCCAACTTTTCAATTAAAACGTGAAACAGAATTAATGTGCAAAAAGAAATGTTCCCAAACACAAAGCTAAAAGCTAATCAGATAGGAGTGAGTTCGATTTTCCCTTCTATTAGGTAGGACAGTGAGTTTTGATCGCTAAGGGTTGGAGACAAGAGAGCATGGCCACTTGGAGTAGGAAGATTACTGCAGGGAAAGGGTTCCCCCCCCCCCGCGCGTGCACACACACACACACACACACACACACACACACGCACGCACAAACTTACAACACACTGGCGCGTAGCAGAGACATTGGCATGTTGTATATGTGTAACTCCAGTAAATGTTCAGTAGCACACGCTTGCCTTCTTCTCCATCCCCACCAGGTTCCTCCTTTGGGCCGAGTGGCAGGCGAGGCCGGCAGACTTATACACGCTACCAGACTCTGGAGCTGGAGAAAGAATTCCATTTTAACCGTTACCTGACCAGGCGCCGACGCATCGAGATCGCTCACGCCCTGTGTCTGACGGAGCGCCAGATAAAAATCTGGTTTCAGAACCGAAGGATGAAATGGAAAAAGGAAAACAAGCTCCTTAACTCCACTCAGCTGAGCGCCGAGGAAGAAGAGGAGAAACCAACGGAATGAAAGAGCAGAACCGGGGAGGGGGGAGAGAGAAAGAGAGAGAGAGAGAAAGAGAGAGAGAGAGAGAGAGAGAGAGAGAGAGAGAGAGAGAGAGAGAAAGAGAGAGAATGAGAGTCCGAGAGCCCGAATGAATGCAGAGTGAATGAATGAATGAATGAATGAATGGGGAAGAAAGCAGAATGTCAACAGTTGGGGAGCTCCAGAAATGACAACTCCTCCCACCTAAAAGGCACAACTGGGACAAACATTTTTGTAAAATATTTGAGACTGTATGGCGGTGTTGTCCTTTTACACCCTCACTTGCATTGGATTATTGAATTTGTCGTACCATAACCATGTTTCTAGTCCAATTTATTTTCCCACCCTCTTTATTGCCCCTTCCCTTTTCCACAGATGGGATTGTGGTTGTGTTTTGTTTTGTTTGATTTACCTTTGGGTGTCCTCCTTAGGATTCTTGTTAACCCTTGTATTTAAGTGGAGGTGCTGCAATATATGTGTCAGGTTTTGGGCTATTTGATTGTCTTTATTTTGTAAAACAGAAGTGTCATGCACGATTTTACTTATTTGTTTGCTTTTTTATATAAAATTAAGTTAATCAAGCCCTGGGTTCTCTGTCATTTTAAGGATTATTGTTTTAAGCAAAATTATATTAAAAAGGAACAATTGCAACCTAAAAAGTATGGTGGATTTTTTTAAAAGAGTTTTTTTTAAATCGGTTTTATTTTATTAAAATTTGTATAGTGTTGTATTTGTAGTTTGTGTTAGCTATGGAGATTTTAAAAGACCTATAAAAACAATAAAAAAGATAAAAACAAATACATTGAGAAAAACACTTGTTATGTTCATAATTCAGGATGTGTTTCCTTCTCTTCACATCGTTTCTGAGAAATATATCTATATCTACATAAGGTGTATGGTTGGTAGTAAAAAAGAAATTTAAAAAACTGCTTTAAAAAACCCGCGATTTCCTTAATCTGAATAAGGAAACAATTCCTTAAACACTACAGAAGTTAGAGAATGAAAAATATATTCAGCTCTCCCCCCCCCCCCACGCACTTCCAGTTGCTTAGCCTAAACTTAAATAAAAGACCTTTTCATCAAGAATATATTGGAGCTGACATTTAACTTTAATATGGATTTTTTTTATTGTTACTGCACAAAAGAGTTATGTGGGGCGCACACCACACATATAATAAATCAAAGAAACAGGCATAATTCTCTGTCCCATTCTACATCTGCTAAAACATACATAACATTTTCATAGCCTTTCTCAAACGTTGGCTCAAGTTCCTCTTAGGTAAATCTCCCCAATCCTCTTTCCCAAGCCATCTAATCAAGCCTTAATATCTCACTCCAAATTAAGCTAAATTATGAGACTGTGAGCTATTAATGTTCTGTGATAAAAAGAAAAAGGGGTTAAATAACTGATTTAAAAGGAATTATTCAGGTGGTATTTTAAAAAAAAAGAGAACGCTGAATCTATTTTTTCTTTAACTCTCCTTTCCTTTCCTTTCCTTTCCTTTCCTTTCCTTTCCTTTCCTTTCCTTTCCTTTCCAACATTGATTACTTAAGGAAGGTTAACAATTCTTTGCTGTTGTCCTTAGCAAACTCTTAACAGCTATCCCCCGTTTGTTTGTTTTTACTATTTTATATTTTTTACTCTTTTTTTGAAAACAGAAAAAAGTGATGAAACAATAATTCCTTTCTAATACACTCTCATCTCAAATGCCCAAGTATACATGCATTAATTCCTTCCCACCCCAGATACAATGAAATCATGTACTCTGAAGTCTTGCAGCTGCATAATACTTATTCTTATTGCTACACTTTTTAGTAGCTGTGATTATTATGATTATGTGCCAGTTTCAATATGGCTCATAATCGTCAATGAGCTGCAAGCTGGTTTTTGTAAATTCTTGTAGATTGGCAGAAGAATGGAAAAGAAAATAGTGACATGGCTGGACAAAAACAAAGCTTTCCAAATCCAAACCTGGCCCATCATTATAAAATTGATCATTACCAAACATTTTTGTAATTTATATGAACGTTGAGGAGCCTCTTCATTTGAAACAGTTCCCTCAAGAGATTGCCAGTTGTACAATTCATCATATTGCTGATTATTTTTTGGGGGGGGGACACATAATGTCAAGATAAGTTGATTTTCCCTTCTGTTATTTGCACTGGTATTTTAGGTGTAGGAAAAGTAGTAGAAATAATACTATGATAATAATAATAACGCAAAAATATTCAAGCAAATTTTGATGTTGATAGTGACTCCTAAATAGGAGATGCAAATTAAAAAGGGGGGGGGGCAGGAAAGGGAGAAGAATTGTCAACTTGATTTTCATCCGAATAAATTTTGCCCTGAATAACCGTTTCTAATATCAAAGCAAAATCATCACCGGGATTATTATTTGGTATTAAACAACTGTTATTCATAATAGTAATAGCAACAATTTTATACTGCATCTACTATAACAAGAAAATTTCTTTTTCGCATTAGAAAAGCATGTTCTCCTCTGGAAGAAAGAGAGAAAGTAGAGAAACAAAGACAGAAACGACACTTTTGGGGAAAAAATATTTTATTTCTAGAAAGGCAGAGGACACAAAAATTGAGCGCTTGACTTACAAAAAAAAAAAAAAAGGTGAGTGAGGTAACCTCCCTGTCGGCTACTTTTTTATTTGCCCAGTAGGTGGCGCACAATGCCAACAAGGAGCGATCTGTGCTGGTTGATTCCTCCCCCTTTTTTCCTCCCTCTTTGGAAGCCGCGCATTGACATGGGCCTAACGATTCTCGGATCGTCATTATTTGTAACCATAGAGCATGAATTGCCTCTTGAGGTCATCAGTGAGAATTTACGACTGGTCAACAAAAGCACGTGATTCCCAAACGCACCCCCACCCCACCCCCATATTTGGCCGCATACATAGCAAAAACGAAGTACAGTGCATCGCTATAATTCATTAATACATCATAAATCCTCAAGCACAGGGGTTATAACGACCACGAGCCCCACAAATCAAGCCCTCCAAAATACAAACCCAAATGAGTTCTTACTTTGTAAACTCGTTCTCAGGACGCTATCCTAATGCCCCAGACTATCAGCTGTTAAATTATGGGGCCGGCAGTTCCATGAACGGATCTTATAGAGATCCAGGCAACATGCACGCCGGCTCTTACGGGGGATACAACTACAATGGAATGGATCTGAGCATCAGCCGATCATCCTCCTCCTCCAGCCACTTTGGAGCGGTTGGGGAGAGCTCTCGCGCCTTCCCTGCCCAAGCAGCGCCCGAAAGCAGGTTCAGACAGGCGTCCAGCTGCTCCTTGTCTTCTCCCGAATCCCTCCCTTGCACCAGCAGCTCCAGCACCACCAGCACCACCAGCAGCGGAGGCGGCGGCGGCGGCAGCAGTGGCGGCGGTGGCGGCGGCGGCGGCGGCGGCGAAAGCCATGGAGGCAAGGCAGCCGGGTCCTCTCCTGCCGACCAGGCAGCCTCTGTCGGCGCGGCCAGCGCCACCGCGTTTGCCGAGATAGACGAGACCAGCGCGTCCTCGGGGCCCGAAGAGAGCGGCTCCCAAGTCAACAGCAACGGCGCCCGAGCTCAGGCGGAGCCGATCGCCACCTCCACGCCGGCCACGGAAGGACAAAGCCCGCAGATATTCCCCTGGATGCGAAAGCTTCACATTAGCCACGGTACAGACTTGCTCCTTTTTTTTAATTTGGCTGGGGTGATCTATGCGGTGTGTGCCTGCGCCTTCTGTCTGTCTGTCTCTCTCTCTGAGTCTGTAGTCTGTGTGTGTGTGCGTGCGTGTGCGTGTGTGTGTGTGTACATACATACACACACATACACATAAAATATAGGATTTTGGCAGGACGTATTTGCTTTGGCGACGGGAGAAGGAATCCAATCGCATTGTGAAACCACTTTCCTGTCTCTCTCTAGATGCCCTTTTCTATTTGCTTTCAGTGCCTTGTTTCTTTCACTATAGCGTTCGATTCTTAAAGAGCATTTTCTTCTCTTTCCAAAAAAACCCCCCAACAACAACCCAACAACCCTCCGTTTTTTAAAAATAAGAGTTTTATCAGCATGGCAAAAGTCAAGCTGTATTGATGGTAACAATAATAAGAGCGCTTGTAACAACCTTGTATCAGGAGAACGGAAGGGTGGGAGATGGTTGAAAGTAGCAAGAATTGGAAAAACACAAGAAAAGAAATGGGAAAGATAAGGCGAAGGGTTAAAACAGGAAGGTTGTTTGGGGCACAGATGTGTCTGCCAACCTCTCTTCCTCTTCCTCCCCCTCCCCCCCACATTTCCCCGTCTGCAAAGGGCGAAATGCGGCGGTGGCAAACTCCTTGCCTTTCCCTTCAACCCTTGGGGTAAAAATGAAAGAAGGGTGTGCGCCTCAGAGCTGGAAGCAGGAACTGCCTTCGCTTCGCACGCCGAGGCTAACTCTCTTTGGGTGAGAAAGCGAGCCCTTAAGGATTTCAGCGGAAGTCACTTCCAATGAAATGTGGCCGAGACTGGAGGTGGGGAGGGTTAAGGTGCCTCGGAGAGTCGCTTCTCAGTCTTCCAGCCGGCCTGTTTACATCGCCAGTCGAATTGGACTGACGGATAAAACAGGCCGAGGGAAGAGAGACACGAAGAGGCTGGGTTTCGGAGATTGTCTTCCGAGACCAGACTCCCTGAACTGCGAGACAGGCCCCCAGAGAAGCAGTTTCCTCCGAAGAAACCTGCGTAGAATCAGATTTGTTCTCGACTCCTGGAAATATGTGTATATATTTATATATATATTTATATATATAGGGCTGTAGGGAATGTGAGGAGTGTGGGGCATGGACTTAAATTAATTATAATTAAGGCTGGAGCCAGATTAAAACGAAGGATATTGACTTGGAGGAAACGGAGACGCAGAGAAGCCGTGTGCTCAAATCATTGGGGCGTTTGTCTGCAGTGTAAGGCGACCGAGGAGGAAACAGTTGAAAGCGCGGTTTCTTTCTGTGCCTGTGATCTAAAAAGAGAAACCAGACCAACAAAAGGCATTTTTTTCCCATGTCCTGTTGTTATTATTATTCAGATATGACCGGACCGGATGGCAAACGAGCCCGAACGGCGTATACTCGCTACCAGACCTTGGAGCTGGAGAAGGAGTTTCACTTTAACCGCTACCTCACCCGCAGAAGGCGAATAGAAATAGCCCACGCTTTGTGTCTCTCCGAAAGACAGATAAAAATCTGGTTCCAAAACAGGCGAATGAAGTGGAAGAAAGATAACAAACTCAAAAGTATGAGCTTAGCATCTGGTGGTAGTGCTTTTCAGCCATAAATTATATCAAGGAGGAATATTAAGAAATAGGAAAGAGGGGGCAGGAAGTAAGAAAGTTTAAAACAAGCAAGCAAACGAAAAGCAACAGCCAGATTTGTTTTTGTTAAGTTTGGAGTACTGTAAAGTGAAGCACTTTCCATTCAGCATGCTGTTGATTTTTTTAATTATTATTATTATTATTAATAATAATAATAAACAATTTCATGGGTACTATTATTCCAAGATTGTGTCTTTTGCTGCAATCACCCCCTTTAAATTAAAATATAAAATCCAGAGGCTTCTTTAATGCTTTAGATGTTCTAAATGTTTGTGTCCGTGCTATAATGATGCTTTCTGGAAAAAGTTAGCATGTCCTTTTCTTTTCTCTTTTCTTTTCTTTCTTTTAATGTGCTTTTTAAATGTTATAACTTATTTATAAGCCAGTATGGGAAAGGAAAGATGGGTTCTTAAAAGTTCACAACTTTGTGTGGAACCCTACCTCTTTTCCTTCTACTCACGTTGGGGGGCTCCTGCAGTTCAGTAGCAGGAAAAAAAAAAGAAAAGAAAGAAAATTAAAAACCATCAACCACAACAAACCTTTTTTAAAAAAAAAACCCAGTATATCTCTCTATATAAGCTCATGTATCTGTCTTTGAAATTGTCAAGTCTGTGATTTGATTCCTGGCCTTGTTTTTATCCCAGGCCAGTTCTGCAACTTTCCTTCTTTCTTTTTTAAATAAATGTGAGTGAAGTTCACTTTAAAAGGGTATATGATTGGACCAACCATAGTATGTTTAAAATGTTTGTAAATACTAGAAATATTTCTACAGTGACTAATAGGAAGTTTTAGTGGGCAGGGTGAATTCAGTGTTTCTGTGTGTCTGAAATGGCATTTGTCATGTCTAGCTGCCTGTTCTCATCCTTGCCAAGACGCTGTTCGTATTGGTTTGTAGCCTTAACTTGAAGTCAAATAAACGTTTCTCCTGGCCAGAAAAATAGTGCCCTTCTTTGCATTTCTTTATTCCACCATTTTCACAAGTCACAGCATTAAAGTTACTCATCAGCAAAATCTACATTTTAAGAAGAGGCCCAGAGAGAAAGTGTATACTCTTCACCCACCGCTTGACCCAGCTTCCAGGTTCTCCTTAGGGGTCTTTGTCCCATTCCCCTAAAATCTCTAATGAGCCAAGGATACAAAATAATCTCCTGTAAGCGGTATTAGATGCTGAACTAGCACAACTCAGAAAAAAGAAGAGAAATCAGTAGTTCAGTTCTCAAAAATTCCTTTTCTCCTTAGACTAAGGAGAAAAGACCATTTTCTTGATCAAAAAAGTTCTATCTCATTTTAAGGCCTTTACTTTTGAGTAAATGTGATTCAGATTACAGCTTCAAAGACCACAAACCAAGCATTTAGGGAGCCACTGAAGTTATCACAGAATGACAACATGCCAGTGAAATTTTAGAACTAAGTACATATGTTATTATCTGTTCTGTTTGGTTCTATACAATCCTGCAAATACACACACACACACACACACACACACACACACACACACACACACATACACACAATGCATTCAGGATGGAAAATCACAGTTGTCTCAACAGAGCTAAAATAAACAATGTGCATTAGCCAATTTTTCTTTTTCCCTTTAAAAATTAATCTGGTAATCTAACTTTCTTTTCTTTCCCTCCTCCCTTTAAATCACAGTGCTATGATTAAAGTCTGTTGCAACAGGGAAATAAGTAGTCTTTGATATTCTTAAATTATAGCTTACAGCAATGTTCTCCCTCCCTCCTTCTCTCCCTCCCTCCCTTCTCTCCCTCTCTCTGTCTCTCTTTCTTTCTCTCTCTCTTGCTTTCTCCCTCCCTCTCTCTCCCTCCCTTTCTCTCTCTCTCTCTCTCTCTCCCTCCCTCTCTCCCTCCCTCCCCCCCCTCTCTCTCTGACACTCTTGTAGTAAGTAAAATTGGTCTTACAAACTTACCCCAAACTCTTTGGTTACTTCTTAAAATGGTTTTGAGAGGGCTGGGGTGTGAGTTGTCATTTCCAAAACAACCCATTTTCTCGCTTTCTCTTGAATATACATAGACACACCACACTCGCCCTGTGTGCGCACACACATACATGCACGCATGTATATATTTTACCCGTAGTAAAGTAAGTAAGTATACCAAAAGTGGCTGTGACATTAAGATGTCAAATGGATAGGGTTTTATCTAGAAGTTAGATCGTAAAAATCGCCCAGACCTCAGCCAGATACCCCTCACTGGCTCTCAAAAGTCACGTGAGGTCCATAAAGTTAGTTTTATGGTTTTGGGGAGTTGACAATGTACAATATATTTCACATTCTCCAGAATGTTAAGTGACATTTTAACTGCCTGCTTTGGCTTGGAAGGGGGCAGGAAAGGGAGAACACTTTTCCAGGCAGATAAAGGCAGCTCCATTGCAGAAATAGGAAGCATTGATGGTGCACTGTTTACTCCAAAGAGGACTTAGGAGCTGCTAACCTTAAAGTAAGTTCTCTTGAAATACTATCTGCTTAAATGAGTTTTAAAGAACCAGGTTGTTACAGATGGGGTGGAGGGGGGGGCGGGGAGCGGGGGCCTAGGGGGAGGGGTTTCCGTCTCCTTCAGAAACTTTCTTCTGCATAAAATCTCAGTGAGAACACTGTCGCCAAGGCCCCTGAATTACCTGAGTGTGGCCCACAATAATTTTTATTTTAAAAGCATATGCTTTGTTGGAAACAAGAAAACAACAACAACAACAATAACAGAGTTAACTGTTGATAATGACATTAGCATAGAGGAATACACCAATAGGGCTTTATATGTACTCACTCCAACTTATTAGCCTTATAGAGTACTTTGGGAGTGTATTGAATTCTTGGGAGTGTTTTGATGTCAGAAGCTTAAGCATGACTGCTTAAGGACAGACTTCTATCAAAATGTGTGAAATTGACTTTTGTGAACTACCTTTAGGAGTCAGAGGTGCAAGGGTGAGAATGGTTTAAACAATGTGTATTCCTTGAGACTTGCTTTATTATTGTTATTAGTAGTAGTAATCTGCAGATTTACATTCTAGGACTGGTGAAAACTTAATAATTAAAGTCTTAATCAAGGTTCTAAGAATTATTAAGGTAGCATCATAGATATAAGAAATTTCAAGCAAGGTTGTTGTTATCTTAAAAAGCTTTGAATAAACAATTTGACACTTTGCTTTTAATCCACACTTTCCCATTTCCTCCAGCTTCTACTCCCCACCCCCCCTTAAGCATTTGGTTTCAGGACTTTTTTTTTTCTTGCTGTAACAATTATGTCATCCCCCTTTCTCTAGAATTCCTCTTTCCTTCCTTCTTTTTATTTACAGCATAGCGGCAAATATCCACTTCTTGTTGCCACAGGAAAGGCCACAGTCCACCAAAAAATATATTGTGAAAGTTTGTGGCCATAGAATAGAGTTTAGGATTTTCTGGTAGAAAATAAGTATGCATACTTCTCCTTCCCTTTATTTACTTGGGTTATGTAAGCTATTTTGAGGGCATGCAACTCACACAAACATTGTCGGATGCATACAAGTACACTATGTATGTATGCCTTGTTTTATATTTAATTCACTTATGAGTTGAACTTCACTGACAGATACTTGATTCATAAAATAGATTTTTTTAAAATCACTTCTGGAGCCTTGATAAAGACTAGATTTTTGAAATAGAAAAGGATGACACAGAGATCTGTTTCCCAAAAATATTTTTAAAGACTTCTATTTCTTTGATCTCCTCAAGAAAAGGGAAATTAGTAGATTAAATTCAAGGTAACCTAATCTAGATGTTCACAATAAAAGTTTTTTAAAAAAATAATTTGATATTTCCTAATAAGGATCATCTAAGTAGAAAGTCCTGGCATGATTTAACTTTAGAAGAGCTGGTTGGTGTAGTTATTTTTTTTTGTCAGTGAAAACTAATATAAACATATTAGTTTATATTGGGGAAGATTGGGGAAAAATCTGATTGGGATATTAAACTTTTTTCTTTTCTTTTCTTTTCTTTTCTTTTCTTCTTTTCTTTTCTTTTCTTTATCCTTCCTTCCTTCCTCCCTCCCTCCCTCCCTCCTTGGTTCATAAGAGCTTCCATTTGCAGTATAAGAACATATAACTTTTTCGATCCATGATCTTGATAAAGCAGAGCTTTAGGGCTTGATAGATGCCAATAGAACATGCTGTAAAGTCCTCTGGTAACTAACCAACATACCTTGCTTGGAAATAAATCTCGAGTTTATTCCATGTGTTAATTTTCTAGGAAAATAGCATAAGATCTGGATTGTCACATTGTCGGCCTAAATAGTTTGGGATTGTAGACCCAATTATCAGTAAGTATCTGTTCTCTGCTTAACTTTGACCTCCCAAACCCACCACCTCAACTTTTCCCTTTCCAGTAAATGCTATTGTGTTCCCATTAACTTCAATTAAGATTATAGGAAATCAAAGAGTTCAGGAAGCTTTACTTCTCTATAAGCACCAAATTTCACTAACTTGCCACTGTAGCACTTTACATCAAACCTTTCCCCTCAAAAGTACTGTACTGGTAGAAACTATTTCTGAATTTGAGCTGTGGAGTCATTTCAGAAATATGCTTACCATTTATTGGAGGTTTTGTTCAGAACTGTAGAAGACACCATTAAAAACAGCAACAAGCACCATCACACAGGGCAAAACCTTGAAAACCAGTACCTCTGGTTGATTTAAGAATTGAAAGAGGATAATCTTTGGGTATAAGGGATCTTGTGCCAATTCCCTGCTGCTTTTTGGCTGTAAAGGTGAGAGAACTCTTGTCTTAACAATTTGTGGTGTTTACATTTTCTTCTCATTTCCGCTCAAACCCTTCCCCCTTCAATCATTTAAACTAAGGTTTTATGACCATGCCATTTGGTAGACACATGTTTTGGGGGTTGTATAAGAGGGGGTAATTTCTATTGCTTCTTTTCTCCCCATTCAGACTATAAAGCATGTTGTTGGTTAAGGAAATTCTTATTGTTGCTTAAAACAGTTCTTGTTACTAATTTTTTATAAAAAGGAGGTGATAATATAGCCTTCTTTTTAGGAAATGTTGAGAAGATAATAATCTCTTTCAAATTTATTTTCAATGTGTTCCTTTTGTCACTGTATAACACACTTTTGATTATGTGTGTTTGTATCTGTATGCTCATGCAGTACGGAGAAGGGGGGAGGGCATACAGTGAGATGCGATCCAGCCATAGTTAGGTTCCTTGAAATCTGATTTCAATCAGAGAATGAAGTTCCACTGAATTCTGTAAAAACATTTCTAAGTTAATGAACATAGCATTGGAATCTAAATCTCCTTTGAATTAAAGCAGGCTTTCATTAAACGTTATACAAGTCTGCATAGAAATATATTGTACCTAACTGAATGGAGCTTCTTAGGAAACATAAATAGCATTGGGTGATTTGGATTGGGATCTTACAATAATAATAAATGCTCCATTTTAGGATTAAATGTTATAGATTATGCACCAATCATGCAATTCTGTGTATGAAATACTATGATCTCCTCTCAGGAAGGAAAATAATGCATATGACATTATTTTGTATCAACACTAGCATCTTATAGTAAACAATCAGATGATACTAACTAGAAGAGATTTGATACTGAGTAAACTGTTGGCAATACTATCCAAGTCTTATAAAGACATAATGTGATTGTGAAGGAAATATTCATAATCATTCCACAGGTTTAATTATTCTTACCCTCAACTACTTTGTTCTTACCATTCTCTATTTTGTTTTCTTCAGACAGTCTTTTTTTCTATGCTTCCAGCTTCTCTAATCACTTCTTTGCATTTGTCCCTTATATATGTAAACTTGTATCTTTCCAAATATAGCAACCACAGTGACCATATGCACAGTGAACTGAGAATTAAGTATTGCTAAACTCAGTATGAGTTAATCTCAAGGATAGTGGCAAAAGACTGCACTGCGGACCCGCATAGCACTAATTGTTCCAACTAAGCTTGTTCCATCTAAGGATACCTGGAGTATCTCAAGAATCCAAGATCTGAACCAGAGATTTTGATTTAAATATGGAGCATTGTCTACAGAGTGACCCTTCTCTTTTGTATTTGAACTAGTGCCAAGAAGGGATATCTGGTGTTGAAAGACAGCAAAGGTGGGGGCATTTGTGAACAAAGGGAAGTGGTGCTTTTGCTTCCTTCTAGTTCAGGTGAAGAAAAGAAAGGAAAGGTAAAGTTTGAAAATGTTGCTGCAGCCTTACATCATTCCATTCCAGCCCCTCCCCCCAAGGTAAATATATCTGAATCAGGGCGAGTAAATAAGTGGTGAAATTGTCCTCATTTTCTTTTTTCTGGATCTACTTCTGCAATCTTTTCACTGAGTATCTTATTTTTATGTCCCTTCTGTAGGACATTCATCTTATCCTGGTTACCTTTAATTCTCCACAAATATCTGCTGGATCACATAAAGACTCAGCAATCACATCATAGTAAAGGAAAGCAAGAATTTATCTTTCTTTTGATTTCTTTCTTTCTTTCTTTTTTAAAAAACTAATCATTCTTTTGAAAAAGACTGAGACAATTTGCAGAGCAGAATCAACAGGAAGACAATTCTATCTAGGTAGCAGATGGTTCCTATGCAAAATTCCTTTCCTTGTTATAAACTGCACCATGCTATATCCTTAAAGCATTCAGTAGTGAATTGTTCTGGCATACAATATAAATAAGAAGCCAAAAAAAAAAAAAAAACCCCAACTTGCATGCAGTCTATTTTTCTGCACAATAAAATTATCACAATCATAACTACTTTACCACAAGCAAAATCCTAATCCTCTTTATCTTTCTGAGGATCTTCTGATGACTAGTCTAAATTTGAAGGTATGGCATAGTGGAAGAATTTCTAAAACTAATCAATAGTAAAATGATGGACGTATTTTTAAATCTTACATCTAAACATTAAAGAAACATTTCCCACGTGAAATATATTCAATAGAAAATATGGTGGCAAACTTCTATAGATGCTCCTGTTGCTAAAATGGCAATTTGCTATTAGTAAAGTGGTTGGACTAAGGTAACTAGCAATTGTAAATAAACTATGCATAGAAATATATAGACATGTATATGCCCCTCCTCCTCTGCTGCTGCCTGTTTTCCACCCTTGAATGATCCCGGACCATTTTCCTAAAGTAAAAATGGGCCAGTTTATTCATCACATTTTAATCTTTTTCCAATTAATGTTTCCAGTCCACCCATACACATTGTGAAGGGTGTGGGAGGGGGTGTTAAAGAAGAGGAGAAGGCAATCTGCTCCAAACCAGCCAATATACACCTCTCTAAGTAGTACATTTGTCAGGCAACAATAGCTGACTTCTTGACCACGAAAGGTCAGATCCAATGTTCTTTGAAGTCAATGCATAAACTCCCCTTGAACTCTATTGGCCTCATGATAACCAGTCTACCCTATTCATTGAAGGCGCATGTGTGGGTATAAACTATTGTAAGAATGCTTCTTTCACACTGGTTCACATACAAATACACAGTAGAAAGCTCACAGCCACAGTTCACAATGGCTTAGTATAACCCACATAAATATAAATATTTATACACATTTAAATAGATACAATTAATGCAGATTTACTGTGCAATTCACAAGCCACTGCCCTTTGGCTAAATCTGGAAAGATATAATGAAATATTTGATTTGTGACTTGCAGACATCACATACCCTTCTTTGAAGCAATTGTCTTGAATGCAACTTTGTTCTAGTGATGGCCAATCAATGTGTAGGATATCACCTTCAGGCACCACTCTGCATACAGATTGGGAGATGTTATACATGTGTCCTTTCTCACACTCTTCTGTGCCCTCCAGAAATATAGTATTATCATTCTCCTTGTTTCTAGCCTGTTGTCTTTGGAGGCCAAAAGAGACATAGGGACACATTTGTTTATCTACACCTATACCTGATATACAGTTAAGCAGCAAACAGTTCTGAGCTTCTTTAGAGACAGATAACTTACAGGATGAAGCTTGGACAATATTACTCTCATAACAAAGAGAACACCTTTCCTTAGTTTCTGAGTTGGAATTTCCTATTCAAAATTGGGCCCTAAACAGCCTATTTTTCGAAATCCTATTGGTGCTCAGTCCGTGTGAGGAAGCAAATGAAACAAAAGGAATGTTATTTATCTCATTCCAGGATTTTGGCTTTCTAACTGGTTTACAGGATGCTGTAGAATGGCAGAGATCCTGTGAAGTAGTTTTAAACAGGTCTTTCTTTCTTTCTTTCTTTCTTTCTTTCTTTCTTTCTTTCTTTCTCTTCTCTTCTCTTCTCTTCTCTTTTCTCCTCTCCTCTCTTCTCCTCTCCCTCCCTCCCTCTCTCTCTCTCCCTCCCTCTCTCTCTCTGCACAATTTGCTAGTTGTCCACAGACACAAACACATAGAGTGTTAAATTCCCTGAAGATGGGCTCCAGCATTAATTTGAAAGCTTGGAAGACTAAATCTCTAGTTCTAGTGATCAACTCAGATTAGATCCTGCAAAAATAAAAAACAACACACACACACACACACACACACACACACACACACATTTAAGAACTGCCTATTTCCTTCACAGAGGAACTCTGGATGGTATGCAATAAAATATTAAAAGCATAAAAATAGTAGGTAAAATTTAAAAAGAGGCAAGAAAACTTGCTAGGTGTGTGTGTGTGTAAACAACTTGCTAATAGAATTTTTAAAAAGGGTGCTGGTTGTGGTATATGTTTAAATCCTCTTTATTTCAATAGGCGATATTTGCTTATTTCTCATTGAAATCAATGAGTTTTCAATATATTTACCCTGAAATTGTCTTCATTCTAATTTTTTATATTTTTATTTTTGGAGATTAAACTTCAAATAACATTGTGGACATGAATAGAACTAAACACATATTTCCCCCTCTTTTCTCTCAGTCTCAGTTTTTCCTGAATTCTCATCTATTTTCTCTTTTTTCCCCTCTAACATACCTCATCACTGCCAAGGAAAGGTTACTGAATATTGCATCTAAAACATTTAATTAATAGGACAATAGTCAATGCTCATTTGTCCTTTTTCTAAAAAGAATAATGGTAATACTATTTTTAAATTTGTTTAAATGGTATTATTTAAAATGCAACATAGTTTTTTAAGGTGTGGAGTTTGGCTTTTTTCTTTCTCTTGTCCTCTTTTTTATAGGGACAGAGAAAGGGAGAGGAGGAGGAAGAATTAAAATCTGTGAAAGGATTTTAATTAAGAAAATTAAATGAAAAGGGGGCACAAATGAGTTCTGTGGAGGGGCGGGAGAAGGGTGAGGAGGAAGCAAAGCAAAGCTATTCCAAACGATTAAATCGCCATTTTAACAGTGTAATGGGGTTTGCATACTGAAAAGTGGGGGACGGTTCTTATAGCTCATCAATAATTCATAGGCACTGGGGATCATTCCTAGGTCAGCAGACAGAGGTAAAGAGCAGGCATCTCTGAAGGGGAAGGACCTCCACTTCTCTGTACAAATGCAACGGGAAACTTTTCTTCAAGTGCTCTGGGAGTGTCCCATTTTAAGTCCTATTCATGTCATTAGACTTCCCCCTTCCCCGCTTTTTTTGCAAGCTTTCTTCCAACTTCTTTCATTCTTATCTTAGTGCATTGATTGTTTATGTTTTTCTTTTAAAGTTTCCTTTTCCCTCTAAGGCTTGTGTGTGTGATAACATCTTCAGACGCTTTCCTGGGCAGTTTTAGGCAAGTCCCTATCATTCAAGTCCCTATCATTAAGTATCACCTTCAACCCCACAAAAATTTCCAAAACTGTAGAGTAATGGGAAGAACTTAGAATGCTGCAAAACGTTAAGGTTTTGCCTTGGAAACATCTAATTTCCCCCCAGAAGTCCATTTCATAGGAAACCATCATTTTTGTGGGAATTTGGGGACATACCCAGGGTTTCTTTGAAGACAAAATGAAAAATTGCCCTTCTCTCCTGTTGATAGTTGTATCCCTTTAAACACGTTTTTCTTTCTAACTGAGAAAAACCACAGTTATGCCAGCCATTGCTTGAGATTTTGCTTATTTTTCCTCTTCCTTCCTCTTCATCCCCCCCCCCTTTTTTTTGGCTAACCAACTGATTGCTAGGCAGGGTAAGCAGTTTTGAGTACAGAAAAACACAACAAAGTAATAAAGAACGAAGAGAGAATAGTTCACTCAGGAAGATTTACTAGCTCTACCAGTTTCTCTCTTACAATGTAGGTGAGGAAGATATGATCAATTTTGAGAAGATGGAGAACAGATCAAGCGACGAACTTGATTCGGCAGAATGTCGTTTTTGGGTGCAATTGACCTCTACTTGTCATGCCAAGATCCCATCCTTGGTTTTAACTATCAAATAAAAAGTAACCATCGGAGAAAGTAGGGCTCTTTCTTGTAAGAAGTCAATAAGTCCTCACTTGTTTCCTCTTTGAAATTGAAATTCGGACATTCTTTTCCTTTTCGAACAATTTCACGAAGTTGATCCTCCAAAGTTGGCTCTCAGGCACCAGGTAGCCTTGGGAATAGCAGTTCCCCTCTCCCCCCGCTCCCATTCTACAGATGGCAAACTCTATGCAATTCAGCAGGTTTTTCCTATCCCTGTGAGCGGGCATAGGATTTTACAATGCCAAGCCTCAGGGTTTTGAGGATGGATACGCTGTTCCTGACAGGCCTAATCTTCTGGAATTGATTTTCCACATTTTGTGAAAGGGTTTGTTGTTTTACACAAGAAACACAAACTGAAAATTTCTCCTAAAAATAACTTTATAGAAGTATCGTATTGGTGGATTTAGGCTTGGGGAAAAAGAACTGGAGCTGAGGAAGAAGGGTGAAACTCCGCGCTTGTAACAACGCGGTATTGCCAGCAGAGCTCGCTTCAGACCAATTCACAGCAGCTCTCCAGCCCTCCTCGGCGCTGCGCCTAGAGAGGGTCCTCCTTTCCTCGAGAAGCTTTGCCCTGAGAAGCGGGGTGGGTGGGTGGGTGGCTGGCTGTGAGGCTACTTTCCACCGCTGCTGCCCGGCATTAAACAGAGGGAAGAAAAGCGACCTGCCCGCTACGATTCCAGCCGCCTCATTCTTTCGCCTTTTTTTCCCTCTCTAAGGGCAAATATATTATGGAGAGGGACATATTGCAAAATTGGGGAAGGAACGACGGCCGGAAGTATCGATCGGTATAGGTTCGGGAATCTGGCAAAGGACTAAGGCCGTCTAAGGCCGATTGGAGAGAGCAGCCATTATAGCGTCAAGGGTCAAAAAGGCGAGGGTCAAAAGTTTAGGTGGTGCGAGACCAGGTCTTGTGTTGGAGGCGGATAGACGGGATGTCAGCTCCAAAGAGGGCGGGAGGCGGGGGGGAGGGGAGGGGAGGGGAGGAAGGGGCTTTCTGGCGAGGGAGGAGGGAAGGTGAACGTGAGCGAAAGGAATTAGGAAGTGCAAAG
This sequence comes from Ptyas mucosa, assembly GCA_012654045.1. Taxonomy (NCBI): domain Eukaryota; kingdom Metazoa; phylum Chordata; class Lepidosauria; order Squamata; family Colubridae; genus Ptyas; species Ptyas mucosa. Next base: position 4,658,802 of record WNWU01013589.1, on the reverse strand, counting down.
GGAACTCCCGGCGTTAGGAGGAAACGTACCTGGGGCAAGTTGGACGGGCGCTTTTCTTTGGGGCTCTGGAGGATCTCCTCCCTCTCTCCCGCCCTCCTCTGCTGCGTTCCCTCGTTTTTCCAAGAAAAAGTGTCTCTGAACACCTTGGCTACAGCCCAGCGTCCTGAGCTCCCAGGGCAAACTCCGCGGAAACGAATGGCTCGGGCTGCTACCATCCCACGGCTAGCACGTTCTTTGATGGCAGCCGTTTTTAGCCATAAAACCTTGCCCTTGAATGGTCATATTGACGTTTTTATATGAGCCACCTTACATGCAGTTTGACCCCATAGATTTAAAAAATCAGCAAGATGAGTTGGAATTCAAGAACACGAGTTGTTAGGAAGTATATATAACCTGTTCTAGATATAAAATGTAGAATAATATTAATATTACAGTATTGCTGCAAGCCTTCCCTTGGTTAGAAATCTATGTCCTTAAGTGGTATTTTTTAATCACACAGAAAAATAGATTTGGAATTAAGAAATTACCTTTAATGGTGCATAATAATAATAGTAATCATCATAAATCTTAATTTATGTTGGCAGTAATGTTCTAAATCTTTCCCCACATTATTCCAAAATGAGGTTCCAAAGGATTTAGAACCTAATCCAACTTTGAATGTATAGAGATTTAGAGCGGCAATTTGCAGGCAGTTTTCAGGGATTTACAGCAGTGTTTGCTAAACCTGGGTAAATTAACAAAAATTGAGTAAAAGTGATTTTTTAGGAGTGGGGAGGGGTAGGTAGGTAATACACACAGAACCATTACACAATCAGGACAGGGACATTTAAATTGACTTAATGTCTTTTATCTATATTGGGTAAAATTAACTTTCTGATAATCAGTGAAGGAAAAAGTTTGGAAAGTATTGCTTTAGAACATGATGCAAGGGAAGAACTTCTGTAGGTACAAAAACATTCTTGAAAATAAATAAAGTTATGGAATTTCTTTTTCTTTGGCACATAAATATTCACTAAATATTCTTAGTTTATATATTAATATAATGTTCAAATATAAAGGGAGAATTCCACCAAGGGGTTGTCCCATACAATTTCCCAGTATGCTGAAAAAATCATTTTGTCTCATTAATAGCAATTTGGTATGTTGAATGGTTTCTTCTATTAAACAAGAAATTTTTTAAAAGTTAAAAATTAAAAAAAATCAAAAATTCAGACCTGCTTACTCTTTTGTCAAATTATCTTTTGAAATTCAATACTGAATATTGAACTTTTAATTTTGAAACTATTTTCCGTCAAGGTTCTCTTTGTTTATACATTTAGTTTGTGGATTTATATTCTCTCTTTATCTGTATTTAAGCAGATAATATTCTGTATTTCTGAATTTTATTTTAAAAAAATGAATGCAGTTGCCTTATCCAGTTAATACCCTTCAGAACATATTGCCATTTAAATACAATTGCACACCAATATATGATGTTGTTAAATGACAGAGAAATTGAATATTCGATTGCTTGACAGAAGTACCTTTAAGATGCTAACCTAAGAATGGTCCAAGTGGGTTCTTTTTAGCTTTACACTAGGAATAGGTAACTCACAAGCCTCTTTAGCAACTAGAGTTTCTGAATTTATATGGGGAAAATCCCTTCTCATTAGTATTGTTGCAGAATATACTTAGCAAAAATGAGGAATGAAAGAGGGGTGGATTAAATCATTTGTAAAAGGCCATTTAATTTCGAATGATAGGGAACCTTTCTTCAACCTTTAAAAGAAAAAAATAATAGGATTATAATATTGAAAGAAAAAACCTCTTGATTAAACTCAAATAATAATAACATTGCAACAACAAAGCAGCATTTCATTTCCATGTTTTTACTGTGTATTTATCAAACTTTGGATTTCAACCAATATATTACAGTATACTGAAATCACTTATAGGAAGACTTGCTATATATTCTTTGCCATGGTTACAATCTCAAGTGAATATCAAAAACCTAAGTGAGTTAAAAACCATGTTTTTTCACAAATACAAAAGTTAGAAGCAAATACTATTGAAATGATTCAATTTGTTTACAAAAAAGACTGTACAGGGATATAGGGTGCCATTAAAGATAAAGAACCATTCCATTCTAGAGTCTCGATCTCTCTTTCTCTCTCTCACCTTTAGGAGATGAATTGCTTGAGCCGAAATTTTCATTTCCTTTGGTTGGATTATTAAAATTAAGTTGACCAAAGAAGTCAAGTGCAAAATATTTATATTTAATAATATATGCAACGTATTTAAGGATCTGTTTGGAATTAATTTCCAATTAGTGTTTTATTTCTCATGTGCATATCCATGGAAATGTAAGAAAAGATATTTGTGCATGTCAAAAAAAGGTAAAGGTTTAATTCTAACGGATGGCATAGGTTCTGCTTGGTATTTTATAAAATACCACTAAATAAATGGCCCTCTGTTTAGTTGGAACTTGGGTGATCCATTCCCTGGTACCTCTAATTAATTCAGTTATCTCTAAAGTGCAGTCATCTCTACTTAGTATGTTATTATGAAGGAATGTGTGTGTGAATGGATAACAGTCCCAAGTCTCTGTTCCTAGTATACAGGTTTACTTGGCTTCTAATAGGAACCTGTCCAACCTACCGCTTTCAGTTTTCATGCCCTCACATAACCCAGCCCTATAGAAATAGCCACTGAAGAAATATCAATTAGGGAAAAAAGGGAAGAAACCACTGAAGCTTGCTTGTTATTGGACAAAGCTTCTGTCCCATGTAGAGATAAAATGAAAGGGAATGGTTATTTCTACAAGGCAATCAATGTAATGACCTCTTCATAGCAATAATTTAATGGCAATTTGCCAGCTTTGTCAGTAACCTATGCAAAGCATTGCTCTGTGTTTGGGACCTGTAGAATAAGTGGCATATGCAAAAGAATAAATAAGATAGCACAATTAAAGAGGCCTTAAATAATTATAATACTAAAAATGTAACTTGGATGAGTTGGGCTAATACTGTGAAAGTTTCTACAAATATTATTTTCCTTTTGATTAGTATCTTTTAGGGGCATCTAAATATTTTGAAGGGACCACTGTACCAGATATAAATGAGGTTTGACCTAAAAAATTTTTATTGCTTAATGCCATTTTACTCAAATGTAAAGTTAGCATATTTAGGATAATTGTACAGACTTTCTCTCTGTTCCTCTTCCTCCCTTTGCTAGAGAGAGTATCACTCTCCTTCTCTGTGCCAAGTGTTTCCTACAATTCCTCTCCTGTGACAAGTCTACTTTCAACATAACCTCTAAGACCAAACAAAGGGAAAAAAACCCCTTCTCTTTCCCAAAAACAAAATAAAAAAGTTGTACAATTCTTGTTCTCTCTCTCTCTCATTGTCTTTTTCTCTGAACATATATTGTACTATATTGAATGCATACAAATCGTATTATAAGTGTTGGGTGCATAATATAAGTATGGATATACTGATATGGTGGTGCGTGTGGACCCTATCCACAAGAATGTATTGTGCTATATTTAAAATATATATTAAAAGGGATGTATATTAAAAGGACTAAACAACAATTGCGGCCCCTATAAAGGGCAGAATTGCACTCATGAGCCTGGCCCTGGCATTCTCTCCACTTCTCTCCCGTCCAAAGTAATGACCTGAGTAAAATTCAATATGACCGAGAGAACTATGCAAGCGTATTATAGAAATGCAAGGGGGAGAGCTTGGGAGCGGGGTGAAACTCAGGTCAGCGCGTCTAACAAATATTAAAATGTTGGAGGCGCTCGGGACACGCCTAGCTGTTTAACAAAGACTGACAAACTATGGAGATTAATACGAAAACTTGCCAGTATCCGAATCGAAAAGGCTCAGTTAGGCCTAAGGCTGCTTGAAAGCTAGTAGCCAAATATACTGTAAGCTTTAAAAGCTGAAAGAAATAAAAAAAGAAAGAAAGAAAGAAAAGGAGAAAAAGAAAGAAAGAGAAAAAGAAAGAAAGAAAAAGAAAGAAAAGAGAAAGAAAGAAAGAGAGAGAGAGAGAACGAAAGACTTTCCAAGAAAATAATATCTGATATGGAGGAGGGAAGATATAAGCGAAGGATCTACTTTTCTGGTTGGTATTAGGGTTGCATGGCAAGGGGGCGGCTTGTGGCTGAAGTGGTTGGGATAGTCGGCTGTATTTTGTATCCTAGCTGGCAGTGAGCACACGGATTTTTGTAACTGTGGGAAAAGGGAACGCAGGGAGTGACTTCGAGAATATTTAAGGAGCTTTGAGGATTATGAAATGGGAATTTGGAGTGAAAGTTCCTTGGGTTCATAATGGGAAAGGGTGCTATGAATCGACCCTTCTCGGAAGTCAACATAGTTCTAGTCCGAAAGAGGACAGCCATAAGCATTGTGACTATTTTTGCGCAACCCCCTTTCTCCGAAAATGGAAAAGGGCAAAAACTTTGTATATTAGAGTGACATTATGTACCAAGGTCTTAAGATGTAATGTTCTGGCAGGTGCTTTCTCTATATGTTGATGAGAGAGACTCCCTTTGGAATCCCCTTTTCTCACAGGATCCCGAAAAGTGAGCCCCTTTTGTAAGCAACCCTTCCCAACCATCCTCTCCCATCTACTTAATTTTATTGCATTTTGCAAACGGGAACCTTAGCCACGTTTGCGATGAGGTTGTTTTTTTTTTTTTAGCCTCATTAACTTTTCCTTTTGAAATGCAGAAGTCACTTGACTAAATCTCTCTTTCCAAACTTCCGAAAAGTTAAGACACTTTTATTAGAGCAATCGAAAATGCTTCCCCTCCACCACCCAATTAAGCGCAGAAGGTTAGGGGGCGGGGAGGAATTGCGAATGGGGGGGGGGGGGAGACGGGGAGGTTGTTGTTTCTTTTGATTTCGGGGTATGTGTGCTTTGGAAGAGCAAAGTGTGAACATTTCTGCTAAACGCTAGGGGTGCTGGTGACACTGGGATAACCCCCTCCCCCATTTGTCTATTTGTACAAGGAATTTTTAAAACTTGTACCGACATTTCTGTTTTTGTTTGTTTGTTTTAAAAGACAGAATTATTTTCATTTTTCGTTTCCCGGAAAGCCTGTATCTTAAAGGAAGCTCAGCTAGAATGTACATATAACACCTCCCCTCCCAAAAACAGGCAAGGGAAAAATGGAAAAGATCCAGATCAGAAGAAAAACAAGAGTTGGTGTCTGAAAGATGTAACTAGTGTGCATCCATATTTGGTAAACTTTCTTGAAGAGAGCAGGAATTTCTTTTCTTCTTTGATCACAAGAATTGAAAAAAGCTTACTTCGAAGTAAGCCTCACTCATTGATCTCTATTCCTCATTAAATTGGCTTTGATTTTTTTTTAAACTGAAGATTTGTAGCTTACTTCTGAATGCCCTTTAATGTTCTTCTGTCAATGAAATTTCTATGCTTGGAAAGGTATATGTTTCCCCACTATAAAGACAAAATGATATGTTGACACTCCGTTTTTGGATGTAGATAGTCAATTTTGACATAGTTAAAAGAAAGTTCTGTTGAAAGTTCATTTAAAATATTTAAAATACTCATTTATATTGAATAATTAAAATATTCAATATTATTATTGGAAATTTTATTTTTGGAAAAAAGGAACAAGAACACATTTCTCAGATGAGTTTTTTGGCTAGGAGGGTGGAGGGATATTGTTTGGTAGGAAGTTGGGAAGGAAGGAAAACCAGAAAATAATAATGATAAGTTTAGTCACATTTCCTTTCAAATGTTTTGTTTTGTCTGAAATTAATACTGTATTTATTCCTGAAGTGAATAGTTTTGCTTTCCAAAATGTAACACATCCTACACAGTTTAGGTGAGAAAAAAAATGTATTAGTCAGTGAAAATTATTCCTAAAGGCATGTGTGTAAGATTGAATGTTGTGCTTACATGTTCTGCTGATAAAGAATATATCCGGAGAAGGCCAGCACATAAATACTACATATCCGTGTATGTATGCATATATATATGTCAGAATTCATCTACATATACTGATAATTTTATCCAAAGGAGCACACTTCAGGCTCCAGTAGTTCAATCCTAACCTCAGAAGAAAATGAATAAATTGTTCTTCTGATAAATAAGCCTGGGTATCAGAAAAGCTTCTTTCTTTCTGCAGTAACAGTGAAAATCCTATGATCTACTTAAGAGTAGAGAATGCTGAATTCAGTAAGGTTTAGGGACAATTAGTAACACATCCTAAAACAATAGTGGAGTTATTTTATCTCTTTTAAATCTCTGCCTACAGCTTTCCTCTTTCCTACCTAGGGAAGATGAATGGTTTACCCAGGATACATATTTTATTGTTTTATATCCCCATTTTGGTGGGAGGACTGCAATTACATTTCTTTGATCTTTTCTCTTCTTCATTTTTCTGGGATTTAAAGGAAATGCGAAGGAAAAAGAACCACACCCTACTTCCCTGTCTACCTCTAAAATTGTTTCCAGATTTCCCTGCCTTTTCTTCTCTATTTCTCATTTTATGCAAATTAGTTGTCCAGATGCCTAAAAATCTTTGCAATGTCTGGAAGTTATTCTTTGCTACCACAAAGTCATAAAAAGGAGTGATTTTCGTTCTAATGAAAGGATAAATCTTGTTGAATTAGATTCAAAATGAATTTCTTTCTACTTAATGTTCCTCTTTAATCCTCTTTTAACCCCTGGATTTCAGATTATGTTTCTAAAGATGCATGCCCTTTTGTGATGAATTAAACTGTAATGGATTCTACTACAGATTCTGGCTAATTTGCACTATTTTACAAATGCCCACAATTCCATAGTTTCTTTTGAAACTTGACCATTGTTTTTACAAATGCCAACCACTTTTGGCTGCAAACTAACATTTTTCTCCCTTTTTGGCAAAGGAGAAGGTCTCTCTGTCTTCTGTATGTACCCTGTAGATCCGAATTTGTGTAAAAGAAGCTGTCTCACAAATTCGCATCTAGGGGAATATGTAGTTGACACAAACCCTACGGAGCGGAGCCCAGCCTTAAAGAAAGAAGAAGGAGAGAAAGAAAGGAGAATAAATCGTTAAAGACATTTGTTTCTTAAGAAGTTTTTTCCTTTTTTGTGTGTGTGGCCATTGGTGCACCTTCTTCTGTGAGGTTTTACATACATAGATACATGTGTATACATATATACACATTTGTATATTTAAATATAAATTTATAATTTAAATTTATATAATTATATAAACAGCACCTATCTTAGGCGTTTTTCCCACTTTTTATTATCATCTAAACATTTTAATTTTTTTCCTATTGCATTGAAAGCTTATTGGGAAAGAAATCACAGTAGAAGGAACAGATCCCTGCCCCGTGGAGTTTACAAAAGAAAAATGGGGCAACGCGGTATAATGAAAAGAGACACTCAGGATATGTGTGGGTTAGGGGTATGTTTGTCGGTATACACACACACACGCATATGCGTATGTGCGTCATTTGTTGTATATAGAAACCCTGTAACCTCTTTCTATACTTTTAAAAAAGCGGGTTTGTTCAGTTACTGCCCATCACAATCTGATCAAATTAGTCCCAATTCTCTCTTCTTCTGCTTAAGGTTTGTACGATTTTTATCTTGTAAACATGGGAAAGAGAACCAGTTTAAACCAGAAGCTAGCTGTCATTTAAAGGATGGGTAACTCGAATTGGTTAATGATGTTTCTATCGATCCCAAATAACCTCTATCTATCTTTGCCACTGGTTTGACTCGCTCACAAAATTTAAGTAGAGGCAAGAAAATGAACACCTTACAAACCCATAGACCCCGCTCTTTTCACTCGTTTCATATTTGTTCTCAACAAACTTCTTTATTTGATTTTTAAAATTGATTTTAAATATTCGCTACGAAGAGACATTGGATGTATTGAGTTTTGAGAAAATATCTGCGGACAAGTCGGGCAGGAATGGGAGTTTAGGATTTTGTGTCTTCCTGATTTGGAGATTATGGAATATCCGATTTTGGTGTGTGTGTGTGTGAAATTAAAATATTACTATCGTTTGTAAAATATCAAAAAGGAATGCAGAGTGCCGATTATTCGTACCGCACTGCAGAATCCTATTTATATCCCAATATATTTTACAGATAAAATAAATCCAACCGACTTCAAAGCAACTTGCTTTCAAGTTGAACGCGAGGTGGTAACGGAAAGGCTAAAAGTGCGCCCCCACCCTTTCCTCCTTCTTGATTATTTCCTTATCCGGGAATCCCAGGCTACCCCTCTATTGGTTCATGGGGTCACATGGAGAGCTAACTTTGTTCAGTTGACGGCAAAAGTAGGAGGGCTCTGCGAAACAGGAAAACGAGAAGGGGAGGGGAAGGAAGGGCGAAGGGGGAAAGGGGAGGGGGGCGAAGAAATAGGAATAAATTTTAGTATATTTTTTGGGGTGTGCGTGTGTGTGAGTGAGCGAGAGTGTGCGTGCCGGCGCGCGCGCGCTCTTGCAATTCCAAAATTAATGGCCATGAGTTCTTTCTTGATCAACTCCAACTATGTGGACCCCAAATTCCCACCATGCGAAGAATATTCCCAGCACGATTACCTTCCCAGTCATACTCCGGAATATTTCAGCGGCCAGAGGCGACAGGAGAACTCTTTCCAACACGAGGCGTTGTACCCAGCGCGGTCCGCCTGTAACCAACCATCCTATCCTCCATGTCAGGGCTCTGGGCACCAGCCACCGGTCCTCTCCCCCAGGAGCCAACATGCTCCGGCTGGACTTCAGAACCATCTCTCCGAACCAAATCATACTTGCGAATCCATCACGCCAAGCCCACCGCCTTCCTGTAGCCAAAACTCTCTCAACCAAAGCCCTGGCAAAGAGCCGGTAGTTTATCCTTGGATGAAGAAGGTTCATGTTAGCACGGGTAAGTGAACCTTAAAGAGCTGTTCGCTTTATACTAACCTGCACCTCAAAGTCTCGTTGGGAAGAGAGGGAAAAAAGGCTTATTGCCCCCGTTGTAAAAGAACCATTCCCCTTGGAGATTTATGGTCTCCCTGTTTGCAGAGCGCTATAATTACATCCTCCATAAATTTTTATTGCTCTTCTTGGCCAACTGCCTTTGAAGTCCCTGTTAACATCC
>WNWU01013589.1:4637838-4649600 GCA_012654045.1 Ptyas mucosa | reverse complement strand
TCCTTTCCTTTCCTTTCCTTTCCTTTCCTTTCTCCTTTCATTCTTTCCACTGGAAAAAAATTGATGTGTGGGATTTTTAAAAGCTCAGTTTGTACGTTTCTTTTTCCCGAATCCCTCTCTTGTAAAGCCTCTTTCTTAACGGTTTTTCACAACCTCTTTTCATAGCATTGAAGGTGGCTATATAGTGGAATTAGAGAAAAGACGGTTTAGTATGAAAGAGTGTGTTACATGCCAGCAGAAACTTTATAGAACTTTGGGGTGCACACTTAACTCTTTGGTACACGTGGATGAATATTACTTTGCTCTGGGGCACTTAAATTGCTGCCCCTGAGCTTATTAATGCTTGTTCACTGTGAGTGTTTTCGAGGTACTTATGCTGGTTATCAGTCCAATAAGACGAGATTTAACTGCACTCTACATTTCACTCCTATTTTTGATGGATTCGTTATGAGATAGTCGGCACGTGTAAATAGGGTCCTCTTTTTCTGATTTCTGCTTATAATTGCTGATAAATTTAAAAGTGGCCTGCTATCCATAATTTAAGGAAGAGAGTCTGCTGTCACTCTTTCTCAGCAGTGATACCAAACACTCTAACAATAGTAAGTTAATGGATTTATTATAGATTAACTTTAAAGCCTTTTTGTTTAACTGCTTTGAAGAATTCAGCTACCCTGCTTTAGGGTGGGAATGAAGTGAAGTTTTTTAATGGCAGGATATATAAATTTTAAGGCTGTGCAAGGCCGGAGGAAGAGGGAAGGTTCCAGTCTTTAATAGAGGAATTCAATGCCTCTATTAAAGGCGTTGAACTCCAGGAAGACAAAAATAAATAAATAAATAAATAGAATGATCGAACAGATATTCTACTTAAAAATTTCCAATTAAGCCTGTGATCCGTTCTCTGCACCCATCTACACCCACGGATGTATTTCTGTAATCCTATCCTGGGTGGATTTATTCAAAAGTAAACTGTACTAAATGCAACGGGATGTGTCTAGTGGGCCGATAGAAATCTGAGTCTAGAATATCATCCTAGATATGTCAGTATGGCCCCGAGAGAAGGAAGGAAGGAAGGAAGGAAGGAAGGAAGGAAGGAAGGAAGGAAGGAAGGAAGGAAGGAAGGAAGGATTCAAAATCTTGAGCAGGTTTGGGGCGGGAGATCTGCGGTTTGTGATTTGTTTTTGTGGTCTGCTTGACTATCACTTGCAAAAGATTGAGGGCAGTGAAGACCGTTCTTGTTTTGTTTTAAAGAGGCAGAAGAGTAACCTTCACACTCCCCCATTCCGCCCTTGTTCTTTTCTCCTCCCTCCTCCCCGCTTCTTTTGTGCCTCTTCTTCCAGTCAACCCCAACTACACCGGAGGGGAGCCCAAGCGCTCCAGGACAGCCTACACGCGGCAGCAAGTGCTGGAGCTGGAGAAAGAATTTCACTACAATCGCTACCTCACCCGGAGGCGAAGGGTGGAAATCGCTCACTCCCTTTGCCTGTCCGAACGCCAGATCAAGATATGGTTTCAAAACCGGCGGATGAAATGGAAAAAAGACCACAAGTTACCCAATACTAAGATCCGATCAAATGCTGCTGCCAACCTGCCGGTGCCAGGCGGAGCAGGGGGCCCTCAGGACCGAACCAATGGGCCGACCCCGAAACCCACCCCCAACCTATAACCATTCTTGAGCGCAACCTGAGGGTGTGTGTGTGTGTGTGTATGGGCGCGCGTGCGTGCGTGCGCGCACGTTCGTGTATATGTGTGTGTATGAGTGTGTGTGTGTGCAGGCGCGCGCGTGTGTTTGTGTGTGTGTGTGTTGGGGGGCGGGGTGTATATGAGTGCGTGTGCTAAGAAGTGATTATGGAACGGAAGGTCGCTTTGTGGCTTTACTGTTCCCTGGGAAGAAAGATGGGGGCCATTGGGGATAGGGAGGGAGGTGGGTGGGATCACTATTTATACGAGGAAGAGGAAACAAAGGAGTAGGGGGGTGGTTTCTCACTGGCCGGGTTGTGTTTGGGGGTAGTTTCTCTGTTCTACTGTATAGGAGGTAGGGGTTTCCAGATTTGGCTAAGATGGATCCCTTCTTCATCCTTAATCAAGCCAAACTCGGGCCCATTTGTCATGTTTACTCTCCCGTACAAACGAAGGACCTTATGCCAGCCATTAGCTCGACAGCCAGAGTCATCTTTAATAAATGAGGCTTGGTTTCACCTAAGGAGGACTGGACTCTCTCTCTCTCTCCCTCTCCATCTTCCTTTCTTTCTGTCTCCTCTTTCGCATCCCATCCTTATTGCTCCCTCTGTGCACCCGCCCACCCCCCTTATCCATCCTCACCTACCACACTACCCATCCTACAGACAGAGGGCTGATCAAGACTATGGAAAGCTGTTTTAATGCAGTTATGGATGGAGGGATGATTGGAATTGGGGAGGGTAGGGTAGGAGAGTGACATTTCCCCAAACCCTCTAAGGATATAATTGGCTGGTGAATGTAGTAAGGAAAGAACCCAAAATGAACAAACAAAACGAGAAGAGCAACAAAAATGGGGAAGGGGTCTTGAAATAATAAAGCCATTAAAAATGGGGGCTTCTTTGGGTTAATTACATAACATGGGAAACATGGAAAGCCAAGAGAGCTGTGCATTCAGTCCATAAAGTTGATTATAAGGCCATCTGTGTTCCAGTAGCCATTAAAATTGGAGGGGGGGCTTATAAATAAGAGTGCCCCTCTGGTGTTTTTATACCCGATTTTGGACCAAATAATGTATGCATAAAGATGGGACTTCAGGGAATTCCCCTGGGAAGTTAGGGGTGAAGGGAAGACATATATATGACCTCTGTACCTTCCCTGCATCCTTTTTTCACAGGCAAAAATCCTTTCTTCCCTTCCCTTCCCTCTAAGACATTCCAAAATGAGGTGATGCCACAGAACTCTGGAGGGAGAGAAGATGCCTCCTTCTTTTGCTTTTGTATAATTACTTCTTGCTGTTTTGTGTGATATCCATGCAAACATGTATATAAAATACCACAAAATAAAACATTTTATTGTGAACACAACTCTGCGTTTTTAGAATCTGTTAACAGCAGCTAGAATACTAATAGGCTTCCTTTGTTGTGATTGTTCACCTCCCTCTCCGTGTAAATTCTACCACTTTTGGGTTGTAGCAGATTTTAACTGTCAATTTTAAAACCTAAACTTCTCTGACAAATGAAAAATGCTTGACCATAGGCTATACTTTCCTTTACTACAGCTCAGGCTTAGAAAGAATGATTTATTTTGTAAGTATGCATCAGGATGGTTACATTTTGATTTTTAAACTGGTTCAAAAAAATACCACAGTATTAGATTTCTACCTGATAACTGATACTAAGAGGGCAGACTTACATTCTCCATGAAATTTATCCCTTCCCTCCACCACCACCCTTTTAAAAAAAAGCTACCTTCTTTAAGGTATTTACTGCATTTTATGATCATAATTTTTGCACAGATGTTTCTTGGTGTTTGCAGGTTTTTCTGTGTATTTTTATATTACAAAGGAGCCAGCCACTGCAATAGCTCAAACTCTGACAAGCAAATAGATAATCAAGAAGACAAATGACTTCTTTTGTGCTTCATAGCTCTTGTATTAATTTTCATTTTCTTTCCCATATAAAGTATTGAAAATACTGTTTAGGATGAAATAGCATTCCACTTCCAAGTTACAAACTCTGTGTGAGTGTTGTGTTTATGTGGGTGGATGTGTATGGTGGTGATACAAGCTAGTATAAAGAAAACTCTTAAATTCTTCGTAAAAGAGAGAGGGGAGAGAAGGAAAGAGAGAGAGAGAGAGAGAGAGAGAGAGAACACACAGAGTTATACCATTAATGTAGGTCCTAATTTATTTGATCATGTAGGTAGAATTCATCCAGAAGTTCTCTACCAGAAGACCTGTAAAAATGAAGGTCACATTCATTTTAATGGAGTTTGTGCAAGAGAAATTCCGCTTGCTTTCTACCCTGAGAAATGCCTCAGAGAAAGTAATTTCCATGGGAGAGTTAACTATTCTATAACCTTCCTTTAGGCTATATTTTTTTATCCATTATTCAAACTGAGTGTTATTTTACTGCTTTATTGTATTATCAAAACATGCATCTCAGTAGGATTTATTCACAGTCCACATGTCTATTTTTAATTTAATTTTAATAGGTTGGATCCAAACTTGGTCACGCTTAGAGCAGACCAACTGAAATCAATGAGACTTAAACAACTCCTAACAAGCAGATCCCGTTAGTTTCACAGGATCTACTATAATTGCATTGCCCACCTTTCATATGACAGATAGACAGATAAATAAATAAATATTACATCAAAGTTGAAGCAAAAATTCCTGACCTATGAGAATTTTGTTATATTTAAAGTCATTTGATTCTATGATAGCTCAGTTAATAATTGCAAATGCAAGTCTCATTGATTTTGGTGAGACTACTCTAAATGAAATTAAAATGGGTCAAGCCATACCCTCAATTAATCCTTTACTAAGAAATTTGAGATTGTTAAACACTGTGCACTGTCCAGTTAACCCACTGCTTTTTAATAGAACTACAACTTGAAAAACAGCCATAATGCTGTGAATCATGTATGCCACCCAGGGTCACTCTGTGTGTGAGATGGAGAGTTTCTAAATCTTATATATAAATAAAATAAATAAGTAAACCTGCGACAGATCCTTTGTTATGGAAATCAATGGGACTAACTTCTAAGTAAATATGGTGTCTGCAGGATGTCTTGGGACAGTTATATATGCATGAACAGAGGGAAGCACATGCACCATGCACCTACAGATAAAAGAATTTGTATATAACAACACATTTAATTAATCCCCCCCCCCATTTCTTATGGATTAATATTCGAGGAAAATGTCAGTTCAAGTATTTGGTAGATTTTTTATTGTTTATGGAATATTCAGAACACATCTGGTGATGACAAGCTTGAGAAAGGCTAAAAAATAATTATAATTGTATTCCATACTGATTTCATATTATTGCCATACTGAAATGGAGCAAATGTTTCGTAAGCTTGATTACCACCCCCCACTCCTGACTCCCCAGGACTGGTGGTAGCTAGACCACATTGTTTTAATTTCTCTTGATTCTGTGATGCTGGATGGATTCTCTTCAACGTTTAGGGCTACCACAAGTCCTTCTCCCTTCTATGTTCCCCAAACAAAACTTTAAAGCATATACTGGTAAGAATGCAGCTCCTATAGAATCAAATCAAAGCTGGAGAGTGTGAATAGATTTTAGGGTGGGGATTTCTATAGCCTCCAAAAGTTCACAGGCATTGAAAGCAGACAGGAGCTGAGAAAAATGTGAGAATTATGCGGGAAAAATCATTAATCATTTCTTTTCTTCAAATACTTATCCTTTTCCTATTGTTATTCAACAGCAAACCTCTACAGACCTTCTGTTGGGAAAAAAAGAGAGCACCCGGGAGCCTTGAATCTTTTAAGATATCTTCCAGGAGATAATATTCTCTGAGATATACATTAAAAATTGAGCACATTTTATTTTAATGGAAGACTTGACTTCAAATATGAATATGATCAACTTTAAACATCTGGAAAAAAATCCTGTGAAGCTAAAAAGGTAATATATGTAAAATAATATACCTATATATAGAATTATTTTAAAGCTTGGGTTGTTCTTTTGGAATTGCATATTGCTTGGGTTTTAAGAATGAAAGTGGGCAGGGACAATGTCAAATGTCTTGTCTTAAAATTGTGTCCTTGGAGCAAAGAAGCTGGATTCTATGTCGACTTGTTCATTCCAAAGCAATGGCCTCCGAGTACTATGATCTTACTTTTCCGTAAGTGTTTTCATAGAATTTGCAGTTCTGAATGAAGGCAGTTTTTATTTTCACCCAGAGAACAAAGAAAAAAACACAGTTAATTTAATTTGTTTCCTGATTATGTGAGATTTCTGGAATTTAGTTTTCTGTGCAAGGTTTATTTTGTTTTAATACAGTTTTCTTGATTTGGTAGAACTGATAACACAGAAGGCATCAGAATTAAGAAGCTCCCTATTTTTATTTCTCTATAGATGTTGTGCTTTCTATACATTTTTTTCCAGGTATAAGATAATACATTTCATAATTGCAATTTGGAAAAAGGAGGCACAGCTAGTAAATTGCTGCTAAAATGCATGTGTCTGGTATGTTTTATATGAAGTTTTTAATGTTTGTTGGAAGAGACATGAGCGATAGATTTTGCCTATCTATCTACCCATCTATCATCTCTCTCTCTATATCTATCTATCTATCTATCTATCTATCTATCTATCTATCTATCTATCATCTATCCATGTGCATTTCAAGGTGGAGGACTTATATTAAACAAACACAGTTAAAATTTGACCCTGGTGAGCTGCGGAGTGAGTGCTGAGTTCATCCAAGGGACACATTTTCTGAATGATTAGCCCGGTATTGCAACTACAGAATGACCTCTCCAAACCCCTTGACCTTTTCAGGACTGGACATTGTGCCAAATAGCATGGCTCACACAGAAGCAGGGGTAGGCTAAATCAAACTCTGGAGACCAACCTGAAAACTCTCAGCAAAAACAGCCATTTCACAACACCTTTCCCACCCCCAAATTTCCTTCTGCTTCTTGTAGATCTTGTTAATTTTTTCTGTAGTTGAATTATGTTGTCTGAAGGAAGTTTTTTGGTAGATTTTGCTGCTGGGGGCAGAATTCCAAGATAAGTCCTCCTTCACATGAATGGGAGTTGTGGAAAAGTTAGGCTGGTTTGATTGATGGCAATTAATTTAATGTGCTCTTATCTTTCTTTGGTCTACTTGAATTTAATTATGAATAGAGACAATTTCTCTGTCCCAAAGTACCTGGATATTACTTTGTCATCATCAGATGTGGCAACAAGAATCACAGTGATGGTTGTAGAAGTAGCAATGCTGTGGCTTTCCCTTGCTTCTCAATTGGGTTGATTCTTTCACTTTTTTCTTCCCTGCAAGAACAACAGACAGCATTTGATGATGAGATGTCTTTCATAACCCCCTTAAGATTCACCAACAAGAATGTAGAGGGAAGGTTATCATCCTTCTCTCACTTTCTTCCTCATCCTTTTTGAGAAAGATTATCTCCAATATCTCGCAAATGTTTTAACAACTCATTCTGTCCTTCCTGCCTGAAAAAGCTTTGGTGGTCCAGAGTTTGATAAATATATTTCTTGACTACTGAAGATAGCCAGGAGACTAGAATGGCAGTCTTACCATCTTTTGTCTCTATTTCCCAACTTGATGTCCATTTTTCTCTGTTCCTTTTCTTTTCTTTCTTTTTCTTCTTTAATGAAATTGTGGAATGTCAATTCAGAAATGCTTGTAAATGCTTGGAGATTTTACAAAATTTTGTAAAGAATTCAGGCATACATTCACCCATGAAATGTAGCATCTTTATGTTGTTTCTGATACTCTTGCTATAGGAGACAGGGAAAGTAGTAGAGGCACTTATTTTTCAAAGAGTCTAAATAAATCAAATCAATGGATGATCTTAACCCTCCCAACCTGCAAGGCCAAGTGAGAGCTATAACTATGGAAATCCATGAAAGATTTGCCATAAAACATAAGACAGGCTGTAGACTAATCTTCGCCAATTGAGACTCCAAAATTGCTTTAAACTGGTCTAAGGCCATTTAAACCTACCTAAGTAAAAGGAAAGAAACTATAGGATTGCAGTCTGCACAGTTCCATCTAGGTACCTCAAAACCATGACCAAAATTGCTGCTTGCTTTGGGCTGCATAAAATGTTCTTTAAAGATCACCTACAAAGCTCCCTCCTCCCTCCATATCCCCAAGTTGGCATTCACAAGGAAAGCTAACTTCCAGATAAGTAGTGATTAATAAAGGAATTTTTTTTTGCTGTATGCATTTTGTTGAGCAGAGAAATAAATAAAAAAAAAAAAAAGAGAACCTCAGGCCACCTTCCAGATGTCTTGAAAGTACAAGTGATGGGAACTATAGCCCAAGACAGCTGGGGGATAGGCAATTGAGGCAAACTAGAATATGTAGGAAAACTGATCAATGAGAGAGAGAACATATGTCCTCTACCTTCTCTCTCTCACACAACACACACACACACACACACACACAGAGTTCTGTTTGTCAGGCACATCTTATTCTTGTCTTTTGAAATACCATGAAAACTAGCTAGCGGGTGCCATGTGTAAAAATATGCCCTTGAATCCTCCAGAAGTGTTGGACTCTTTCTAGAATAGTTCTAGAAAGAATAGTTTCTAGAACTAGAATAGTTCTAGAAAGAATAGTTTCTAGAACTAGAATAGTTCTAGAAAGAAAACTTTCTAGATGCGGCAATTGGGGCCTACCAAGTTGGAGCCAAGAAGTTTTGGTGGTCAGGCCAAGGACATTGACTCACTCTTTCTCCCGTTTCTGCCATGTAGTGTTATTTCAGCCTTCCCCAGTGCTTTCACATGGTTTTGTTCTTTTACTAAATTACTATCTCCATTTACTTTGGGAATGATAGCTTAACATGTTCAAAGGTGCATTCAAAGTTGGGAAATAAGAAGAAAGTTTGTGGGTGTCTCCTCTCAACCCTGCTGCCTATATGCATATATTTGTGTCAACCAAGCTCAAAGCATGTGTTTTCTCTTTCTTCAGATCTATGTCATGGTCCCTCCTCCCTCCCTCCCTCCCTCCCTCCCTCCCTCTTTCTTTCTTTTCTCTTTCTTTCTTTCTTTCTTTCTTTCTTTCTTTCTTTCTTTCTTTCTTTCATAGGTCCCTTTTAGGAAGAGAGGAAGAAGTAGGTTGTTGAGGCTAGCCAGAGTGTGGGGTTTGGGAACATTCTCAGTTTGATCAGTAGCCCCCTTGACAGATTTATGATCCCCAATAAAACCAGTGTGTTTAAATTCGTAAATCAATCTGCCTTTCCCCCTATATAATGTTCATTTTATCTCCAGAGAGAGAAAAACCCTCTCATTTCTCGCACCTACCAGGGTGAAGTAAAGAAGCTTCCTTTCCTTTGAACTGTAAAAGACAGAAAGTCTTTTAAAATCAAAGTTGCTCTTTTTTAAAAGAAAGACAGTGAGGGAGGGAGGGAGGGAGGGAGGAAGGAGGGAGAAGCAGATGGATTTTTTCTTCCTTCTTTGTACAAAGATTATAGAATCTTTTCTTGATATTTCCTTGTTATTTTTTATTTCTTATAAATAACTCTCCTTCCATCCCTTCCTCCCTTGCTCAGAAAGCTTGAAAATTCTATATTGTATACTGAGATCAATTTAATTCTTTAAAATCCCTACTGCAGGTTTTTTTTAAATTAAAAAATGGTTACTTCTCAAGTCAAAACTGGATTTCTCTTTGAATTTTACTTCCCACATCAAAATATTATAGGATGAGAGACAACTGATATATTGATAGATTAGTAGAAGTGGATTAGGAATTACAATTGGCTACATTACTGACATTTTTTGAATGTATGATTGAGTGAAAACCACAATAATATTGAATAATATTGAATAAGCATATTTATATACATGGCAAAACCTTCTTGGACTAACATGTTTCTATGCAAATGAACTTTAAGGTCTTAGCCACTTATAAGGAAGGGTTTCATGATCCAGCCATTATTTTCTATATTCTTTCAACCTGAATATTGCATTCTAAAAATAAAAAACAATGCCTATTTATGAATCAAAATCAAGCAACCAACTCCCTCTCTTCCATTGTCAGCACCAGACTTGCTTCAGTAGAACCAGTGATGGTAGCCATCCTGAAAGGTTGAACACCTCATGCTTTTCATGATCCTTTTGTTACACAGATCTTAAGACCAAAGTGTTTTCTCAATCTTTTATTAAGTGCTGCATAAAATGCATTTCACTTTCAGAGAATTACTGCAGATTACATTTGTCAAAAGCATTTACCAACCAAACAGAAAATGGAACTCAGTTGTTAAAGTATCATTTGTGTGTTCATCACAAACACATCTATGCGCATGCATGCACATGTATATGCACACACACAGAGAGACACAGATTTTTTTCTTTCTTTCTTGCAGAGAAAGTCCTTATTCCCCTCCCCCAACCCCTGCACCTTTGTTTGATTTGATTTTACTGTCTACTTACACCTCTAGTTTCCTGGCTGCTATCGAGCCTATTGTTTGGATAAAAGATATCATTATTGTCTTACCATCTGGAATAAGAGGGGAGGAGGGAATATTTTTTTTAAAAAATAATAACCTTGATGCTGTATAAAAGGGAACTGTCCTTTCTTGTATTTCTTATTATATACATAATACAACTGTTTTCAGACATTTGCACAAATACATAGGTATGCTTTAATGTGGAGGATGATTTGTTCTATAGACTCTTCTAACAAATACAATTCCTGTGTGGGTTTAAACCTGTCCGTTCCAACTTGAACTCCCAAATTGTGTTTGGTTATAAGTGCAGTAATTCTCAGCCTGACTGCTAAAAGCTAAATTAAATACTAATTTTCAGGCTTCCACTGTTAGTTCCAACTCCATGGGAGCTCATATTCTGTACAACTGATTATGGTCAGTTTGTACTTACTATTATGATTGTTGCTGTTATTATTTAATATTGACTTTGCTCTGGATATAGACAACAGATTAAATCCTTCTGGAATACTAGTATTAGTGCTATAGCTACTGAGAAAAGGTAAGGGCATAGGGAACATATAGAAAGGGAAAATGAGGAGAACAAAGGAATAAAAAATAATAAAATAATGCAGGACAAAAAAAAGATATAAAGAAAGAAATTGAATATCTTTTTAAAAAGGTTTGTGAACTCCTGAGAGTATTGAGCAAAAAGTATCTAAATGTGCATTTCTTATCTGCTTAAACTTATGGATATGCTATTTGTAACACGTGTCTTTCTAATGAAGCCCTCCCATTGGTTTGCTAATGCTATATTCTCCCTCATATATTTCTACAAAACAATCGAACTAATGTGTATAAACAGAAATGCATACCTATGTATGAATGTATATTCATGTATATGGTGAAAGAAATGAGGCGAAGGTATGTATGTGTGTGTGTGTATAGACAAAAGGACAACTTCAGCCTTCCAGGAGAAGGTCACAACGGCCCTTTCTGTGGCTAGGAAACGGGGGGGGGGGGGGTTGTAGGAGAGGGAGAGCTAGGGAAAGAGAACCCCCATCCCTCCCCAAGTCATGTGATTCATTAAATAATTAATGCAGAGGTTGCAGAATAGATATGTATTCGTCAGGAAAATCGCAGACATGGACTCCTTGTGTCTGACGTGAAATTCAACTGTCCTTAAAAAAAATCTACCCCCTCCCTCTCTCTCTCTCTCTCTCTCTCTCTTTCTTGTACACACACACACACACACACACAAACACAAAAGCGTATTCCAGAGGTGGGGGGAAAGGGACAGAGAGAGAGAGAAAGAGAGAGAGAGAGAGAGAGGAAGTGTGTGTGAGAGAAAGAGAGAGTGAGAGAGGGAGGGAGAAAGAGAGAGAGAGGGAGAGAGAGAGAGAGCGCTGCAATAAAACATTTCTCAGGAAGCAAGAAGCCACGCCGAGGGCTGGACTTATTGTAAGTAGCGGGAGATCTCTTCTTGCCTCTCAGTCTGTATGTCCATGTAAATTTATTGTTTGTTATTAATGTTATTGTCGTAAAATGTGACAAATAGCCATCTTCATTTTCTCCCATTTCTCTTCACCCCGTGGTGGTGTGTATATTTATACCCATGTAGGCATTCATTGTGTGAGCGTGCATGTGTGTGTGTGTGTGT
>WNWU01013589.1:4597389-4636262 GCA_012654045.1 Ptyas mucosa | reverse complement strand
TGTAGGCCTGATTCACTGGACACGCGCAACCCCAAGCCTCCCGGATTGTTGCCGGCGAATTTTCTCTTGGCTTGCTTTCCTTTCCTTGGCTCTGTGGAAAGAAATTGGGGGCGGGGGGTGGGCGACGTGGGGGGGGGGGACTGCTGTGAAGCGCTTCTCCAGGCGCCATTGGCAGACAATGTATAGTCCTTGAAATCTCCGGCCAAAACTATCCTCGGCAGTTAATGCAGAGGGAAAAGCTGAAGAGCTCAAAAACTCCGGTGGCCCTCCTTGAAATGCAACAGTCCCAGAGTGAGGCTGGTCCAGCTCAGAGGAGAAAGTGATAGAACCCACCAGTGACATGTGAGCTTGCTGGCTGACTCAAGGAGCTGGCCATTCCTCAAGGAGCTCAAACGGGGAAAGGTGAAAGTCAGACTGGGCGGAGTCCTTCAATGGGAAGTATGTTGCCACCATCACCAACAGTAACAACAACACCACGAGCAAGGCCAAGACTAGAAAGTCGGGCCGAGCAACCACTGGAAGGAAGAAGGAGAAAGCTGGCAGGCGAGGTTTGCAGGTTCCGTGGAGACTCTGCCAGAGCCCCGATTTGCTTTGCTCACCTATTGTCCTAATGATGCTCTTTTAGTCTTGTCCGCTAGGACAAGCCCCTAGATTAGGCCATTCGGTCAACCGGATGACTTCCATTAACCAGGAATAATGACAAGAAAGTATCTTCTTCCCCACCTTATTATTTCAAGGTAATATTTTGATTTGCGAATATGCAAGTAAGGTATAAAGGAAGGGAACTAAGAGAAAAATAAAGAAAGGATCGTGAAAGAAAAGCTATTTACGGTGCAACCCTATGCATGTCTACTTAAAAGCTGCTTTGTGAGACTTCCTTCAGTACGGTCCAATCTTGTTTGTAAGATAATAGTTTAGGTCTATTTTAAAAGTGCAGGTTTCCACGAAGTAATGTGATTTGACTAATTGCCCTTTCTAATTCTGCAGGAATTCTTGCATAATACATGGATCAAGTCCAGTTTCCCTCAGGGTTTTGCGGCATTTGGCTTCTATTATGAAAAAAGAGAGGTGTGAATGGGCTCTAGAAGAATTGGGGTGATGAGAATGAGGGTTTAAACTGTTTTTTCCTTCTGAGGTTCTTGCAGCAAATGGAAATCCAACCTCATCAAGTCTGGGAAACTTTAGAAAACACGTCAAAGAGTTTTTTCTCATCTCCTTAGATTTGACTCCCAAGCGAAAACACACATTGGCTTGGTTTATTTCCTGGGTTTAGGGCAAAAAATTCTCTTCTGGATTATGGCCAAAATATTTCTGAGATGGAAGCTAGGCAAATTCTAAAAAGGTGCAGAAGGTGCAGAAAATGCACAGTGCCTAGCACAAAATGAAGCAGCAAGGTGAATAACACAAACAGCCCTGGTAAGGATGTAGAGAGGTCAGTCCTTCCTCTTTTCTGTTCTTTCCAACACAACCATCCCCCACCTATAAATCTATTTCTTCTCCCCCCCCCCCCCCCATTCCTTTGTATCAGTTTTTCCTTCTGATATCATTTTCCTGGGGGAATCGACCTTGCCTTCTTTCCATCCCTCTCCTTTCCCATAAAAGCCTCACTGGGGTTTATTCTAACCTATTTCTTTGTATTTGCTGGCCATCCTGCTTCATTAAATCATAACACATTTCCCTATTTGTGTTAATTATCGGTTTATTTATTGATTGGACACTATAATAACTTTGCTGCTGAAGTACTTTTCTGCAAACTGTAACAAAATCTGTAAAATCGTTATCATCTTCCTTTGTGTTATAGGTGCATACTTCTTTATTAGTTTGGTTGATCTCCAATACCCTGCTAAATTAGCACTACTGTTACAGAAATTCAACATAGAAATGAGATATATACTATTTCACATACTTCCTAGTTTATTGATTACTTCTTTCATTGATGCATACAAGCAGGCATCCACCTTTGTTGTTAGATTCAGAGTTCATTCCAAGTTTCTTTTTCTATCAACAGCACTTTAGAATTTATCCATTAAACATTATTGAAAATAATCCTTCAGTGTAGGGGCTTCTTCCTTATGAATTGTTTTTCTTTCCCCCAAAGAGGAGGCTTAGGGAAGCATTCATTTCTTCCTCTCAATATTCTTGGAAAATTTGCAACCTTCATTTGGACAGGGTTACCTATGCAAGGTAACTTTCCTCTTAACTGTGGTCCGAAATAACAACCAAACTGAAACTAAATTGGCAGAGCAGAGCTACTAAAAGAGAAAAACAATGTTTTCTTTGCAACATTTTAAAAATTCCTACTGGACTTCTTGGATTTTGCCTCTATAGAACACAGTTCCCCATTTCTATATCCATTTAATTTTGAAGCAAGCTTCATTTAATATCCAAAGCATTTTTCCAACAGCTAAGATTATAATGCTTTACAGACTTATGCCCTACTGAGACAAATAGGCATATTTCTAACTATTTATACAGGATTACATTACAAGTGTTTTTGAAATCTCAGCCTTATGTTTAGTCACCATATTATAACAAAGGTAATTGTATTGTAATTCTTCTCCTGAATTATTTATAATCAGTATCTGTTTCTTAAACTTGAAGACCTAGGATAGCATACCTAGTTCTCCTAAGAACTGAATTAACAGTATAAGTGTATTTTAATAAACCAGCAATTTAAATAAATCTTCCTGCACTCCTCCTAAACCACCTATTCTCAGTTATCCAGGTCATGGTTGTCCAAAGGTGCTTTTTCAACAGGCAAATGGACTTTCTGGTTTTCTCTGAAGATGTTTCGCTTCTCATCCAAGAAGTTTCTTCAGGTCCAAAGGTGCTTTTTAAAGAGGCAACTCTGAGCTGAAGAAGCTTCTTGGATGACAAGTGAAATGTGTTCAAAGAAAACCCAGAAACTCCAATTGTCTCTTGAAAAAGCACCTTTGGGACAATAGGGACTAAGATTCCTACTCAGTCTGTGTTTCTCAACCTTAATCTGTATGAAATTCAACCCCCAGAATTCCCCAGCCAACATGCTTGTTGGGGAGTGGGGAATAAGAATTCTAGGAGTTGAAGTTTACATAGTTTAAAACTGCTGAAGTTGAGAACCATTGATCTAGATAAACTTGGGTCACAGCCTTTGTTCTTCAGCCTTAGTCTGAGAATAAAATAGGTCCTGTGCTGAGACATATGCCACCTATTGGGAGAAGCATTGGGACAAAAACACAATGTTAGAAACATATTAGCTTATCAAAACATGGCAAATGTTTTTCTTTTGTTTCAATGTATGATTTTCTATTATGTTAAAGAATCTTGAGTTTTATACTAAAATAATGTCAAGGGTAGGTAATTCAACAACAATTTGCCTTCCTGCCTGCTAACCTATGAAGAACAGTAGAATAACAGAATAACAGAGCTGGAAGGAACCTTGGAGGTCGTCTAGTCCAACCCCCTGCTCAGATAGGAAGCCCTACCATTTCAGACAAATGGTTCTCTGGTCTTTTCTTAAAAGCCTCCAGTGAGGGAGTTCCCACAACTTCTAGAGGCAAGTTATTCCTCTGATTAATTGTTCTCATTGTTTAGGAAGTTTGTCCTCAGTTCTAGTTGCTTTCCTCCTTGATTAATCAGAATAAAGCTGATAGAGTAGGAAAATGTCTGAAACTCACTGCCTAAAAGGAAGAAGAGCTTGAATAAGGGAGTTGTAGCAATAACAATTCTTTTAAGTTTCAACGGACATAAGCCACTTTCCAAATCCATAGGAATTGATTTCTTTGAGATAATTTGCCAGAGATTCTAGCAATATGCATCTCAGTTTATTCCACTTGTTTCCAAAGCATATAAATATATTTTAAGGCCTTGGCAAGGTTGATCCATCAAATATTTCTGGATCACAGTACACCTTAAGGTAATCTTTTCCAACATAGTAGAACACTCTGCCATTAGCATCTGGAAACCTAGACTCTGGCTTAAGAAGAACTCCTGGGCTTCAGAGCCACACTAAACAAATCCAAACACAACCACAAGCCAGAATAAAGTGGAGAGAGCAGACATAGTTCATACCTGACAGCTATAATTCTACCCAGTTCTCACTCTTTGTGTGCCCACAAACAGTTTTGTGGGCAAACTAAGAAACTCAGTAAGAGAAGCATTTTTCTGGTGATTGGTCTCTTAGAGACCAAGCAAACAAGGAGTAATTCCAAAATAAATACAGTAAAGTAATGCAGGGACTTCAGCATTAGATGCATGCGTATGCTTCTCTTTAGATATGGGCAAATATTTCCAAATCAATCCTCTGACTTTCAGATAGCTTACTTCTAAGTAACTCTGAGACCTATATCTCCAATCAGAAAAAAACAAGGGATTAAAGGGAGCCTACTCAACTTACTCTATTCACGAAATCACGATCTGACTATCTAGTCCAATGACAGTGGGATGATTTCATATTAATGGGCTTTACAACCAAGTAAAGACTATTTAATACTGCAATTATTAAAAGTAGTCCAAGTAGAAATTTGGTCACCTGAGATCTATGTACTTCACCTTATAAATTAGCACATTTTCTGTGTATAATAAATGTAGCACTTGTGTAATAGCCCAAGGAACCATTATTTTATTCTTTGGGTAGGATTCCATGAGAAGTTCTTTGCACAGATCCCACTTAAGCACAAAAGAAGATAGTTAGAGATGCATTTCCAAGTCAGACATTACAATTCTGTGAGCTTTCTTAGAAATAAATTCATTAACTTTAGTAAGACTTACTCACAGGTAGGTTAATTTAATGTTGCAACTGTGATTGAAAAAATGCTGAAGAAACCAAAGGGAATATTAACAAAGAAAAGCAAAATTGCTCTGCTTCATATAAAGTGATAAATTTATTTTTATATTAGAGTACGCCTTTTTAAACTAGAAGAATTGAAGTTAGTGTATCTGAGAATGAGTTACCAAGTTCCAGATGTAAGGCCATGACCCTGAGTATCTTGTATACAATTCAGCGGGAAGTTCTTGTAGGCAAGCTTCATCAAGTTGAATAATTCCCATTCAGTTCTACAAAGTTTGTGCAGGAGATTGCTTCATTGAGTCCTCCCTACCAACATTAAAACACCCTGGGGTGCTTTGCTTTGGGGTCATATTTTCCCAACGTCCTGATTGATTGAATGTTTTTAGGGAATAATGAATTTGTTAAAAATTGCAGAAGTAAGTATTCCTTAATGGAATCACGGAGATAAAAAGATCCTTGATTTTCAATAAGCCCACTTTGAATAGGATTTATTAAAGAATAAGGAGAGAAGGAAAGAATGAAAGGTATTGCTGGATTATTAACAGAAGCAGACAAGTAAGTGACTGAAATCTGTGGTCCATTTGCTTTACTCCTGGAGTATTTGTGTTTAGGAAAACTAAATAATTATGTACCTAGTATGAGTATTAAAACATGATATGTGTTATTCAACATTGAGCAAAGTACATGTACAAGAAAGTAAATCATATATAAAAAGAGAAGACTTCCTTCAGTAAAGCAGCTTTTGAGAAGAATGCTTTTTAAACACAGAAACTTTTTTTTTTAAAAAAAGGTTTACATTGCTCTCCTGTCCTTATTTCAAAGGAATTCATTTTCTTAAGAACAGTGAGGTCTACTGTGTTTGCATTTTACTTCCAGACATGAGAAAGGGGCGGGGGGGGGGAGGATAACAAATGAGCCACTCACTAATCAAAAGGACTTGAACCGGATTAACTTGAGATGGGTTCCAAATTTGGGGGTATTACAGGGAGGGGAGCTGGTGTGGTAAAATGGAAGACTAAAGCACCCTGAAGGATATTCTACAAAACCAGGAGAGCTCTTTGTTAGGAGACCACCACCTCTGAGCTCTTGGGGAGTCAGCGCCAGCTGCAGGCAGCTGCCGAGAGCAGGAGTTGAAGATGGGAGGTTGGCCTTCAGATCGCAGACTGCACATGAATCTCTTCCTTTGTCTCTGGTGTATTACCACCCAAAGACTAACATCTGAAGCAAGCCCATTTGAACCCTAATTCCAGGTTGATTTCAAAGTTAATCTGAGGAAGGAAGGAAGGAAGGAAGGAAGGAAGGAAGGGAGGGAGGGAGGGAGGGAGGGAGGGAGGGAGGGAGGGAGACAAGGGAAGGATATTCATTTCTTAGCTAAAATAAAATTACGTTGTGTGGTAAATATCTCACAAGGAAGGCCAGTCGAGGAAGAAGTGCTTAACTGATTCATACAATAATATCTTGTGCACCCCTGATAATGGAAAAACTGATTTAGAAAAGGAAGCTATTAAAATCATTATAGTGGGTGTTGGATAAATGGATGAAATTTAAAAAAAGAAGGAAGCCATTGCACTGTTCACAGGCTATAAAGACAGAGAAAAGGACGCCATGTAGGTATGCATGCTTCAGCAGATCGATAGATAGTTTGCTAACGACCACATTAAAATGTCGTGGTATGAGGCTTTCCTTCTTCAAGGGAATCTTTTGCTCGTCACCCTACCTTTCCTTGCTGAAACATAAACCAGCAAGATCGGTTGTCTAAAATATGAGCATCCGAGAGACAATTTTCTAAATCTCTTTCCTTTTAATTGTTTTTATTGTCATTATGACTGTTTCTTACAAAAAAAATGAAAGCTGGATTATTCTTCGCTTTTCATTGACATCAATTTAAACAAATCATAAACACAAGGAAAGAAAGAAGGAAAGAAAGAAAGAAAAGAAAAGAAAAGAAAAAAGACAGACATATGGAATCAATTTCGTATCTTGATGTTGAGAACCAGCCAGTTCCTGCTGGTCTCCTAAACCATAACCCATTTGGTTCTTTTCTCTCTGGCACCTCTTGTCATTCTGTAAAATCCCTTTCTTGCCACGTTTTAAAGCCTTTATAAAGAGAACCAGCACTGCCTAGAGAATAGGCCTTTCCCCGTTTCTCCGGTAGAAGTGGGAAGATTTTCAAAGTCCTGCGTGTCTTCAACCCAGACCTGGTAAAAACTGGGTTTCCCTTGGAAATTGCAATTTTTTTTCTTCAGTCCAGTTGGAATGTAAAAAGGACCCCCCACCCCACCCCAATTGGAAAAAAAAGCGCATCCGTGCGGTAGGAATCAAAACTCCCCAAGCCACAAGCTCCGCTGTAAGAGTTTAGCCGCAACATCTACAGAGCTCTATTTCCGCAGCCTTGCTCTTCCTTCCCGCTTCGCTTTCTTTGAATCCTTCTGAAGCTTTGGGCCGCTTTTCCCTCTCCACGGAAATCGTTACGCTGAGCATTTTTTCAGGTAAGAAGGTTTAATGGAAATAAGAATTTAATAAGAAAGCTCAAATCCGAAACAGCGAGGCAGCTTCGTCTGAGCTTGGCAGAGAGAGGCTTGGGCCGCGGAGATTTAATTAATAGCTCTGACAAAGCTTGGGAAGATGTCGATTGGTCGACCTGAATTCTACAAACCATTCCCCCCTCCCCGCCAGAAAAACAAAACAAAACACAGCCCTAATCCCGTCTTTTGATCAGAACAAACTGGATCCGATTCCGGTCATATATTAAATAAGTAATATTAATAATAGCCTAATAACGTTTCCAATATAAATAAAATACGTGGGAGGCAGGTTGCTTTTTCGAAAGGGGATGCCCCCCACCCCCACCCACCCCCGCCATCCCTCTCGGTCCACATTTGTTAAAGGTTTAACGCCTCTAGGCTGTTTGAAAGGGAAAACTACAAACGCTTCTTTCTGGGAGGGGAAAGTCCGCTTGTTAAACAGAGGGATGTGATTTATGGCGATGAGAAAGTTGTGTTTATTTGAGGTGGCTGCAGTCGCGGCTAGTCTGTTTCCTAGAAGACCGAATCCGAATCTCTTCCTTCTCTCCCACCCACATTACTCTTTTTTTGTGTCTGCTATTTGTGGTTAACAAATATCTTCCTGGTTTGTAGAGCCAGAAGGGACAAGAAAAGAAGACAAAATTGGCTTGGCGGCCAATACATAAGCGATCCATTTAGCCTTTTAGATGTGGGAACACTTCACGAGCATAGTGTTTGCCTCTTTCTTTATACCTTATAATTTGTAGGAATTAATTTGACCTATGAATATTTGGGAATGTCAGCCTGTCTATTTCTATACAGACGTACCTGGGATCAACTTTTAGGGGAGGCATTGATACTCCAGTCCTATGCCTATGAGAAGTCAGTCTCATTGATTTCTGTAAGATTTTCTAGCAGGTAAGTTACTCATAAAATTGCAATCAGAATCTTCTTACAAGGGAATGCATTTTGCTCCAGATCAACCCACTGAGAGTTGGAATTTGCTAATGACTATAATAAACTGACTGACAATTTAAATCCATATAATTTTCTTTACCACTGGATAATCCTATTTTTTGATAGATTGCAATGCTTGCATATCAAGTATAGAAAACCCTCATTTTCTGCTTGCCATGAGGGTCTCTTCTTTTTCCCTCTTCCTTTCTTCCAATTGCTTCTTATAGATTATGTCTTCTACATTTTGGAGCAAAGAACTTTGCCAAGTTAGATCGTCCTGAAAACCAGAGTTTCATTAAAAAATATGAGCTAATTAAATGAATAATCACTGCTGAGGGATCAAATCAAAACAAAAAAGTCAGAATTGTTAAATAGATCAAGTCATCAAGGCTGATAGTATATTTGCATTCTGGGCTGAGAATAGCAGTTATAAGAATGAGGATCTTGAAATGCTATATTATCTATAAACATATTCCTTATTACTTAAAAAGAAAACAAACTATCAAACCTTCAAACTACGTTGTTTAATATTTCCATTAGTAAAGTCAGACCATGTTGTAAGAGAATGGTAACTTGTTGAATGTATCTCTTCTTTCAAAATCTTTCTTGATGCAATGACATCCAAAAGGAAACCACGAAACCTTTAACTCACTGTGATTTAATCGATTTAATCATAAATCATCAACTTGATGAAGAACCAAAGTTTTCATTGATAGATATTGATATTAATGGAGTAGTTGCTTCTTTAATTCACATTTATTGTTTTTCTCTGGTTTGAAGACAAATTCTGGGGGCATGAGTGGGGGAGCATTTTCTAATCGTTTTTTAAAATCCTAATTGGAATGGTTTAGCTGGTAACTCCTCAAAGGACCACAAGTCCAATGACTTCAGCACAGCTTCATTGCAAAGCTGAGGATCTCTAGAGTCACATTAGATCCTAATATATGCAGCACCAAAGATGAGATTTTGAATCTGGATAAGTGCTTCTCTTCAGAAGAAAAAAAGAAACGTGAAAATGTACTATTCCAGGCAAATGTGGGGGACAAGAATTATATTTTAAGCTTTAGATATATAATTGCAGTCTGCATTTATTTCCTCCTTTGTAAGTTTGTCTAATTTCTATGGCATACCAATGGCTAAGGCTTTTTTAATAGGATGCTTCAGCTTCCAAACAAGCCTGAGTGGAAGCATACTTTAAAGGATGACTTAACCCCAAACTCCTAAATCATGTCTCACAATGAGAGTCTGTTAAACATTGGCCATTTTGCAATGCTTCATTTTTGCAATTAAAAATTAACTCTTGGTTTCGGCACTTTTCCAGTCTGTTATGGATGCCTAAATTCTAATTAGCCTTAGGTATGCTGATGAATGCCCAGATCAAACATCCTTGAAGAATTTTCCAAGTAAAGCAAGAAAAAAAATGGGCCAAAAAACTGTTGGTTAATGTGAAACCTAGTTAGATGCAGAAACACATCCCACCCCCCCCAAAAAACAGCTTGGAATTAAGTTTCATTGACCTCAGGGCAATTTATTTCTCCTTAAGAGAATGGAGGTAGAAATGAGTGGTGCAAGAAATTAGAAATATATTGGGATTAAAAACAGCAGCAAAAAAACTAATGAATGACTTGGAGCAATCTTAAACTTAGACTGACATGGTTTTCTAGATTTAATAGAGTTGCTCTGGAGAAAACTGAGTTGCAAAATCACAAATGAAGCAATAAAGAGCTGAAGGCCAATAAGTTATAAACACAGGACATAGGTGTGCTATTCTGTGTTTTCCCTACCTCCACTCATTCTCTGCTAGACTTTTAGTCATCCCCACTACATTGAACGAAGTAGAGAAGCCATAACATCCTTTGCTGCTGTTTCTGAGCAGTTCCCAGACCAGGGACATTGAACGGGGAACAGCATAAAACAGATATTTATTGCATTTGCCACTACATACTCGTTTATTCTTCCAAGGAGTTTATGTTCCTCCTTTATCTGGAAATCCATTACACTCGTTAAAAATAAAAGTCTGTACAGCGGTGGTCAATTATATGACTGGTTAAGTTTTTATGACAGATATAGATATATAGTTTTCTAGGCTTCTTTGGGAACAAGAGCATATAAAACTAAAATAAATAATAGATAACAGATATTCTGTCTATCTCTGTGTGCAAGCGTGTATAACTTATTGATGCTAAGTGTAGGGAAAGAATATAAACGTTCTGGAGGTCTATCATATTTTTCAGGAATATCATTGTCTTAACTCTTGCCTACTTTACCAACTCACAATTTAAGAATAATCAAACTTGGGAAGTAAAATGCTTGCCTGTCTGAAAGGCCTTTCCTTTTTCATTCTCTAGGCATAATTCCATCCAGTGGGGTCAAATCATTGACTTCTTTTCCAAGAAGAAGTAAGTGGATTTCAAATTCAAACTTGTGTTGTTTTTTAAATATGTAGTTTGAAACTAACTCCATTTCTATTCTGTCAGAATTAAACATTCTTTTGCTGAGATTCTGTCTATTGGATTTTAGACTGCTCTTTCTATTCTAAGCTACACAATGTATATATACTGTGTTATAAATAATTAGTCGTGTCTAATGCCTTGCACTTTTGCATGTACATCAGTAAAGAGGTACATTTTGAGTATGTGATTAACAAAACAGAAAGTTTAAAAGTAAATCATTTTGGCTTTTATCTTCTTCAGCAATTCTGAGGTGAATAACTCATGTGATGTTGGCCCTCTCTTTTTAATATGTCTGTCTGTCTGTCTGTCTCATTTCCTGTGTTTGATACTCACTGAGCTACCCAGTTCTGAACATATTGGTCTGTCTCTCTGTGTGAAAGTTCTTACATACCAGCTTGGCCTCCTTGCAGTCCTGCAGAAACCTTCAATTACAACTTCTATAATCTTCAGTCAGCATTGCAATATTTCCTGTGACTAAAGATACCAGCCAAGCTGGTATGTAAGAATTTTCACACAGACAGGGAGACCAGTATGTTCAGAGCTGGGTAGCTCAGTGAGTATCAAGCACAGGAAATGATAGATAGATAAATGATTGATAGATAGATAAATGATTGATAGACAGATAGATAGATAGATAGATAGATAGATAGATAGATAGATAGACAGACAGATAGATAATAAGAAGATAGATAGTAGATAGACAGACAGACAGACAGACAGACAGACAGACAGACAGATAGATAGTAGGCAGGCAAGAAGGCAGGCAGGCAGGCAGGCAGACATGATGGGATAGGAATTATAGTCCAACACAGCTGAGGGAGATCAAGTTAAAACCCCCAATGTTTAGCAGTCTTACTTCCTTGCACAAATGCAGTGGATTGTTCTATAAACTTACCTGACATTTTAGACATCAAGAGTGTGGATTTCACCTTCTAACTTCATTAAATCCTTACCAGATAGGTGTGTCAGGTCACATCTCTCAATATATTTACGTTGAAGTAAATCACATTCAATTCAAAAGGATATTCTTGGTTTTTATAAGCAGGCTGTATTACAATGTTGGTTAGATGAGCAGATCCTCCCCCCCCCCCAACCTGATGTAAAGTTTAAGGGAAAGGAAGTTTAGATGGACCTCAAAATGCTACAATGATAAATGTTTTCTTCCAATATATGCTTTCATTAGAGGCCTTTCCTCATTCTTGAGAGATTCTGAGTGGTGTTGAGATGAATCTTTTCCTTAAAATTTCAGAAGTAGGGACCACCTCTAAAAGCTGAGATGTTTCATTCCAACCAGGACAAAGTAGCATCCAGAGTGGAGTAATGAGGGGGGAAAATGGGGGGAAATGGGGCACTATTCTGGGATAAAGGAATAGAGCCCTATTTCTATGCTGAATCTCCCCTTTTTCCTGACTTTGTTGACAAGCAACCCAGTTTAACACACTGCAAAATGAGATGTCCACTCTGGCATTTACCTCTTTCCTCCCTCTTTTCTTTCCCCAAAGGCTGCTGCATCCTATTTCAGAGCAGCTAATGTAAGTGGAAGCCAAAGTATCTTACTTGTATTTTTGAACTTTTATCTATATATTGATTTCTGCACAGTCCATACATACTGTGCACGTAAGTCAGTCATCTCAAATTTTTATAAATTATTGTTTGATACTTTAAATCTTTTCTCTTCCTCCTCCCCCATACTTTGAAATGTCTATAAACCCAATAGTAAGACTGAATAGGCTGTCATGTGGTAGGCCAGAGCCTAGATGAGAACCATAAAGAAAATTCTTCTTGGGAATTTAACTTTAATTCATAACAATTTAAGTAAAGGATTCCAAGGATTGGAGAAGGGAAGTGCCATCAATAGAAAAGTTATGATTTTGCATAGTAGTCTAATACTGCATAGTATTAGACTTGTCATATGAAATGATTTTATACCTTAAAGTCTAGTGCACATTAAGAAAGGACAACTCTACACTTTATTTTGCATTTTATCAAATGCGTTATAGTTAAGTTTGAGAAGAGCAGTGCATTAAAACCTTTGGAAATAAGTCTCCTTGAAAGTTGGATGAGGTTAGAAATCCAAAGATATAATCTTTGGCAGTGAAATTATTTTTTTCCCCTCTGAGCTCTGCTTTGAAAATGTTGCCAAGGTTGCTAACTGGTATTCAAATCTTTCCAGGGGATGGGGGTGAGATATGAAGGAGATTGGAATTCTGAGGATTTCTCCCTCTCCCTCCCCTCTCCCTTTTAGATGTTGTTTTGTTTATGTGTAATATTTTGGAAGTAATTCAGAACTACTTCTGTTGATTTGACCATTAATTCAGTGAGTTATTAAGCTTCTAAAACAAAAGGTCATGGGTAAGAAAGAGTTACAATCCAACAAGGAAAACAATTGGTTGAGATTGGCTTCTAGGTAGAATTTGTGTCTATCTTAGTTCAAAGAAGTTAAAAAGGGTCAGGTTTCATGGATAACATACCTACCTGATATAGATATCTTTCAATCACAGACATCTATTCATAAATCCTTTTAAATTTGGAATCATTCTAATATTATCATTAGAGATATTCTTTAAGCAAGATCCAAAATATTTTTGTTCATGGATGTGTTTCATAATTACTTCAATAATCGTCTTTCACAATCTGACCCCTACAAGGAAGAATCCAACTTGAAAGATACCATGGTGAGGAAGATTGCCCCTCATTCCTAAAAGCTTTTGTTTCAGTAATATTTCAGTAATAAAACATTTAAGGATTAGAAGCATAGGCATATATAATATTTCCATACAGGTTGATGGATAAATGGGACTGAGATTTAGCAAAATTTAGGATGAGTTCCTGTAACTAAAGTCTGACTGACTTTAAGTTCATGTTTTGCTTCCAACTAGGAGTAATGCTAAGTTATAAATATAAGCCCTGTATTTATAATTAACTGAGACACAATCTACTTCCAACAAATGAAACAAACTATATAACTTCCATAGATGTTGTTTTCATATCCACAGAAGAAAGCTAGGATATAAAACAACGAATAGATAACATTACAGCAATTGCCACAGTAATTGCACTAATAAATAAAACAATAAACTGACCCACTCACATACCACTGGGAATAAATTATGTTGAGGAAAAGAAGACCAGGACCACTCCTAAATAAGAGACAAAGAATTTGTAGCATTGTAGATATTGGAGAATTATAACTTCCAGCAGGCCTTATCACTGGCTGCCTGGGTCTGGAGGGAATTGGAGACATATTCCTCATCCCTGCACAGATGTGAAGGAACCACTACAATATTAAATGAGGGAGCACCAGTTATTTTTACTGCATTTCCTAATCAGTTACTTATATGGTGTTTAATAGATGGATTCTGAATAGCAACTCTTCTGCACTGAATGAGATAGCAATACAAGAGCTGCAAGGCTCTTGTATATCAGCCATAAAGTTACTTTTTGCCACTATCTAGATATTAATGCTGTAGATTATTACCTTAAGATAGTTCCATTTCAAATGTATTCTACTGAAACTCCAAAAAGCTCCAGCAGCCAACATGCCTGTCCAACCTTCCTAGACTGGTGCCTCTCCCTGCCCCCTCCCCAGATGGTTGGTTTACAACAGTCCTGACTGTTAACAAACAATGATCAGTCACAGAGACTGGGACAATGGGTGTTGTATATATTAAAAGGGCATAGGTAGGAAATCAGTATAACTCCTCCTCTATGCTGCCTTATCCTTACCTGTCAAAATCCAGCAGCTGTGATTTAAAGATTAAAAAAAAAAAGAACATTTCCCCAATTTATTTTGTAAAGGGCCCAGTCTACAGCCACTGAACCATTCTGAAACTGTATGGTTGAGGTGAAACCCTACATTTCACATTTAGTCATAAAACAGAAGCAATAATTGCCTGGGTGATTCTGCAGTTGCGCATGAGGATCTCTCAAAAGGTGCTAGAACTGAATAAGCTTTTGGAATGAGAAGTGAAACGTTTTCAAAGGGGGGAAAAAAACCTAAGAAAGTCCTACAGTATTACCTTTTGGGAAAAGCACCTTTGGAACAACCATGACCTGGATGATAGAGAATTTCCATAAATAAATGTGTGGATTAACCTTCCTACACACCCTTTCAGCCATATTCAAGATATCCAGGAATGGATAGATGTATTCCACATTTCTAGTGGGCAATCAAATTGTCAAAGAAATGAAATGGAATAACAATATAGTAGTTTTCAAATCTTCAGCTTTCTTGAGTTGCTTTAGCAAATGATGAACTCTTATTAGCACAGAATTGGTATTAGCATTGCAATAATACAGCTGTAACCTGTTGGATTTTTAAGAGTCTAGAAGCACTTAAAAAATAGCCAATAATTTTATTTATAGAACGAAAGATTTCAGCTGGAAGCCAGAATTGGAGAACCCACGAGGATCTGGTATCCGTGGACTGGTGCCAACTCGGTGGCAGTTCAAACGGGCCGGCGCTTTTAGTAACAACAAGGAGCGCCCGGAATGAGGCTCAGATTGTTGCCAGAGGCCGCAGAACCGAGAAGGAGGTGCAGAGGCCTCCCGGCCATGATTTATATTCTTGAGGTTGTGTGACATACGGGGATGCCGAGTCGGGGACTGTGGGTGGGTGGTTAGCGGACGTTTTTATTACAGATTAATAATATTAGCATTCAGAACGGGAAACGAGGTTACTGGAGCCAAGGAATGTTTCCCCAAACGAAAATATTTTAAAACGATCTCTCCTTTCATAAACGAAACCTTCTCCCCGTTTCAAAGATAGGTCTCTCGTTGTTCACCTCCCACTAATTCTGGGTCCATTACTTGGCGACGTCCTTTTCTCTTACCGTCACACGTGAAGGTCAACTGCCAAATAAATGTCCTTTTACACCTGAACGTACCGCGGTGAAATTATAGCTCTGTTCTCAGGCAGATTTTAAATTGAGAACGAGCGGCCCAGCCAATATTTTATCTGAAGAGTTCAGTCCCTGTCACAAAGGATCAAGAGCACAGGATTGTGCCCGCCCATTTTATGCTTAGAAAAACCTATCAGACTTCAAATTCGGGGATTAGGATTTACCTAATTCCTCTTTTCTTCTGCACGAAGATATTGTCTCACATTCGCCTGCCGAAAAGCAACCACAAATGTTAAGAAACGCAAGTCTGCCTTGCGATTTCTTGTACTGTAAGCGGGAAGAAGCCGCACTTGGGTGTCCGGTTTATACATTAAGGCTTTGTTTTTCCTCAACGAAAATAAGTGGTCTGGGTATCTGTTGTGCCATTTAAAAATTGAGAACTGGGCAATTCAGTGCGCATAAAAAAAATGTTAGGACAAAAAGTCTCAAAAATCACTTTTGGGTGATTGAGGATGAGTTAATCCAGAGACCCGCTGCTTTATTCAAATTAGTGGCTTTCAGGACTAAATATCGCGACGTGAGCTGGCGGCTTCAAGTACTGTACAGTATTGCGTTAATGATAGTAATAACAGCAACAATGAATTGCAAGTAATGCGGCTGAGAACAGAGGAGACTCTTAGTTTCTATTTGGAGTAATTCCCCCCCCCCCCCTCCCATCCTCGCAAACACATCTTTTTTAAAGTAAAGGTTCTACACGTCCCCCCTTCCAACGTTTGCCCCTTGCCTCTTTCCCTTTCTTTAAACAGACCCCTCCTTTTTCAATTTGTTCTTTTCCATTATATCTTCTGGATCACTCGCCTGAGTTTTTAATAGTACATTTGTGACCTACTTGGCACACCCCAAGCTACTTCACTAGCACCACCACAAAGTGTGTAACCTTTAATTTTGCAGAGGAGGGTTGATTCATTGCCATAGCTTGCTTTGAGTTTATTCCTTCCAAAGCAATCCTATATATGCTACTCAGAAGAAAATGCCAAGGAGTTTTTTAGGATTTATCCCCAGGTAAGATTTTGTAGGATTGCTAAGTAACTGCACAGTTATTCTATGCATATTTATTCACCACCATGATATATTGCATTCAGTATGGTTTAGTCCAAGTAAAGTGTACTTAAATCTTAAAGAAAAAAAAACTGAAATAAAAATTGACCTGGTAAACCAAACTACAGATAATAAACAGAGGAAGAAATACAAATTCCAAATGTTAAATCTTGCTCTTTGTTTTTGAATTATCCTCCAATCTTGTCAGTTAGGCAAAGAGACTAAACTAAACTAAACTATATAAAAGTGCAGATTTTATCCTGGTAAAAGTTAGTTTACCGTCTGTAGTGGTTTAAAAGTAATTCTGCAGATGAAAAAAGATGTTTGGTATCCAATCTTGCAATGGTAGTCCAAATAAAAAAATAGCCTAATATTGCAAAAAACATCCTTCTTAGTTCCTTAAGAAAGCCTGACCAGAAAAAGCTAATATCCAAGTGAAGGTCCAAGAAGTTCATCTGTAATTTCTATAACCATTTGGTGCAAATCAAAGGTAAAGTTGGATTTAGCAAAAGGTTCAGATGAAAAAAAATTCTCTCTGCAAAAATATCATAAAAAATTCCATGGGCCAAATATGATGTTTTTGGATAGCCAGGGTCTATGAGGAAAGTAACCAGCCCATTCCAGCACTTCTTCCTTTTCCCAATGCCAATTCTTGTCAATTCAGCACCCCAAAAGGCAGAACTGGGGAAGAAGTAACAATTGGTCTCTCATTTTGACATACTTACAGGACTAAAAATGTGCAGAGACCTCAACTTCTTCCTCCCACTCTGAGTTGTAATGGCAACTCTCTCTTTCCTGACAGCAGCAAAAACTAGTGCGAACCTTTTGTCTTTGCAACCAAAGCTCCCTTCGGACAGGACAGGGGTAATAAATCTTAAGTCACTTTGACATCATCTATCTATAGCTAAAGCTATAGCTATATCATCTCTCTCTCTCTCTATCTCTCTCTATCTCTATCTATCTATCTATCTATCTATCTATCTATCTATCTATCCATCTATCTAATCTTATCCATCCATCCATCCATCCATCCATCCATTGGTTTATTTTATTTTTCCCATTTCAAATTGTTTCAGACATCCCCATTCCAATTACCTAATTTAGAAGTAATCTCAACAAGCAAATGGTTTTGTACCTTTGCACATGCACAGGATAACATGATGGACTTTCAGTAATGTGCCTTTTTTATTTCTTAACACAGAGGCACCTCTTCCATGCTCAATCATACATTGCTAGAACATACAAACCCAATTACAAAATATGGCTAAATATATAAAGTTGATTTGACTCTCCTTCTATTTTTATACCCTCTTGAATGTTTAAATTTTCACTTATACATGCTTATACAAAACTTCATGCTACCGGGTTTCTGTTACCTTCCCTTGAAGAGTAGCCATCATAATTATGTCATATTCTCTATATATGATATCTAGTTTGCACCAGATGAAATAACAGAATATCGAAAGGCCTCTTCTGTAGCTGAACTGAAATCTCAGGAGAAGAGAAAAATGTAGGAAAAGGAAGAAAGAGAATAGGATGATAGAAAGAGGTGGGGGGATAGGATTCTCTTTCTGAAGATTTATTAGCATAACTTGACATGTAGTTGAGAAACATGTGGATCAATACAACTCCGTTCTCCTGCTAGGCCTCTGTGTCCACCATGTCTCTATTTGCATATTGCTTTTTCCTTAACTGACACTGTCAGGAAGCAACCTTGGCGTTTGCCCAAGCTCTCCAAAGCCCACTCACTCACACTCACTCACACACACACACACACACATATCATCGCCTCTCCCCTTGCCAGATATAAAGTCTCTTTACGGTACATATATCTTTATTCTCTCTCTCCCCCCCCCCCAATTCTCCTCTTTAAATGGCAAGCAGGTTATTAGTATTAGAATTAGCACTAATATTAGTATTATGTTTAAACCTCTATCTAAGCATTGCCCTATTGAGGGTTTGATGTAAGCGGTTCTTTCTGTTTTCCCCTCCTTGGTACCCTGTCTGTCGGTTGGTCTGTCTATCCTTCTCTCGAGCTCTCTCTCCTCTCTTGCCTTCTGCTGTAAAGCCAGAGGCCATTGTTAACCGTGAACAGGGCGTAAGGAGAGTATAGGGCAGTCAGAATCCTCAACATCTTTGGAAGGCTGTCGAGAATCTTGTGATTTCT
Organism: Ptyas mucosa; assembly: GCA_012654045.1. NCBI lineage: Eukaryota > Metazoa > Chordata > Lepidosauria > Squamata > Colubridae > Ptyas > Ptyas mucosa. Next base: position 4,617,474 of record WNWU01013589.1, on the reverse strand, counting down.
CCCTCTTCTCACCTTCCCCCTCCTCCCCAAACGGACAGAGAGAGAGGGGGGGGGAGAGAGAGAGAGGGAGAGGGGGAGAGAGAGAGAGAGAGAGAGAGAACCAGAGCATCCCTCACCAGAGCTTCTATAGAGAGATTCCCCCCTCCCTTTGGCGTTATGACCGGATTTCTCTCTCTAGATATTCCTTGAACATTTTTTTTAACCAAGAGGAATGGGGGGAGCTCTCCTCGCTTATTGATTGCGTTGCTTGCTGGCTGCGAAAATATATTATGTCTGCTCGCCGCGCTGCTCTCGTCAGAGGCTAAGGTAAGGTGGACCGAAATAGGCTATCAGTTGTGAATGGCGGAGACCGTGTCTCCATGATTTATAGCTGTATGACTCGCATCGCGGTTCATGAAGAGTTCACAAGCTCTAAGCTTCCTTCCACGCAGCGACTCTCTCTCGCTCGCACGCTCTCTTCTCCTTCTTCTTCCCCCTCCTTCCCTTCCCTCCCCTTTTCTTCTACTCCCCTTTTGCTCTCTTTTTGCTATTCTTACTCCTCTATTTTTCTTCTTTTCATCCTTTCCTTTTTCACTCAAATTGTTTCTTTTTGTCTCCTTCCCTCCTTCTTCCCTCCTCTTTCTTTCTTTCCTTCTTTCTTTCCTTCTTTTTTCCCTAATCTAGGGTCTAATGAATACAGTAGCTTTTTACTTTGAATTGTTATGTTGTTCATTACCATCTACTTTGTGAAATCAAGCTTTCAGTTAAAAAAAAAACTGATTAATTTTATTCTAGCAGAGCAATATAATTATGATTTTTCTCACCCATTATGGAGGTTAAAGGGAAAAAGGTTATGGATTTTTCCACCTTGGCCTTATAGCCTTACTTCAATTTTATCACAAGCTTTTGGACTCTTCAGCTTGCTTTTGTTTTTGTTTCTTTAAATATAGTTTATAAAAGACCTTAAGAAAAGAGGCATTTGTTTTGAAATATCCTTGGGAATAAAAATGAAACTTCCAAGTGGGCAAGAAACAACTTCAGGGTTGTGGTTGACATTTCAACAACTAATTGCAAAGGCACGATCTGATTTCTCATTCATTATTCCAATGGATATTTCTCTCTGTATGTATGTGTGTGCATGTGTTTAACTACCACAACAATTCCTTGGAGTAAATCATTTACGATTCCGCCCGTCTTAGACTAAGATAAATGACCGACATTTAGAAAGTGTTGAAAGATGAGGTACAAAAAGGGTTCCAAATGTTAGCTACTGAGTGCATAGACTACTTTGGATTCCTTTTTTGGGTAAGAAAGGAGATTAATATTTTAAAGATGCAGCTTAATTTAAGCCAACAAAAGCTAAGGAGCAAAAACCCTTTGGTGCCTATTTCTCCTAGGCCTTCCAGCGCTCCCAGAAAATCCAAAACAAACTGGGAGGGCCTAGAGAGAAGATAATAATGGCTGAGTCAGGCTACTCAATCTTCCGCTTTCATCACATAATCCTTTTTTTCCTTCTTCTTCAAACCATTTGGAGAACAATGCTAGATTATCATGTTTGCTAAGAAATATTTCCTGGATGCTGAATAAAAATAGAGCAGCTGCCCTAATTCTTTCCAGGAACACCTGGCCAAGGAAGATTTTTAGATGCCTGCCCCTAGAGAGCAATGGCTACAGTTCCGATGCCAGGGCAGAGAATGAAGAGGAAGAGGTGAGATATACCATAGATTTTGAATTGAATCAGTGTAGGGAAGGTTGGTCTATTTGCTATTCCCCGACAATGGAAAGAACCGAGTGGTGCCTTTCAATACTATTGTTTATGCCCGAAAGGAAGAAAAATAGAACTAAGCTCTCTGGATTGAAATGAAGCACAGAAGGGCTGAAGAGAGATAAAGAGAATTCCTTTCCAGAGATCCATGTTTTACTCTATTAAATGCGTTATTGCTTTTATTATATTTATAAAATAAATTTTCCTAGTGGTGAAAGGAGTTTTCCTTTCTTTGGGAAGCACATCACTTCCCATCTTAAATAAAATAAAATCCCAACATAAAAGTAAAAGGGAAACAAAAGCAAGGAACCAAATGGTATTGTGAGAAAAAACGGGATTTGTTTTGTTCAAAGAGCAGTTGAGAAATGGGCTGTAGCTGGGTTTTAGGAAAGAGAGAGGCCAGATCACACCTTGAGCAGCAACAAGACAAAATTTTAACGACTCAGGGAAGAGGAGTTTCCACAACCAATTTCAAACGCAGTCAGAGTTGCAAAAACAGCTTCAAAAGAACCAACATCAAAGAACTTGAGCTCATTCCTCTTTTGAAAGCAGCAGATTAAGTAAATCGAATCTGAAAATATTTCAGAATGTTAAAAATATTTTCAATATGTTAAATATTGAATCTCAGAAGCATTTAAAGGTACGGTTAATTATAATTTTATCCAATTTATACTTAGATTTGTTTTTTTCAAAGCTCCTCAATCCTGAATTGGAAAAATATTATATTTTAATTTTGTAGGTGACGGACATTTGGTAGTTCCATGCGGGTGCCTGAGCGTTGTTAAAAATACGCAAATGCTACTGAAATTCATTCCAAATAGATTTGCCAAGTGACTTTCCACTTTCTTTCATAGTTTATCTGTAAATAAATCCCACAGATTTCCGGAATTTTAACTTGCAAGCCCCTTCCGGTCCCTGTTTTCTTCGTCTTTATTCTAAAGAAGCGGTAGCGAGACTGAGATCTATTCATTTCTTTGGCACGTGGAAATAAAATACCTGGCCCTTGCACTGGAGCAAGTGTGCGCGCGTGTGTGAAAAGGCTGGGGTGTAGAGAGGATTATAGCTGGATTAAACCCACGGCAGAGATTTTGGAGAATGGAGTTGAATGATCTAAAAGAAATCCTGCGACAGCGATCTCTTTCTCGGTCTACAGGAACTACATATATAGGTAACGGTGTAGTTAAAACAAATAAGAAGTCGAACAAAAACAACTGAACTTTAGAACAACAGAAGGGGGAAAGGCCACTGAGGAATCGGTTTGGTGAACGGTTCGCCTGTACGGAGCCCCCTTTGTGTGTGTGTGTGTCAGGGTGTGGGTGTGTGTATGTGTGTGTGTGTGGATTATATGTATATATCTAGAAATCTTAGCCCAATGGAGAGAGGCGAGGTGCATCTCACAGCACCCGGCAAAAAGCTGTCCGCGGCGGCGGCATCTGCTCCCTGCTCCCCGCCCTCCTCCGTAGCCGGCCAGCTATTCATGTCACGCGCTTTTCAGCCGCTAAGATGGATTCAGAGGCCGAGCCGTATCATTGTGTGTGCCTTCTAACCTTTCAGGTCATCTTCCAAAAGACACCGGGGGAAGGGAAGGCCCCTTGTCACGTGACCTGGGGGGTGCCAATGTCCTTCCATGAGAGGGCCAACTGGAGCCTGGTAACAGCGAGCGAGCGCCTCGGGGAACCCCAGCCATGCAGAAGACCAGCTACTACGACACCTCCCCGCTCTTTGGGGCTTATTCCTATCCGGGGGCCAACGGCTTTGGTTACGAGGGCCCTTCTCCGCAGCCTTTCCAGCCCGCGGCTCATGTGGAGAGCGATTACCAGCGGCCGGCCTGCACCCTCCAGTCTCTGGGCAACGCGGCCCCACTGGCCAAGGCGAAGGACCTGAACGGGAGCTGCCTGCGCCCCAGCTTGCCTCAGGAGCACCACCCGCCCCCGCCCGTCTCACCACCCACCAACCCCATCACCGCCACCAGCGGGAGCGGCAGCACCACATCCAACAGCACCGGCGGCAGCAATAACCATAGCCAATCGGGGGCGGTCAAAAGTGTCCCAAGCAAATCCAGCCTGGCCTCTAGTAACGCGGCCCTCACCAAGCAGATTTTCCCCTGGATGAAAGAGTCGAGGCAAAACGCCAAGCAGAAAAACAGCTCCCCCTGCGCAGGTATCTTCTGCTTTTGGAAATAGCCCCACACTCCCCATGCACCCACAGTGCCCATTACTCCCACCCTGGCACATACACAAGCAAGCTTAGTTTAGTTATAGGAAGCTGGTGGTGGGGTACAAGAAAGAGAAGTCGTGAAGGAGTGCAAGCCAATGCAGTATTTGCTTGTTTAAGAAGCGGCAATGTTGGGCACTATGTGTGTTCTCCAACTACCCCCACCCACATCTGAAAGGTTTAGGCTGGGGAGCCAGCCTGCTTGGCCCTGGGACAGCGACCTGGGTGGGACTACAATCGCCATCAGCAGAGTCATGCTAGCTCAGGGTGATGGTGGTGCCCCTATTCTACCTATCTGGATTAGACGAAAGTAGGCGATTAAGATAGCTGAGGAAAAGGATCTGCTTGGAAATTAGATCTTGAGAGGTAAGCTTGTTATTGAGGTGAGAAATGGCTTGCAACAAAGGCAGGAACTTGTCCCAGAGACAGAGCTGAGAATGCCGGAAGGGAAATAGAACAAGGTATGGGTGCAGTAGGAGTGATTTTGTGAATTGTGCATGAAGACAGAAGGGCTAAAGGTGGCAGTGGAGGAGCAAGAGGTTCCTCCCTTCAATTCTATGTATTAATAAATTCAATCTTCTTCCTACTTCCATTCCTTCAAAGGATATGGATTTGGATACTAATTACACATGATTAGTATCATCTACTTATATTGAAGTAATGATCTGTCTCTCAGACCTACATCTATGCAGAGGTCCTGCCACTAATAAAATTGGGACTCAAAACACTTCCCTTTTTGATGTTCAGAAAGTTAACTTCCATTAGTCCCAGCTGTTGGACACACTGTAGGTTTCTACATGTGAGATGGTCATTCTGTAATGTTCTTTATTAAAAAAAAGAGAAGAACATAAACCTCTTCTCTGAAGGTAAAACACAATTGAATCCGAAAGCTTGCAGTTGTCTTTATCTCATGACAGAGAGTCTTGCTGGTTTTGATGACTCTCCAAAGAGCTTCTATCCACCCTTCCACCATAGGGCTCTGTCATCTCTTTCCTCAGTCTGCTGGATGTAGAACATGTCTTCTTCAAACCAGACAGTCTGGGCAGAGCTGAGTTATGGTCTCCTGTTATAATGTCTGTTTTTTACACCTGACAAAATGTATTTCCATCAAAGTCCTGAGATGTGTGTTATACTCCATTTTATATGCCATTGGTTTAGCATGGATGCTCACTAATATCCAGCAGAGATTGTCTAATTTGTTGCAGGCATGAAGGCTACTGTTTCCCAATCTCCACCTTCTAATACCATATAAAATGTATTTTGTCCATGTATAATGTAGTCATTTAGTCCAAATCTTGCCTGGTAGGAAAAGAGATTTGTTTGGGGTTTTTTGCTTGATATTTGAACTATAGAATTATTAGGGATAACAGGTTTTATAGAGGACAAAGTTTATAATAGCCACAAATGTCAATGGCTCCAGATTCATTTTTAAGCATGTTGGTATCAAGATCCTAAAATCAAATAGAAGCTAGTGAGAATAATGTTATTAGAACTCAATTCTAAATATACTTAGGTTACAGTTCTTTTTTAGGTATACATTCTTTGAAGTCAGTGACGTTCCTTTCCTAATATAAATAATTTTATTTGACAATTAAACTTCTTGTAGCCAATTTGCTATACTAAGTGATTTTGAACCAGCAGCCCTATTCAAAGTTGTGTACTATGACACAGTTTAATTTGGATGAATAATTTGCATGAATGTGTTATTGCACAAAAGGTATAGAGCTAAGTCATGCTTGAATTAAGCAACCAGATTAATATGTTTGAGCATGTTAATATGGTCCCACTAAAAGGCAATAGCTGGAATCCCAGTGTGTCATCTATGTGCCTGGAGACATCACATCTGATAGACTTTTTACATTTAAAAAACCTTTCAATTAAAAATGAATTGGAAATTGGCATGCTGCATGAGCAAAGCACCATCCTCCAGCGTCACCTTTATTAACTCTAATGCCTTTGGGCCCCAATGGACTCCATTAGGTTGATTTATATATTTTTTAAGAAAATAAAAATGATAGGTGGCTGCAGCCCAGTACTATTTCTGGATGCATGTCCACTAGCCCAGAGTAAGGACAACAGCAAACAATGTTAAGTAGGGAGCACCCTACAGGGGAACAGCCACAGTGGTTGGAGGTGTAGGTAACATTCTGATAAATCTGTATTGTTTTCCCCAATGGCAGTCATTTGGGGAAAGAATAAATTTCCAAGCAGTCATTCTGAGAGCACTCCACAGCATATTCTAAAATTCCAAATGTGCCACTGAAAACAAAAGGTTTGGAAACCCCTGGTGTAGACTATATTCTAATTTTTATATAGTAATTCCTCTTGCAGAATCTTTAAATTCTTGAATAAAAATTTCCAAATGTTGCATCAACTAAATATCAATGGAATAATACCATAATAGAACAACTGTATGAATTAGATCCAGTTTCACACATGCCTATAATTCAGAATTAAATGCAACAGCTTTCCTCCTTCGCTGAAAAGTATAAATTTTAAGGAAATAACTTTGTAAATGCAGCTTCATAAACCACTTGCCCTGAGTGGCATGTGAACTCACACCAACATTCACCAAATCTGCATTAACTTCATCCTCAAATTCTGCTTTTGTCCCATGTAAAAACATTTTCTTAAAACTCTTATGCTTTCTTTACCTCTCTTCTCACTGCAAGAACACAGGGATTTTACCGTACATCACAACAGTGCAGGGAATGTTACAAATTTATTCAACAGATATTAACTATGGCTTCAAATTATCTGTGATTCCCCCAGGTACCATTTATTTCTGTATATATTCATGTATACACATATTTTGGGGTATAGGTTTCTTACTTCATCCTGCAGTGGATAGACAATGGCTAAAATGATGATAATGAAGTTTCTTACAATGCAAAACACTTGCAAATAAGGCAGAGAATAGGCGTTGAAGGGATGGTGGATTCTTGAGCAATAAAGTGGGGATTTTTTCTGGTTCAGGTTGTTTGTAGAAATCATTTGGAAAAAAATACTTTTCATATTACACTTGCTTCTGTGATGCGGAATAAAAAGGATTTCTATAACGGGGGGGGGGGACTATTTATCATTAATGGCTCCCCCAATTGCAGTTTGAAATCATTAGTCCAGCTGCATTGCCTTAAATCTCTGTTAACATATTCTTTTGTATGTGTACCCTGGGTCTGAGTCTTTTTGCTTCACAGCCAATCTTTCTTGCAAGTCAGAATTGGAGGGTCGGGGAGCAATTCCCAGTTCCTTAAATAACAAACACAATTCATATTTACTTTAAAGTACAAGGTAAATATCAGAATTTGGATTTGTATGGGAAGCTTGCTTCCCTTTCCTAAATACATCTTTTGCATTTTTGATTGTAAAAATTTCTGGACACAATCCCATCAGAAGTTCTCCTATGCATCCCTTCCCTGGAATAAGTGGGAGCTTGCAATGGGCTTGTGCCTTTCAAAAGTGCAGTGTGTATGTGTGTGTGTGTGTGTGTGTGTGTGTGTGTGTGTGTGTACATACCCTGGAAGACTTCTGAGTTACATCTCACAAAGCAAATAGACACCCACTTGTGTGGACTAATTCAGACTAGCACACCAGGCGAACTACATGCAGGGCAGGTCTATCTACCTAGATGCTTCATTTTGCCTTGCTAACCTCGCCCACATAATTTCCTCTGAAAGGGTCTGCTTCAAAATAATCGACTCCCAAATAAATTGCCCTGGATTTCTTTTCTGCATGACATGATCAAATTTTCATAAAGCGTGGGGCAGCTTTGGAGAACAGAACTCTTAATAAATGACATGATTATGGAGTGGGGACTGGGGGGGAGAGTGTAGCCTTCTCGCCCATAGGAGGATTTATTAAGAAGCCTGTGCATTCAATTTTCTGCATGTAAGTAATTATCTTTGATTTCATTTCCCGACCTTCTTTCCAGAAAGCTGCAGCGGCGAGAAAAGCCCTCCAGGCTCCTCAGCTTCCAAGAGGGCCCGCACAGCTTACACCAGTGCCCAGCTGGTTGAGCTGGAGAAGGAATTCCATTTCAACCGCTACCTTTGCAGACCACGCCGAGTGGAGATGGCTAACCTGTTAAACCTCAGTGAGCGGCAGATCAAGATCTGGTTCCAGAATCGGAGGATGAAATACAAAAAGGATCAAAAGTCAAAAGGCCTTGGGTCATCCTCTGGGGGACCTTCCCCCACAGGGAGCCCACCCCAAGCCCTACAGTCCTCTGCAGGCTTCCTGAATGCCCTACACCCCATGACTTCAAACTACGAAGCTCCATCTCCGCCCTCTTTCAACAAACCACACCAGAATGCCTATGCCATGCCCACTGCCTACCAAAATCCCATCAAAGGATGCCCCAGCCAACAGAAGTATGCCAACACAGCACCCGAGTATGATCCTCATGTCTTACAGGGTAATGGGAGTGGTAGCTACGGCCCCCCCAATATGCAAGGCAGCCCAGTCTATGTGGGTGGCAATTATGTGGATTCTATGCCCAACTCTGCTTCATCGCTTTATGGGCTGAACCCCCTTCAACATCACCAGCCCCCCAGCATGGAATACAATGGAGGCCCTCAGATGGCCTCCAACCAGCACCATGGGCCTTGTGAGGCTCACCCAACCTATACGGACCTTTCTTCTCACCATGCTTCTACTCAGGGTAGAATCCAAGAGGCACCCAAGCTGACCCATCTGTGATGAAAAGTAGGGCATACTCGGTGGGGAGTTAATAGAGAAGGGAGGTGGATGTGGGATTGGTGAGTCAGGGGATTGGTTATGCAAAAAGAAATGGACAAACAAACATTTGTGTTGAAACCCTTTATGAAAGTCAAACCTATTGTTTCAGGGGCACAGTTCATGCATGCTGTGTCTTGCCATTCCTGCCAGATTTGACCCTAGGGGTGATAAAGAATTTAGGAGGCTTATGGCTAAGCCATACTCTCTGGAGTAGAAGTATTCCTGTATATTCCCTTCTCAAAGAAAGGTGAATGCACCAGACAGCCTAATGCCCTTCATATGATTGAGATAACTGACTTTAGATTAAAATGAACAAATCCTACGGACCAGCCCTGGTTGAGCTCTAAAAGACCTGTTGTAAATCCAGGTTAGGAATGGTCAGACTAATGCAACCCCAAAGTGCAAAAAAGTCTATAAGGCTGTGGGAATCTATAGCTTTTTCTTCAGTGTGAGAAGTTACTTTGAGAAATGCATCTTAAACACACACTATCTTTTGTGTTCTTTAGGCAGAGGGAGCAGAGGGGGAGGGGTCAGAGTAAACTTGCACATGAATACACACGTGGGAACCATGTTTTTAACTAGTCATGATAACATCTTGAATGGAGCAGCACATTTTCATGAGATACAGACTTTCCACAGGCAGGATAGAGCATTTCTTCAATCTAAAGAAAAGCTGAAGAACTGCCTCAACTCACTATATATACCATAGGAAATTAACTTAAGTCCTTTTACATTTTTGGACTTAAACTCCCATCAGCCCCCATAAGCTAATAAATAGGAAAGGATTGTGGGAAATGCAGTCTGGATCATCTAGACATTAACAGATGCATACCATTCTTCTATCACTCTCTTTTCATAACTGCTAAAATCTTAATTACTTCTTAGTAAATCTCTATCACATTGGAATTGAAATAATTTCAATGGGAAAAGAAGTCACCATTCTATTTGTTCACAAGTTGCATTCCCAGTCAGGAAGGCAATAAGGATTCTTAATGAGATTAGGAGCAAACTTCCCAGTCATGTGAATATGTCCTATACAGATCACAAAATAGCAGCCTATTTATACATAATAGATAGGTTCCTTAAATATAGATTCATTATTGATAGATTCATTAAGACTCCAAACTCCAAGAAAGAGTTTGAATGTGTATAAGACTGCCCCATGAAAAAGACATGGTGAAATCACTAACATGATCCTTCCCCACCCCAAACATTTTTTACAAACCATTTATTTCAATGCAGTTTATGCAAGAGAATTTTCTGCTGAAAGTTGTCTTGCTGTAGAATTTACTTCTATTCATTTCAAGTATTTTCTTTTCTTAAAAGTATGCAAATATTTTGTTTACAATTATAGAAGGGTATATAGGTGTTTGGAGACAATCAATCATGCAGGAACATACACTTACACCACATACACAGAGGGATTCAGTCAAACTCATTTTGATAAGGGGGAAAGGAAGATGTTACTAGTGAATTTCATCCCTTTTTTAAAAAAAAATCAAGAATCTATTTCAGATTTGTATTTCACATATGTATTTGTCCTGAGGTTTCGACACAAATGTTTTGAATGTATAAAAATATTCTGATTCTTCTGAAATCAATTGAAATAGATAATTTCTGTTACGTTTTTTTAAAAAAAAGTTCATACAACATGCACAAAAAGATCTGGGTGTAGATCTTAAATGCACCTCAATATTTCTTATATCTATGCTCTTCTCCCTTAGCTAAATACTAATCTATCACAATTCTTAAAAGGTTTATTTTACAAAGAAGAAAGAGAATTCTAAGGTATTGAATGGAAAACTGTCTTTTTCCATTCTCAGTGTATCTCCATCCATGTAAGGGTGTTTTGTCCAGTTTCACCAACCCAATCCTTACAAATTATTATTCACTGCTATATTCCCCTCCCTCTTCTTTAATTCTATCAGAGGTTTTGTTTTCCAGAATTGGGCAGTGGAGTGGTTTCTTTACCAAGTAAATTTAACAGCAAAATTGAGATTGCTTATACAAATAAAAGTCTAACATCTGGAAGGAGAAAAATAGAGACCTCCCCTTTGTTCTTCCCATGATTACCTACCCTTCTTTATGATTTTGGTTTTAAGGTTGGTTAAGGACTGGGGGACTCTCTCAGATATATAATATGTCTTTGCATTTGTCTGCATAACTTCTGTTGAACGTGAAAACAGGGTATATTTGATCAGAAACTGTTATGTCCTCCAAATGGAAGCAAAGTAAAAGATCCTTTGGGGAGAGGATTCCTTTACTGGTGCCTCTTCTTTGGCCTGACATTCTTGCACTTAGAGTTTACATTTTAATGGCTATATATACCAACATTTGAAGGACACACATTGGAATACTATTTTCAATGGAGGTGTGCCATGTTCCAGTAAACATTCATATATATAAATATATAAATATATATTATATTATATTATATTTATTGGTTATAGCCAGTTTTAAACTATTTTTTCTTTTGTTGCATTATTTATCCCCAACATTTATGTATTTATAAGGAAAATGTACTTTTTTTTTAGTATTGACTTGTTATAAAGGACAATGGTCTTTGTCATTGTACAACCAAATTTTATTTTCCATTCTTCCTGCTCTCTCTGTTCTTTTTTAGTTATTGTAATTTAGGAAAAAGGCCAGTAGTTACCTTCGTACTTAAAATAATGTGTTTAGTTCTACTGGAGGCATGAAATCAGGCTGTAATTGTATAGTCCTCAGTTAGAAGAACTAGCTAATCCCCACCCCACCTAATTCTCCTCTTCCTTCACTACCACTTCCTTCTCTTTTTTGAAGCATCTTCCTTTGTTCTTTACAGTAGATAAGTTTATTTCTTTGCTGAAAGGGTTGTCTGTTGAACAATTCTTGAATAAACTTTCTGTTCTTAATTTATTCTTGTCCCATTTGTCAGATTTGAAAACAGGAAGAAAAATAAGGTATCAAATAGAATGAAGATGTTCAATTTTTTTTTAAAAAAATAGATTTCTACATTTTTCAGCCATCAATGAGGAAGGCATTTATCTGTCTTAACCCACCTTCTTTGATTCTGTTTATTCTTTTGGTTATGACAGTCACTGCTTTATTTTAGAGCTTATAAAAGGAGGACTTTTCCCAGCTGATCATAATTATTTTAAAAGTTAATCATTGGGGGGGGTGTTTCCCTCCACTCTCCCCACAATGACCCCAGTCTCCCCCCATCCACTTGAAAAATCTTGTTCTAAGTAGTCTCACGCCAATTAAAATTACCCTTCATCTTCTGCACATACAAAGAAAGGTGATCATGTGCTGTCCAGACTAAACAGCCATTGGGCCTAAAATGAAAACAAAGGAAAATGATTAATCATAACAAAAGGCACAAGGGCTTTCTTGCTGAAATTAAGAGTGAGTGGGGGAGAACTTATTGTGAAATTAAATCACTAAGTAAAGCAAGAAAAGAGTTGAAAACAGATGCTGTTTGGAACATTGAAAGTTGGGGGGACAGAGGGAAGGTGCTTAAAATAGAGACAGATAAGAATTAAACTTGGTTTAATTTGCCTTTTAAGCTCCTAACCTAGATGACAATTTACTCTTTACAAAACTCTTATGAGACTGGAGCCTAATGTGAATGCCCTGTCAAATTAGAATATTACGTTTGTATGGCAGAAGAATGATTCAAATCAGGAAAAAACATTACAAAACAAAGCTATTATTATTAAGAAGATGCTTTGTTAATTCTGCCATTCTAGGAAGGGATGTGGCAGTGGGTCCTTCATGGCAGAATTTAGGGGCAGAAGGTCACCTCACCTGCATGATCTGCAAGAGGATCCCCAAATACTGCAAAGCTGGTTTATCACATGCTAAAATCAATAAAAGAACTGGACTGGGATTAAGTTCAGGATTCCCCTCCAAAATTGTTAAACCCAGAGATTCTAAAACTCTAATATCAACTAGGAAGTTTGTAGATTATTGCCACTGCTGTTCTTCTATAGTATATTTTTAAATCAAAGCAAACACTATCCTCTGTGACTGAAGTCAAGTTTTTTGCCTTGCACTTATGAAATCTCTTGTGGGAGAGAAGAAGCTGAACATTTCATTCTGAATCTTGTTCTTTACTGGTTTTAGCAAGTGGAAATAATCTTGTGTTTGGGGAATTTATGACTGGAAGTATTTTTTTTTTATTCAGCATAGTCAATGTGGGGATTTCATTTGTGCAACATCTATGACCCTCCCTGTTCAGAGTTATTTGTGTGATCCCTTGATAGACCTCTGCACTTAGAGTATATTTCCTAAAGTAAAAATATAATGTAAGTTAATGTTCCTGTTAGAAAGGGCAGTTGGGAACTGAAGTGGACTTTCTGTGGCACATCCCACTGTTTATTGGATGGTATAAAGAATCACACAGTACTTCTATGAATGTTCTAACCTTGAAGTTTAATTTCAAAACCCTTTTTCCAAGCAAGCAATTGAGACCTTGGGATCTGTCCTTTCCTTGGCAAGCCTATTGTCCAAGGAGGAAAATGAAAGGAGTGAGTCAGAAGCAGTGAGAATGATGACTCCACCCACTTCTTGATTCAACTCCATCCCTTGATGCAGTGGAATGTGGCCCCACATAGGGGAATATTCTCCATCAGAACAAAATGCCTGTTTATCTTTGGTCCCAAAAGTCTAACTGGAACATTGCATATTCACTGGCTGAGTTAGAAAGGCACAACTAAATCAGTTGGCAATATGCTAACATTGGTTAGGATATGTTTATATATGAACAGTTTTGAGAACCAGATCTGTTGGGTTAGTCTAAAATTCAATGTTCTGCATGAAGCTAGAAAATGAGTGAATTCAGTAGTGACTTTGGGTATGTTGATTGAAGACAGCTATTCTGGTATCGGTTTAAGTGAGCTGATACTACATATTTCCTGTAACAATCATATGCCATTGTTTTGTTCCCATCCCATTAAGCCCATCACTGTCTGTAATAATTCTGTGCAGGAGGAAACGTATCTTTGTAAATCAAGTGCTGGAAAACAGTAGAAGAAGACTTCTGGCTTTGTGTACTGCCTGTGAGGAATGGGAGCTTGGCCATTATAGAATAAAAGATGGTCAACTAATTAGATGCAACAGCAATTTTTTTGCTCTAATGTAGCTAATTAATACCAGTTTCAGAGAAAGGCATTTATCCAACTTCAGACTTGAGACTGTACAATCTCAGTGGGATGAATTGTAAATGAATTGTATGTTCGCTGATTTTATGAAGACATGATTATAGGCCCAATACTACTGTTTTATGGACCTGCTACTATTTGTACTTCCCCTATGCCATAGAAATAAAGTGTTTAGGGTGGAACCATCTTAGCTGAATTCAGGTTGTGAATTCTTTCTGCAATAGCATCACTTGCTTCTAAAAGTTTTATGGGAAGGAACCAGAGCATTAGTTTGCCACAGAATTCTCCAACCTGATTTGTTGGACTGTAGTGCACATGAATCATACTGGTCACATTGATACAGAGATAGAGTACTTGCTACAGTGTGTTGGCCATAAGTAAATATTTGCCCATGTTAAAAAAAGGCCTCATCACATTGCCCATGTACATGCTATGTGAGCCACCTCATATGCTAAATATGTTGAAAAATTCTTACTCTGCAGATATTTTGGTATCATGTGAGATAAAATATATACAGGACAAAGAGACCATAGGCCAGGTTCATAGAACTTTCTTCCTGCACTTCATTAACTTCTTACTGGAGTCGACAGGACTGGCTTGGCATAATTCTCCCTAGTCTATAGCTTCTTAAAAAGGCTGCTGTATATTGCTTTATATTACAGTGGATTGTTTATTGTAGTACAGTATAAGTATGATTTCAATTTGCTGTCAACTGAACTCCAAAGCAGCTTCATTGTCTTCAGCAGGATGACTAAAGACATTCTAGATAGCAACACTATTCTCACTGCTTTAAAGACATATCTTTGCATCTATTGTTGGTCTGGGGCTCTATCTTTAATGAATGTAAGGAGGAGAAAAATAGATTGCTTCTACAAACAGGCATGAATTCCAGGCCAGAGGGACTTAAAAAAATATTTGATTTTGTTTTGTTGATATATTAAGTTCCACTGATAATTAAAGCTTTCATGCAATCATAAAAACATTTTTTTAAAGCACCCGAAGCACCCTTTCTTGCATTCATGGTTGTAGCTGGGTTATGCTCATCCATCCAAGAAGTAATTTAATATTCTGTGGTGCTGTAATTTAAAAGCATAAGAGCGTGGAAAGTTTGATTGGGATCTGATCAAGCAACAATAGTCAAGAATGCAGTAGCTCCCCCTCCCCCACGATCATTTCCTTGTCTGTGATTTTATGGATGATTTAACTGAACTAAAATATTGGCCCCCGTGTTATTCAGACCTTTGTGAAAGGGTTCCCTCAAATAAATTATTCTAGCAAAAAGACCTACTTCCTGGCAAGCTACTACAAGAAATAAATCTTAGGGAGTAAAAGTGCATTCTTTATCTTATATTAGTACTGCCACCATTATATACAAATAAAGAAAGTTCCATTATGCTCAAAAACTTGGCTTTCAAAATCAAGAATTCAGTATCAGATTATACATTTAAAATCAGTATTATTCTATGTGGAAGTGCCTCATATTCTCAGACACAATGAACTAAATCTGTCAAACAGGGAAAACACTTTACTATTTTTAATACTTACATATTCTCTTTTAGCAATTTATAATCCTATTTTCAGAAGTAATTCCTATCTAGTTAAAAGGCTGTTATTGTAGCCTGTTTCAAAATATTCAGGTCAAATGAAGGTTAATTGGCCAGAAAATTCTAACTTTTGACAATGCCCAAGAAAACTCACCTTTTAACCATACCTTCACCAGTTAAAAAAATTCCCTCCCCTGCATGCTTGGTACATTTTTTCCAACAAATCTTCTCTATATTTAGTTGAATAAGTTAACATCAGAATTCCATGTAAACAGATACTGAGAGCTATAATTTTTAAGATCTTATTTTTTCTTCTATATTAAAACAAGGGCAAGTGTAAAAACAAAAATACTTTCAGGAAAATTGTACAAATTTACTTTTCTTCTTAGCATTCAGTACTTTTATATCCCTAATCACTTGACTTTCATTCATTCTATTTTATAATATTTATATTTTTAAAAATATGCACTGATTTACAAAATAAACTTTTCTTTCATTCATAAAACTAACTTTTCCCAGAGTGAAATATATATTTAGATATTTATTTCTAAAACTTTCTAGCCATCCTAAAGTTAGAGCTCTTAGGGCAACCTACAGTCTAAAGAAAGCTTTAGGTCATACACATACAGCAGATGATACCAATCCATTAGAATATTTTATAAAAGCAGCACAGATTTAAAATAAGCAGAATACAACTATTGAAAGCAACAGAACAGAACTTAAAAGGCCATGAAAAATAGCAGAGTAGAATCAGATGGATCTTAAAGGGGAGAATATTTCAAAGCTGGAAGGGACTTCCATTAAGGCTTCAGCATGTGAGGATACCTGGAGCAGGACCTCTCATGATAATTTCAGGGTTGGGGCAGAATTTATGGCAAGTTAGTTATATTAGATACAACCATCTCTGTATCTGTGTCTAAAACATCAATTCATATAATCTTGCATCTGTATTACTACAAAACATTATTCATCATCACTCTAGATAAACCAGACAGACCAACAAAGTCAGTGGTTTTTAGTTGAAAGCAATGAATGGCACTAATATCGGCAGTGCAAATGCAGCTATATCAAATATGATCAGCTAAATGGACTTTATGTGGAAAGGAACATAGCATGAAAGGGAATTGAAGATGAAATTCTGTTGGCAACTTCTCTGCAGACTAAACTCAAGCACTGAAAGGAAACTTACAAATACACTGATTTGTTTCTTTTTTTTTTTTTACCCCACCTTAATGCTTTAGCAGTCTAATATAAATAGAAACACTCATTTTATTTCACTGCTTTTCTTTTACATTGCGTCCCTTTCCAATTTGGAGGTTGTAACAGAAGTTAGTGGTTATTCAGTTAAATAATAACCCAACATAAAGTAATTTTACAAAGATGACTGTAACTTTGCAAAATGTAGAGAATAGATAATAACATTGCTACTCAGATCCATTGCTCTGTTGAAGTAGCATCCATTTCAATGGAATGTTTACTCTCAAATTTGATGGTTTAAAAAAAATAGGATTGAATCATAAGCAATGTTTCTCAAAATAAAATACATGCCATAATTTGGGGTAAGAAGTAGTAACTTTACTGCTTCCAAATAACATTTTCATTACAGATTTGAAATACTTAAAATTTAACTGTTCTACAAGCCTCAGCAGCGCAAACATCTTTCAAAACACTGGATTATTTTTGCTTTTGCCAATAATGTTAATTATTTACAGTACTGCAGTTTTCAGACCCCATCTGAAGTCTTCCCACATGGGCTT
This sequence comes from Ptyas mucosa, assembly GCA_012654045.1. Classification (NCBI taxonomy): domain Eukaryota; kingdom Metazoa; phylum Chordata; class Lepidosauria; order Squamata; family Colubridae; genus Ptyas; species Ptyas mucosa. Next base: position 4,600,334 of record WNWU01013589.1, on the reverse strand, counting down.
TTAGAAATAATGTTTTCCTCACTTAATTATTTCTCTCAGATTTAAGATTTTCATCCAACATGGATATTTGAACTGACAAATATTCTAAGTTTTGCATCTTCACTCTACTGAAGTTTCCCATCTCTATTTTTTACTGTTTCTGAGGCTAGAGAGAAATGTAGGTTGAATAAACAAATGGCAAACAACATTTTAGGTTCTCAGATACTCTTTGGTATTTATCTTTCTTAATCTCATCTCAATTTCCCACCCCTGAACCTTCAAACTATTTTATTTAGTACCTTTACCAATCAAGTCCAAATTTGTGGGGGGAAAAAAAATCTTCTTTCAGAAATTCTGATAAACATCCAAATTCTTTAAGAAGTAAGCAAAGCCTCGGCTGCCTGTCAGAAGTCTTTGGTGAGAAAAGATTGATCACTTTCCTCTCCCCCTCAATCCCTGCTCTTTACTTGCTCAGTTTGTGGGCAACTTTTAAAAAGAGGATGGGGGTGGAGGCCTACAAACATTCTTAGATACATCCTTAAGAGCCAGTTTTGATATTTGAAGAAAAGCTTTTAAGATTAAATTGACGATCCCAGAAAATATTCATTTGAGAGGAGAAAAGTGATAAACTGCGGGAAGAGGGGAGAGTTATTCTTTCCTGTATTCTTAAAGAAGCTTTTTTTAAAAATAGGTCCTGGTCCTGGGTTACTAACTCACATCTTTCCCCGTCATCTCAAACATTCCAAGGTCTGCTCTAGAATGTATTATCAGAAGCACTTTCCAAAGTCTTTTCATACAGATTTGAATTGGGCATTTTGGAATGTTTTAAATTCAAATCAGCTGTTTCATATGAGTTTGTTTCTCACTGTTTCAGTAGGGCTGGTTGTTAAATGAAAAGTGTCTTTAGAATAATGGGATATTTCTTCCGTATACCTTTCCTCTTTTTCAACACCTTTTCCCCCATCTTCATTCTTTCTTCTGCATTAGGCCTATCGCCCAGGCCATTTGCCAGATAAACTTAAAAGACAAACTGTAACCTTCACTACCTGCTCATCACCTTCTCGCCCACTATTGCCTCCTCAGTCAAACCTTAAGGAGCATCTTCCTCTGGATTTAGCTTTTGTAATCAGGGCAAGAAATCTTCAAGCATGACAAGTGGGAGTATTATTGCTGTTATTATTGTCATGGTTGCAATTATTATTAGCTATGATGGGGGGGGGGAGAACCCTAACTCTCTGTTTTCAACTAGAATGGCCCTGCTATTGGGCTAGCCAGGTCATGTGATGAGGAATTGGCTGCAATTTATCCCTGCTCGTCAGTTTAATAGAGCAAGGTCCCCATACGCCTGTTTTATCAGCAATATAAGATATTAAAAAATAAAAATAAAAAGGTGGGTAGAAAAGGGGGAGGAGACTGCAAATAATACTTAACACTAAAAAGGATATAAAATATTGGAAGGGCCTGAAAGATCCAGCGTTCCTTCCCCACCCACCCACCCGCATCCCCCGCCCCCTCCTTTTGCACTGGGCCTCTGGAAAAAGCCATGAATTTTGAATTTGAGAGGGAGATAGGCTTCATAAACAGCCAGCCATCGCTAGCGGAGTGTCTGACGTCCCTTCCCGCTGTCCTGGAGACATTTCAAACTTCATCAATCAAGGAACCACCGACGTTAATTCCTCCTCCTTTGGAACAAACCCTCCTCGGCTTGGATCCTTGTTCCAGCAGCCAGCCTGCGCTGAGGAGCCAAAAGAAAGCAAGGCATGGGCAGGCCCAGAAAACCACGCTCCAGTCTTCTGCTCTGGGTGGAGAATTCCCCTGGATGAAGGAGAAGAAATCTTTTAAGAAAGCTAACCAGATCCCTGCCTCTTTCTCTCCCTCCTCTTCTGTGCCTGGATTTGTCCCGGCTTCTCCTGCAGGTCTGTAAAAGGGTGGGGGCAGGGGTGGGGAGGGTGAAAATTTGGGTAGCTGGCAGGGTGGAGGGAAGAGACAAAAAAAAATATCTGCTATTTAAGAATCACTTGGAAAAGGGGGCAAAGGAACATCCGTCTTCCATTTCTAATCTTAGTTACTGAAAGATTAGGATGAATCCTTCCTTCCTTCCTTCCCTTCCTTCCTTCCTTCCTTCCTTCCTTCCTTCCTTCCTTCCTTCCTTCCTTCCTTCCTTCCTTCCTCTTTTCCCTTGGCCAGCCAGTCTTCAGAAATGAGTAACTCCATTTCAATTTCCCCTATTTCACATCTTTTTTTTAATCTCTCTTGTATGGCATTTTCCTTTGTGACGGTGTTTAGACTGTTTGATTCCAGGGATGAGAATGGAAGGCAATTTGGCTGCTGTGTTTTGGGAGGCATGGGGAAATGGCATTGGCTATAAACTGCTCTGCTTCTATTTCCAGTGTAGCGGAACAGAACGAGGAACAGAAAGAAGGCAGAAGGGAAAACCCAAAGTCTTTTTCCCCCTTTCCCCTCTACAGTTCACCGAAGGAACCCTTCTTTAGGCAACCAGTCTAATGCTCCAAGGTTGAAACTAATGTCCCTCATCTGCTAACCAACCTAATCAACCCATCTCTATCATGATGCCTTGAGGAAGGCAGGGTTTTTCAGGAGATATGAATCTAAGGACCTGGTCGAAAATCCTCCCCCCTCCCCCAAATCGGCTAGTGGACAGGAGAGGCCAGCTTTTGGGGCTTTTCATTTTTTAGGTTGGTAATGGGGAGATAAATCTTTCAAGACATGCTGCCTTTTTCTCTCTGCTTTCTGTTTTTCTTTTTCATAGTTTATGTTATTTACTTACTTAAGAGTTCGTTTTCGGCCACTTAGTTATGAATATCCTCCTCTTACACACATATATAGCGAGGTAAAGTACAAAGGAAAGGATAAGACACAGCGAACGAACATCCACTCTTGAATGTGGATTCCTCTACAGCTGAAGACAGCTTTTCCAGAATGCACCCCCCCCCCCCCCCCCCCCC
>WNWU01013589.1:4559488-4597289 GCA_012654045.1 Ptyas mucosa | reverse complement strand
TTGGCATTAATACCAAACCATTTTGTCTTGTGTGTCCCTGGGTCGAGGAGGACAGTGCCCAACAAAATTTAGCAATATGCCCAAACCATTTAAAATGGCTCTCTCCCTTCCCCTTTCCAATCCCGCAGCCCTCCAACCCCACAAAAAAACAACAACAAAAAACCAGAGACGGGATCATTCGCTTAGCCGGTTGTGTTACTTTGTGTAATTTTGCTGTTTTCCTCCTTCAGACACGTGTTTAGACCACAGCGAAAAAGCTTCCCGACGGCTGAGGACGGCTTATACCAACACGCAGCTCTTGGAGTTGGAGAAGGAATTCCATTTTAACAAATACCTCTGCAGACCCCGCCGGGTGGAGATCGCGGCTTTGCTGGACTTGACGGAAAGGCAAGTGAAGGTCTGGTTCCAGAACCGTCGGATGAAGCACAAGAGGCAAACGCAGCACAGCGCAGATCCCGCCGAAGAGGACCAAGGCAGCAGCCAGGAAACAGGGGAAGCCGAGAACGGCAGCTCTTCCTGCAGGGAAGCGCGGAAGATGTCTTGTCCCTACCCAGCCGGCAGCCACAGCAGAGAGAGTCGGAGTGCTCCAGCGCTTTACCCGATGCTCAGCCAGGGCAGAGCTCCTGCTGCAGAGCTCGGCGGAGCCGCCGGCGCTCGCACTATCTCCTCTTGCTCGTCCTCCTGCTCTGGCTCATCGCCGGGCGACGGGTTCCCGGAAAGTCAGAGGTCCCCTTTGCTGCCGCTGGACCCGAGCGGCTTCTCGGCGAATTCCTGCCCACAGGCCGCAGGAGAGCTTTCACCCAGCCTCCAGGGCTGCGCAGATAGCCCTTTAAGTTTCTCCCTAGAAGACCTAGACTTTTTTACCAGCACGCTGTGTGCTTTGGATTTGCCCCATTTCAATTTTCAGTAACCTCTCGAACCTCCAATTTATTATTTGCCTTGGGTAATATACCCCTATAAATAATACAAAGTGTATGCACACACCAGTTATGCCCAGTTAAGTGCAGTCATTTCAACCACGAAACTCCTATTTTCCCCCCTCAGTACTTCTTGGGGAAGAATGTTTCCTTGGAGAGAAAGGTATATCTCTTTAGTGAAATGATCACGTTAAATTATTTCGATCATTTTTTCCAAAGGGAATTTATATTTAAATAACATTAGGATTTTCCTTTATTCCACTCTCTTTTGCAAATGCATAATGGAGCATTTGAGGTCAAGAAGGTGCCCTAGGTGTTAAAAATACAACATAATTGTATAAGGAGGTTTTGTTTTTCAGCTCAAGAAATTATGCCCTTTAGAGTTTGAAATATTTCAAGCATCAGGTTCTTTTCCCATACCCGTATTTCAACCACCCCCCATCCCATTTTGACAGAGTAGATATTAACAATTGCAGAACAAGAAAAAAAAGTCCTAATGAAATTCTCAGGAACCAAAGTAAGACATTTAGATGTCTTAATTTAAAAAAGAAAGAAAGAAAGAAAGAAAGAAAGAAAGAAAGAAAGAAAAAGAAAGAAAGAAAGAAAGAGACAGACAGACAGAAAGAATTACCATTACCTTTTAGAAGTAGATTATTTATTTAAGTGTTTTAATAATAAAATGCAAATTATTTATTGTACATTATTTTCATAGATTAAATAAACGGCTTTATAGTCTCTAAAATGCCGCATTCTTGTTTTATAGGTATTGAAAGAAAGAATCTAGTTTAGTTTTCTATCCTGTCAGTTCATTGAGATTTTATTCTTAGCAGTGTTTTAAGAATTATAGTGTAATATATATTTTCTGGTATATTTTTTTATAAAAAGATACTGTATTTTTATCAGTTAATTTTGTAAGTTTACAATACAACAAGAGATATTTTAGAATATTTGTAACAGTTAAAGGAAAATATTTTTAAAAAGCAGATTGAATAGTTGCAGATCACACATACAGACACACACGGAAGATATATACATTTCACATTTGGGAAGAATTTAAATACCTGGAGCAAGACCAATTTGATGTCTCTGTAATATGCCTAGCATAGCTAGCATAAATCAGAAAGGAAGGGTAGAATGAAAAAAGGCAATATTTGTAAAAATGTTCTTAAAATGAACATGTATTGTCACCACCACTTTCATCAACACAGCAGCAATTTTACGAGGTTTTTTGGAATCTTTATATTTTATTTTTGCTAACTTTGCTTTGTACCTATGGATTTCCTATTCACTAAAAAAGGCAGGAAATGAAAATGGAAAGAAGAATGGAAATACTAGTAAGAGAATGGTGTCCAGACTTTTGAATTCTGTTTCTCCAGGCTTACAGGAAAAAAGCCAACTTTTCAAAAGTGGAAACATTCTGGATGATAAAAATACTAAATTAACTAAAAGAGGGAGGGGAAAAAAAAAGAAGAAATATTGTTTTCACGAAACCAATTTTTGAACACTTTCCGTATGAAATGTCGATCTCTTGAGATCAATTCAAGTTAAAACAAACCGAAACAAAAGACTTTGGATAGACTCCTACGTGGGGAGGATTGGCTTGAAAGCAAGCAGCTGCGAATATGCTTCTTCGCCAATAGCGCTCACTTTATTATTTGCAACCCCGCATTTCTGAGATCAAAACCAAAAGAGTGATTTAAAATGTCTCGCGTTTGGGAAAGTTTGCTGGATTATGAAAGGGAAGCCCTAGAGAAGAAACGAAATGAAAACAGTAGCTCTCTGACAAACATATTGTTATACTCTCGCACACAGGCGGGCGCGTACACACAAATAAATCATATTATGTCTTTGTTAAGTCACGGGTATTTTCCCTAGCCTGGCAGAATTTTGGGAGGCATTCAAGTCGCAACGGTGGGCCAAAGTAATGCCCGATACCCGAGAGAGGAGCAGAAGGATGGAGAACCGGCGCTCGGAAGGGGGGGGGGGGGGGGGTGGTCGAGAAATGGAAACTCAAGATGGCGCAGGGATCTCAGCCTGCGCGCACGGGAGGGAGGTGGCGGCATTGCTGCAGACCCAGGCAGCCATTATAGATGGCAGAAATTGTTCTGTTACTGCGGGGGGAGCGTGGGCAGATAGGAATGTAGGCTGTGGATGAGCAGGCTGTGAGCTTCTGACATCCCAAATTCTCTATTCGTCAGACTGTGGCTCAAAAAGATTTGACAATTATGCAATGAGCTTAGATACCTGAGCGTTTCTTTGTTGACTGCATTTTAAGAAAAACGGATATACATTTCCCTTTCCATGAAAATAGATATATTTCGTCTCCCTTCTTGCATTTAAAAACAAAACAAAACCCTCAGAAAGGCTAATTGGAAGGGGTCCACATTTATGGGAGGAAAAAACAAACCCTTGAACCTTCGTTCTCAAAAGCCCTCTTGTATTTTGATAATATTATGTTTTAAAATTTATGTTCCAACAAATTTTCTGCTCTGGGCAATACAATAAACTATCTTGCACTGGATATTAGTAAGCAGCAAGATAAATTCATATCCATTTTTCTATTCTGAAGAAGTAAAAAATAAATTTTGTAGCTGGGCAGAAGTAATCAGTGAGAAAGGAAGATTTGTTTATTTTACACTTCCCAGATAAAGGGCAGTTTATTAAAACCAACCTTTTCACAAAGAGAGACAAACACACACAGAGATCATCTTGCTCTGGTTGGTGTCTTTATTTCATTTTGCAGTAGTGTAGATTTAAAGATGACAGCTTTGTATTTGATGCTGCGTGGGATGATCTTTTCCATGGAAACAGTTCCCTGATTTTTGCCTGCTCTGGGAAAATCCTCTGCTTAGCAGTTGAGTAGAACAAACAAGAGTCTCATTTAGTGTGGACAAATCTGGCATACCTGCAGCAGGCTTTGGCCCCAAAACTAATTCTCAGTAATACATGAGATTATGAGGTCTTCTTTTCAAATACCATTATTCTTTAGCACCCTAGAAGCATCAGAAATGGGGTGTGTGAATACCCAAACATTTAAACCGATTTCACAAATCATGCCAATCAAGATATTTATTTGAATTCAAATAAATCAGAATTCAAGCATTTTCAATGGAGGCTTACTTGCATTTTAAACAGTTGAGTCAATCCAAATAGAATCAATTTAATTCAATAGTTTGGCCCAATACTATTGGAACATCTAAATCAATTCAGACTGATTTTCCAAATACATTTTGTAAGCTTACAAAATATTCAATTCAAATATCCCTGATAAACTGCATATTGTCCTATTTTGTTATTATATTCCTTCTTTCCTCCAGCCCTCTTATGGCCATAGTCTTGGCCCTTCTCCCTTGTGGACTCATTTCTTATGGGACTCTGAATAACAGACTGAGCATATAGAAGGTCTCATACTTTGGGGTTGTGCAGTCAAGAATTACCAAAGTTGCTATGAAAGTATTACTGCAGCATGAAGGGTAATTTATGAAATTTGCACAGAAGAATCATATGAACAGTTAATTTATGTTCCCTTTGTCTTGGAGACTGGCTGCTGACATGTCACTCAGAAACTAAATGTGGCTCCTATTTCAAAAAAGATTGTATATCTTGGTCTTCTACAGACAAATATGCGGTATATAAACTACTGTTTCCTAGTTATTCCTAAGTGTAAATGTAAAGAATTATATGAGTACAACTGAGATGTTTATGGAAGAATATACAAGGATACACAAATACAGGTAGTCCTCAACTTAACAGAATTCATTTAATGACAGTTCAAAGATACAATGGCATTGAAAAAGTGACTTACAACCGACCCTCATACTTACAATTGCTGCAGCATCCCTACAATCACACAATCAAAATGCAGGCGCTTGGCAACGGGCATGTACATAAGATAGTTGCAGCATCTTGGGATCATGTGATCATCATTTGTGACCTTCTCAGCTGGCTTCCAGAAGCAAAGTCAGTGGGGGAAGCTGGATTTGTTTAACAACTGCATGATTCACTTAGCAACTGCAGTGATTTGCATGAGAACTGTGGCAAAAAGGTCATAAAATTGGATGAAATCGACTTAATGATCAGTTTGCTTAGCAACATAAATTCACTTGTGATCATAAGTTGAGGACTATCAATATTGCTTAATTATGTTTGCAGCTTCCATCTTATTTCTCTATTTGACAACTTTTTTAAAAGGGAAATTAACAGTTGCATCAGTATTTATTGCAATTTATTCAAAGAACTCAGTTAATTCTACCCATGTTCTCTTAACACCAATACTGTGAAGTTAAATAAGAGGCCTAAAATTGCCTGGCTGAAAGTCATCTTCAGGCTTTAGGTGTCAGCAGTCTCTCAGATGTTTTTCTGTTAAGCCCAACTGTATGTTCATGCGTGCATACATAGTTGTTTTTTTTTTAAAAAGGCCTCTGTGTATACAGTATTAAACTATAAGGTTTTCAATGCCAAAGCTGGGTGCTTGATCTAGGACAGTGATGGCAAATCTTTTGGGCTCAGTGTGTCAAAAATTTAGCAACTGCCTAACCTGACTCTGCTGGCATGTCACCCCCACCCCTGAACAAAAGAGAAAAATTCTATATTGATATCTCCCTATCACTGAACAATGGCATTCAATGTTCTCTGCCATTTTGAGACAAGAATCACATGCAGTGTAACTCTTGAATAATTGCTTAAAAAATAAATATTTTTTTAAAAAAGAAAACCCCCCAAGAAATTTCAAAAAGAGTGGAGGGAACCTTTAGTAAAGATTGGGTAAAGGAAATAAAGGTCTACAGAGTTGCCTTGAATGCTCAACCGCAACTTCTTCTGTAAGGCCATTGCATTACAGCAATGGTCAGTGCTAAGTTTAGTATTACAAAACATGAGTTATTTAATTTGCTTTAAATGTATGTCGACTCCAAAGGGTCTCTTAGATGCTATTCCAAATTACCTAGCCATCTTGTACATTTCAATTCTGCATATAGAAAAAGATATATTATTTGCACTTCTGCCTCGAACAGCAGCATGCTTTGGAGCTCCAGACATATTGCACTAGATATTCTGGCAATCATTCTTAGGCATTCAGAGTGCACATGTACTTCATAAATGAACTCCTCTCCATATTTACTTCAGAATAAATTGAATTTCTTTTAAATCCACTAAATTAAATGTATTGTAATCCTGAATCTGTATCTATAGAATTGCGTTTTTTCATTATTGCACAAATAACATTTGCTGTGCAGTTCACGTAACTTGGAAATATACTGCTTTTGGTGACAGGAGTATAGTTAAACTTGCCTTTCATATGCACATATTTTTGATTAGTTTTTATATAGCCAATAATGGCAGCTGATAGTTCAGGGCTGAGCCTAGCATCGACAATTGTGTTCAGGCTGATCTTTTGATCAGTTTGGCTCAGGCTGATTCCTGACAAATATAGATAAGAAATCAGTAATGACCCCTCTCTGTCTGGTTCAGTCTGCAGCAATTAGGAAGAGAACTATATCACAGCTTCTTAGGAGACAGTGCCTAAGAACAAGATTTTGGTTAGAGAAAATTGTTGGAACAATCCTAAAGAAGCAAATATTTCTAACCAAGACAAAAATATGGTTACTTATTTAGCAGTAATTTTAGACTGTGGATCTAATACCTATGGGAAACCAATTAAATACTCAATGCTGCTTGGGAATAAACACCATTTTCTTTCAGAAAAGAAACCTTTTCTAAAAAAATAAATAAAATAATGAGCCGTAACTATATTCACATCCAGTCTTCCTTTGCCTACAGTTAATTTTTTTAAAAAAATGAGAAATATTTTTTCTATAGGTTTTGGCAAGACTGTCTCAGCCCTGATATAGATGCCCAATTCATTTGCTTGTGTCTTTCTTAATCACTTCATGTTCTTGGTGGTCTTTTTTGTCATCCACTTGGATGCAGAGCTTTAGGTTTTAGCTTTGAAGTTCAAACCCAGTAACTCTACTGCACAGATACACCTATAACACACTTAGAGATCTGCATAAGTAAAAATGACAGCTCCCTGTCTCCGATGTTCATACAGCCCTGACAGGAAAATGGGAGCTGCCACTTTACAAATGCAGTTATAGATACTCAAAGCTGATTATAGTTTGGGGGCAAGGATGAAGGGGTTAGGTGAAAGATATAATAGAAAAAGAGGAGGTTGGTAGAGAATGTGAAGGAGAGAATGCTATAATGCATTAGGTTCATGTATAACTCATGTTTAACTTTCCCTTAAGACCAAAATATGTGTTATGAAAAACCAATCCAAACTGCTATTAGTAGAAAGATGAAGTGGTGGAAAGCTGTTTATATACAGCCTGAAATCCAGAATTTTCATGCCGTGTACTTTCCATGAAAGTATCTGCCTGCAAATCCTATTGAAACAAATTGTATCATTATATAAGCATAATGTCATAGTTAATGAGATTTGGTAGGAATTTTTTTCTGAAGAGGTGCCATCAGGTTAAGTAGCCCTTAGTCACAACCAATAATCATAATTTTCCTTTTTTAAAAATTTACCGCATTTAACCCAGCTCTTTAGCCAAAGAAGCTTCCCTGAGCAGGGTTACCTACACAATTCAGAAATAATGCAATTTCTACTCATGACAGTAGAGTTTAGATTTAGAAAACAGGATTTGCATAATGGCAAAGGAAAAAGATACGATAATTGTATAGGAATTAGGCTATGGATTCATAATAATAATAGTTCATTAGGATCATGAAGTCTTGGCACTGGAGCCAAGCTTTAGCAATGACTGTTGCTATCTACCGGGAGGAAGATCACTTTCTTGGAGCTGTATTCAAATTTCAGAGAGACACGCAATCACTTAAGATTAAGGTGGGACTTTTTGGTTGCCTGAATGCCTTGTCACTCATGCATTTATTTTAGAAACTGGATGCAAGTTTGGTATTGATATAGTCAATCAATGCTCCATAATGCTTCCATTTTATGAAAAATTAGATTTCTAGTATCAATTTAATATATTATTGTTGATCAATTTAGTTTGTGATTTATGCTGTGTTAGTTACGGCTCTTTAGTTTCAAGCTAAGTCAGGAACTTCAACTTAAAGTTATAGTTTATAAATAATGAATAAAATATATCAGACTTTATGATCTTTTAAATCTTTTCACCTATCTATTTACATTTCATTATTTGTACTTCATTCTTTTGTTTCTTTTAGGATTTAGTAGAGGTAGATACTGGTAGTCATCAACTTATAACCACAGCAGGGACTGGAACATTTGTCATTAAGTGGTGTGATTATTAAGTGAGTCAACACATGACCTCATCCAACTTTATGAACTTTTTTTTGCCACAGTTAAGTGAAGCATGTGGCTGTTAAATTAATCCCATGATTCTCCATTGATTTTACTTGTTGGAAGCCAGCTGGGAAGATTGCAAATAGTGATCACATGACCCTGAGATACAATAACCATTGTAAATATGTGCTGGTTGCCATGTGCAATTTAGATCATGCAACCGAGGATATTGCAATGGTCATGAGTGTGAGGACTAGTCTTAAATCACTTTTTTCAGTGCCATCTTAACTTTAAAAAGTTGCTTAATGAAATGGTCATAAATCAAGCACTACCTATATCTCCTTTTGCTTAAATACTTTTCTAAAGATATTCAATTAAAAAAATCAGTGTTTATGTTTATATTTTCACATCAACTTCTGCAGCTGTTTCTTTATTAGTTGTCATTAGGGTCACCTAATGTGGGCTGGGGAAAAAAATAGACAATCACTAGATAGCTGCAAAAGATAGTGGTTTTTGTATCTCATTGCTGTCAACTACTGATCATCCAGCTCATTGCAGCTGAGATACGGGGCATTATCCACCAGGAATGATTATATTTAAAATATAAAAGTGACAGCTATCATTGATTTCTGCCTTTCAAATCACTTGATACATCAGAATATTATTTTCTTCTGGTCTGTTGAATTTCCAGTGGAGTTGCATGGTGACCCTCAAATCTATGTTTATCTAAACATGTGTTATATTCCCACAAGGTCCTGAATTAATATAAACATTGAAATTATGAAGTAGGTCATATTTAATTTAACTGATGTTAACAGAACTCCAGGTAGCCTCTCTAAAGTAATACCTTTCACAGTATCTTAGAACAACATGTTTGAGAATTCCCAAAACACTTTGGCAATTGTTGCCATCAGACATTTGTCGGCTGGGAACTCTGCATGTCACTGCCCCAATGTTTCTAGAAGGCACCAAGCTGAGGAAATCTATCTTGCAGGCCAAATAAATAAGGTATGCTATCTTTGCCTACTTATTTGGAAATAAGGTCCAGGTCTTAGGGTCAGGTTCTAACATACTAATATATCAAGAGTTTGCCCAAGTTCTTGAGAAATTACTGCTAGCTAAAGTAAGCAGTATTGGCAGGATGGTAACTGTGCAAGAACTTCCTGTATTCTGATGCAGACTCCAAACTAAGAAACTGCTTTGCCAACTGTAAGTCAGGATTCACTTTATATTATCTCTGCAGACATACAGAGTATAGGAAAACCAGACTAGCCTAGCTTGTAATGGAATGGTATGCTTTTTTGTTCTGTTAAAATGCGACTCAAGGCCTACTTGGCCATTTCCTTATAAGGAAGAAGGTCCAGACAGAAAACTAAGGGAATTTGGAGACAGATACTTAAGAGAGGGAAAAAGGAGTTGATAATGGGACAGAGAAGAAAGCAGAAAGGAAAATCAAAGGAGCTAACCAGCATATTTAAACAGAAGCAAATGGACCACTTAGTAGCCTTAAAAGAATTTGGTTTATATATGTGTGTGTACGTGTATGTATACTTGTATATACATATACATGTATGTATGTATGTATGTATGTATGTGTAGGTGCAGGTGTAAGTATATGTACCCTATTTCCCCCAAAATAAGATATCCCCTGATAATAAGCCCTATCGAGCTTTTGAGCGCATGGAAATAAGGCCAAGCGCTTATTTCAGGGTTCAAAAAATATAAATTGGGGAAACATGGTATATGTATATATTTAAAGAGAAGCAGCTTGTGTCTGAAGGAATTTAACAAAAACATATAATGAAGAGAACATTTTAATTGTTTATGATCAATCAGTTCCCTAAATAAATTTCAAAATAAAATATGCGCTCCAATCTAAAATATATACCCCACTAGGAAAAAAATAAGTGGAATGTATTAATAGTTCAAGAGCTTTACAATTATTATTTTAAAGTGGTAATTTCAACTTATGAAACTATACTTATTCCTAAAACAAACTTAGAAGACATCATTTCACTTCCAAACCAAACAAACAAACCAGCTTTTATTATAGAACCTTCCTCAATTATCTTTGAGATGTATTGGATTATTTCTCACACAATCCTTTGCCAAAATCCTGCATGGAGGTTATGTATCTTTAGGGCGTTGGATTGAAAAAGATTGACTAACTCCAGTATTTTTACCTGAAAACCAATGCAGAAGCTACTTCATATCATGGTAGCCAATTTTAATGAAGAAAGTAACAGATTCCCTTCTCAACTTTAGCTACAATGAAGTTGTATTATTGTTATAACTCCAGCTCCTTCATTCTCCTATTTGGACAAGTTGCTGGGATTGATGGGAGCTGTGATTCTGAAATATCCAGAGGGCTGTACCTCCCTTGCTCTTGCTAAAAAGAGACACATGGGAACAAATGGCTAATTTCTGGACAGCATCTGGCATTTCTCATGCCAAACTTGGGCATTGTCCAGAAGCCAGTAATATTAAATAAAATTGTGGGTAATGAATAGCTTTCTATGATACTTTAGACATGTTTGACCCCAGCAGGGAATTTGCTGGGAAGAAATGTGTGGTACTTAGAACAGAAATACATCTATTACATAGAGAGTTATGCACAAAACAAAACAAAACATACAATAGGCAGGATGCCAACAATGAGCATTTCTGTTTGGTCCATGACAGATTAAACTTCAAATTAAGTAATATTGTTAGAGTGCAATCAACTCTTATCATCATGGGGTTGAAAAGCAGCTGCAAAGGGATGAATTCAGATTTGGGAAGACACTTTCCTTACTGGAAAGTGCTCAATAAGGAAAGAATTAAGCATTCCTACCCATGTCACTCCTCTGATTGAAATCATATCCTGCAAGATTACTTTTCATTTTATAAGGACTTAGTTAATGCATTATGGATGCTGTAGTTTGCTTAAGGTATGGAACACAGACGTGGTCATTTATTGACAGAGGACAAAAGTTTGCTTCCCTTGGATGCCATGATCACAGTCCCTTGTTCCAAATATGTGGGATCATGGTTGGTTTAATCATACTGACTGAAAGTTTTGTTATTAAGATACTTAGCAAATCATATTTTTCTGTAAAGCCAAATGGGAAGATTATCTCCGATTATGTGATAAAAGTTCAGTAAGTTGATCAAAACTATAAAATTCTTCACATATAGTGCTCCAGAACCACAAAACACAGTTTTTGTTTCATTCCTATTTCTTCTTTTGGGAGGATACAATAAGAAGATTACCTCTAAGACACAGTTTTTATATTTTTAATAAACTCATGCAGTTCTTCTTTTGTCATAAATGTATATGCACAATATTTCTAGCTATCATAGTAACACGGCCACTGATTTCAAAAATGAGAATACACAATGCTATTGGAGAAAAACATTGTAGAACAAACTAGGAACAATCTGTATTTAATGTTGAACTAAACAGCCATACTCTCTGCGTATAGCTGGATAGGCTACATCATTATGTAAGCCACTCCATCCCTTTGTTCCTCCCATTCTACTCCATCATTTAATCTGCAGATACAAAAAGCCAGCCTTCGCCACTCTAGGACCCTCCATAAGGGTTTGGCAAACCATATAGCACCAGTGGTTAAAACACTGAACTTGGAACAGAGAGAGCGTGGTTCCATTTCCATCGAATCAGGAAACCTTTTGATAGTTGTGATACTTTCTCTTTTAGCCCAACCTTTCTAATAGGGCTATTGTTGTCATGGGGATTAAATTAGGTAAACCTTCCTTGTATGACACTTTGGATTTCCAGATAAAAGCCTAGATGTCAGTCAAACAATTCTTATAATGCCCTTTAGCAGACCAAAGTGTCGGGACTCATAAACTGGAAACAACTGGCAAATCTCATGTTGGGGAAGGCTGCATTATAAAGAGGCAAAACTTCTGGTACTAAAGAATAGACCCTGTTGGCAGATAAGGGCCATTATAATGACAGGCAATACATACATGTCTCCATTATTTTGTTTCCTGAAGAATGTTTTGCTAAGATTGTTAGCAGTCCAAGCCAAAGAACAGGATGATGCCCTTTCCCCAAACTATGTACAGAAACTAAGTGCAAGAGTAGCTGAATTGTAGATCAACATCAGTGCTCAGGTAAAGGCAGTCTGATAGGTGAAGTGATAAACTAATTTAGGACATTCAGCAAATTTCATCTGATTATACAACATGCTATGCATTAATAAGGTTTAATTGATTAGGGGTAAATTGGCATTGTTTCTTGTAAGCCATTTTCTATACTTAGTCTGTAGGGTATGATACCAAGAGTTATGGTCTATTCAATAAAACACAGTGAAGAAAACCATGATTTGTTTCTGTTGGATATCCCAGACACCATATAGCACACTCAGATGTATCTTTTAACAGAGAGGAACAGTCAGAGTACATGAAAGCCACTACATTTACACTGGATGTAAAAGTTTCATCCAATGACATTTCTCACTCTGTCTAATGATAGGATTGGCCCGAGGAAACAGATGTTCTATCTTAGGCATTAACAACTACTTAGCATCTAGTTCAATAACTGCAAATAAGATATGGTTGATTAAAATCAGATGTTTAGTCTGGTTCACATAGAACATTAAGTCATATACTAAGGTTTACAACTGACATTAACAAGGTTCAGACTTTATATATTTATTTATTTATTTATTTATTTATTTATTTATTTATTTATTTATTTATTTATTTATTAAATTTCTATGCTGTCCATCTCATTGATACAATGATTCTTGGAAGCTTACAATCTGATAAAAATAAATAAAGTACTAAAATCAATTAAAATTGGAAGAATTAAATAGACTAGTTAGAAGATTAGTTTATGCTAATTCAAACTAACAAAACAGTATTATGTTATAGTATAATGTATGAATATGGCCAAAATGCATAGTCCTGATCACATCTGTTAAAAGTATAGTGCTTTTGGGCATTAGCCTTTTATCTGGGAATGTGCCAGCCCCTTATGTTGTTTCACACTTGAATTGGGAAGTTATTGGGGTGATTTTCACCTCTGGAAACAGAGACAAAGCAAGAGAGGTTAATTCTCCAAGACCAGTGCAAAACAAGTGACACCTTATCAATACAAATCTCTAGCTAGGGCTCTTCTGCAGATCATAATGACCCTTCAAGTCACTGCAGGTCTAGCCAGTATGCCACTCACAGGCACCAATCAATTCTCCACCCACGGAAAGTGACTTAATAAATGGGGGGCCTTGCCAGTTATTATCCTTGCTCACAGCAAACCCATCTTATTTGTCCTAATTAGCAAGACCAGAGTGTCAGAGGAAAGAAGGGAACATATTCAATAAAATCTAAATTATTGAATGACTGAAAGATTGCACCATTTGTTTAGCCCGATTTTTTAGACTCTTCAAAATGTCAAATGCCAGAGGAAGCACATTTTCAATCTGATGTTTGCAGCAATCAGAAGATATACAATTGAGCATCCAGTCATTGCCTCTGCATAAGATTGGAGATTATTAATGGGGAAATATGTAAACCAAGGAAACTAATATGATGCAGTGACTTCAAAGCTGTGTTCACCTGTTTAGATCTTGTAGGTGTTTTTGGACCAGAGTGCTATTTGACCAGATAAATATTGCATTTACAGATTCAATAAAGCAAATAAATCAAATCCAAAATGGATTGAAAGAAGATCATGTTAATAACTATAAGCCTGAAATAGAATTTATGAATGCCAGCCCAGATCTTGGTACTATTCTATTTTCCTTGGCATTATTTGAATAATCAATGAATGGCAAGTTTACTGGTGAGCTACAAGTGGCATATTAATCCTCTTTCTATGGCCACAATAGCCTCACAAAATTATACTATCAATTTATTGTACTTTGTTTTTTTCTTTTTTGGTAAAGTAACAACTTTTGGAAATCATGTAAGCCTTATTTTAGACTTAACACTGTCTCCCATAAGAAACAAATAATCTTTTAAGGGCTAATCCAGGGGTGAGCAACCTGTGGCTCTGGAGCCACATGTGGCTCTTTCACACCTCTGCTGCGGCACTGTCACTCAAAATATGTGTCACAACCACCAATGTGTGACACCCACCAGCACACGAGTTATTGAGTTTTTCAACCCCTGGTAGGCCAGCCATGGATAAATCCAAGAAAAGAAAAGTTTCAGAAAAAAACAGAACATTTAATTCAACTACATATGCTAGTTTTGTGGCCGCTCAAGAAATAGTCAGGCACGGGAAGCATTTTGTGGCTCCCAGTGGTTTTTTTTTCCTGTAAGAAACGGGTCCAAATGGCTCTTTGAGTGTTTAAGGTTGCAGACCTCTGGGCTAACCTTTCTACTAGAGGCCCAGTTTTCAAGAGTGATTGATCATTATATAACTGTTCTGATTACTGAGGTCCCAAAATATATAATTTTTTTAAAAATACAAAGTGCTTAGCACAGTATGACCTACCTTCTTTCTTTGAGGAGTGTTGCTCAGGTGAAATTCATGACAATTTGTTAAGACATTTGGAAGTGAATTTCTGAGGATAAGCAAAGTGATACTTGTAGCGAAATTGTACTGGAAAAGCTTTCCTGCTGTTTTTCATTCATTCAGATAAAACCACATTTGCTTCACAATATACAATTTTTTTTTTCAAAAGAGAAAATAATATCAGAGAAATGGGTGGAATGTGGCATTTAAAAAAATAGTTTAATTACAAGATGATTAAGGATTGCGTGTGAATCAGTGGTGGGTTGCCCCGATTCGCACCGGTTCTATAGAACGGGTAGTAAAACCAGTGGGAGGCTCCGCCCACCAACCCTGACATCATCAAAATGCTTCTGTGCATGCAGAAAGATAAAGATAAGTAGAACCCATTCCTGGTGTGTATATCTTATGATAAAGCAGCCCGCAGCCATCCTAGTTTCCTGTGCTTCAATTAAATCTCAAGGAAAGGCATCATGAAGGATTTTCTAACATTGGGCTTTTTCAGTAGCGGTACAATGATCATTGCTAAAGAGCAGCCCTGACCATGGAAATGTCTCCATCCATTAAAGAAGTTCTGAAAAATTCTTCATGCAATTTGAAGAGCACTAAAGGTTTTACACTCATTTAATACCTTTATTAATGTGGGTAGTTATTAATGTAAAGCCAGACATTGTAGTAGACATGAAAGAAAAATGATAATGGATTCTCCTCAAAAATAAGTTCAGCTGTAATTGATAGTGGGTAGCTCATCTAGATCCCCTCCAGTCTTTCCTTTTTTATGAAAACAGAATTGTGGGTATAATAAGAGCCTAATCTGCACTATCTATATTAACTTATTGCTGTTGGTTTGCTAGCCAAAGTCATCTGACAGTCCAGCTGTTTTTCCTACATGCGATACAATACCTAGTAATCGAGGAAAAATACTATCAATCCCAGACAAATGTGTATAATTTTTTTTAAAAAAAAATGTTCTGCCTATCTACTCAAGTTAGTCCTCAAGAAAAACATGTTGAGTTGGTTTTGACTTCTTGCCAGCTTCCATGGAAGAGATTTTGAAGAAAAAGTTCTGCCAAGAGTTCTGATCATCGATGCAGAAGTGTAATGAGGAGGAATAACGCAAAATGATTTATTGTGAAGTTTCTTCTTATTCTCAGTTGTGAGAATAAGAGAAACTTTAAAAAAAGATAATGCAGGGTATTTTTCTAACTGTCTTGAACCCAGACTAGATTCTTCAGTCCCTGAGCTTTCCTAAGAAGACTGTTGTAGAATTTTATACCACTAATAATAAAAAGTCTCACTGATTGCTTTTCTTCACAATAAAATTGGGGAGGGAAAGAAGCCTCATCAAGTCAAAGTGAGTATTAAGAGAGAGGTTTTTATCGGCTGCGCTTTAGGGGATAAGAATAATTAGTGTCACTATCGCCTCTCTAAATACACAAGTGAAAATGAAGCAGTAAATATAATTAAAGGCTAATGTCTAATTAAATATTTTTAGGAAGAAAAAAAGACTGATACTTGATGGAATACGCTATCTCTTTTAATTGCATTACGCTGATGGGATCCCATTATTTTTTTGATGTTTGGAACCTTCAAAATCTTTCTCGAGTACACTAGCCAAAAAGAAAATAGCTAATTTGAAAGACGGTATCAAATGATAGAGGCACTAAGTGTGTCACAAATACCTTGTACTTTTCCACCAGTCAGTATGGCTTTTGCCTATTTTGCTTGGGAATTTTAAAAGCTGAAGCCCAACATAAATGAAGATTACTATGCAGTGAACAATTCTATTATATAAATAAACCATACACTTTAAATTAGTGTTAGAAGTGCTGAAGATAGAAAATGAAATCCAAAAGATATCATGTTACTACATACCGATTACAGTGATAGGAAGGAAAATTTTGAGCCTTATTGTTTTCTGAAAGATTAACCTATGACAGATTATAAAACATAATTTTCTTATTCCAAAATTATTGGAATTGGGTATTTCTATTCTACAATTGTTCTGCTGTGGATATATTTTCCAACATGTACAGCCATTAATGTATTAGTTGATTTTTTAATTAATTAGCTTTAAATACAGTTGCCTGTTATCCATCAACATGTACGTTTTTTTGAGACATTTTGACCATTGCATATGTAATATTTTAGCTGTTTGGAAACTAGCTTCCATGTCTTTTAAAGACATTTCTTTTTTCTCAGTATTCCCTGTACTGTTGTATTAGATTTGGATTACCAATCTGTTTAATGTATTTTGTATGTATTTGTGAAGTCAGGAGTTAAAGTTTGAAAGAGATTTTAGCTTTTTCATAAATAAGGAAAAAATGATTTTGCATGATGGAAACAGAGGAATGTGAGATAACAAGGTGAATCAAAGAAATTCCTGGAATATCCAGGGAAGAGATATGAATTCTGAGAACATGTTGGCACAACAAGCGTTTGTCCATTCAGTCACCAGGAATTAAGAGGAACAGTGTGGTACTGAGACAAGTTAGAACTTATCTTTTTATATGTAATTAGTTTATGCATTTTAGAAAGTAAATTTATTTTTAATTTCCTGTTACAGTTATTGAGTTATACAATATAATCAAAAGCCTTAGAAATGCTTTTAAGGCTTAACCAATACAATTTACTGTTCTTTATTGGAATGGATCCTGTGTTCTTTGATTAACCAATGTTCAGAATGTTTAGATTTGTTGACTACTTTGCATATTAGAAATGAAAAAATGCTATATTTTGTTATTTGCAAGTACATACAGTAGATCTTGGTGGAGAATTTTGGACAATGGGCCAAGCTAAATGACCATTTTAGATGCTTTCCTCTAGTTCATGGGTGTCAAATTTGACCGCATCACGTGACATATCATGATGTATCACAATGTTTTTTGCCTTTGTGGGGCTGGGCTGGGCGTGGCCTATGCGTGATGCATTTGGCCCGTGGGCCGCCAGTTTGACAGGCCTGCGTCTAGTCTATGAGCTGGCAGAAAAGTGTATCAGTATAAGGACTGATAGAAATATAAGAACATAAGAGCAATTCATTGCTATTCTTTGTTCTATCTCTGCAAAAAATCCAACAAGTGGTAGTACTGTCCTTACTGTTTTAATGCAGGACTGGTTATTCCTCTCTTCTTGCATTTTCCCTCTGGCTGATTGTCATTGCTAGTAAAAAAACAGCTACCATTTGCTGTCCATAAAGTGTAGTAGGTAAGGATAAGTGAGTAAATGTGAGTGTTTCTGAAAAAAGCATTAACCTTATGTCCAAAAAAATAACATGGTTGAAGGATCGTAGGCATTGAAGAGGGGCACCAAGGAGGAAACTGAATTGATTTTACAATTAGACAATTTCTGAACACGAGTTTAGCAGTCTTCTGAAATTGCACTAAACCGGTATTCAAAAATCCAGTCCATCTGGAAAATAAGAGGTGGAGGTGAAAAAGAAGGGAGTGATCAGCAAAGACTAATATCAAAAGGGAATTGTAGTACTGGCAGTGACTAACTAAAGCTGGCAGTATAAAAATGACATAGGGGTAAGAAAAATGATGTTGCCCCCTTTCCCAAACTTATTAATGCAGTTAAAATGTGAAATTCCTTGGGGCAGGAGCAAGGGAATACCTTTAATATACTCACTGGTGACAGAAGTAGCAACATATAGCTGGCAGAACCCATATTCCATTTCCCAGTTTAAATTTATCTTCTGAGCACAAAGAAGTAGCACTCTCTCAAGAGATCACTAGTACTATTTTTAAACACAGGTCTAATGCTTTTTTAAAACTGAAAAGCCCATGTTTAAAAATGAAGTGGTGGGCTCTTTGAAAAAAAAATCTCTAACACTACGTATATAAGGACTCACATAACAGCTGATAGCATCTTTGGAAAATGTCTGTCAGGCATTATGCATGCAGAGGTTTCTATGGAAGCCAGATGCCCAGTCTTTCCTGAATCCCAAATGCCATGGAAGATGCAGTCCAGCAACCAGATGGAAGGAGCATATACCAGCAGCAGCACCCTGAAGTACCCAACCACTGACTGCATCATAAACCACATAATCAGTGAAACTTTATAGATTATAAAACTTGTGTTGAAGAATAGCAAAAGCACCCCTTTAAAAGAATTGCAAAAGGCTATTTTAAGCTGCCTCAGCTATGGGCTGTGCATGAGACGAAGGACGTGCATTTATAAAAACCCTTATTGGGGCATGGTCATGTCAGACACTACACATATTAAATGAGAAAATAGTAAGTTGCCTCATAAAGAAGAGGAGAGAGATCAAGAATATCTCCATCTTCCTTGGCTGGACTACTTTAGTTAACTTTTTAGTTAGTTCTTACTACTCTTCCTGGTAGTATAGTCTTCTCCAATAGGAACATCTCAACTTGAATGCTTTAAGTTCTGTATTTTTCAACAAGCATAATTATTGCTAAGAAGACTTAAAGTTGAAATCCACACATATGTAAAGCACTCAGGTTGAATAAGCTGCAGATCCAGGGGAGAAACTGATGTAAAATATGACTTGCATCATTATAAAGTTGATGTCACAAGAAGAGCAAATAGCCAATAAATATATTGCAATATATCCATAAGAACTAGATGAAAATTAACTTCTACTTTAGGACATCACTGTCATTTGATACCATACCAACATTTAAGGCTGTCCAGAAATTTTGAAATACAGCTTCCACAAACCCTTCTAAAATGGTTAATAATTAGAAAATTATTCAAATGATCATACTAATACTTAAACATATACTTTTCATTGATGCTCTACCATTCATAATTGCCAATATTGTATTGGTTTTTGAAGGCACATTAACACTACATAATGTAGCTTTAAAATTAATTTAAACCTTTGAAATTTAATATTTAACATTTTTGAAAATTTAGTGAGAAGGAATTTGGGTGTTCTTCTCTGAAGAGTATTTGAATTCAGATAAAATTCATAACTGCCTGTTTTGCCTGCCTTCAGAACAAACCTTTGCATCCACATTTCCTTTTTGAAAAGTTATTATAAAACCTTTTTAGAAGGTGTCCACAGCTATTTATGAAGGACCAGTTACAAACCTTTCTTAAGTGGAAATTAGACTTTTTTTTGTTCACTTGCAAGCATGCAGTCGCCTCCCAAGATTCTTGGGACACAAGATATTTTGCAAGGCATAAGAGGATGGTGACAGTGGAGGGTGGGAAAATCAGCACCATTCAGGAGCAGATGGTGAGCGGCCACTGAGCTCCAGAGGGAGGCAAACCTGGCGGTTCAGCAGCCAGTTGCTTGGACGTGTGTGTGTGTGTGTGTGTGTGTGTGTTTGTGTGTGTGTGTGTGTGTGTGTGTGTGTGTGAGAGAGAGAGAGAGAGAGAGAAAGAGAAAGAGAGAGAGAGATAGGGTTGGGGGGTGGGGGGTGGGGGTGGATAGGAGAGAGCTTTCTGGATCCAGAGATCAATCGACACTGAATGATCTTTCCTGGATTATATTTCTGAAAGGAGAATTGTAATTAGAACATATTCGAGGCGCCCATGCCTGCTTTATATTTAGCACTTTAAACTGGACTAGTGCAAGCTACTTAGTTTATGTGGCATGAATTTTAATATTCATAATTCTGTGAACCAAATGATTGCAGCAGAAAGAGCATGCCTTCCTTCCTCTCCTTAAGCTATGCCCAACTGCCAGTATCCCTTGCCAGATGACAAACCATTGGTGGAGAAGATTGAAGGATTTAGGAAAAGGAAACCAACAAATGGAAAATCTGCAAATCGAGGAAGAGTTTGTTCGTAGGGCTAGGGATGGTGTTGCTGGACTTTCTGTTCCTTGCAAAACTGAGGCATTTTCCTGTTGAGTCAGAATTAAGATTTTCTTTATACCAGGAAATGGCACTCAGGATGTTGATTTAAACCAAGTGCTAACCATTTATGTCCTCTTTCTTGTATTCCTCTCCCCCCCTCCAATTCCTATCCTGCTTTTTTCGCTATGGTTTAATATGGAACCCAGAGCCTCGGTAGAATTTCCTTACCTACTGATTAGCCTTCCGGATTGTTTCTCCCAGCCTTTAAAGAACTGCCTTCCCCCAACTGGAACAGGACTCAAAAGAACTCTTTGATTTTTTCCTGGAGTATCTTAAAGCCTTACTCAAATAACTCTTTAAAACCTTCCTTCCTCACCACCCCTTCAACTTTGAAAGCATTGACTGGATTTGATAAACAGTCCTGATTTTTATTTGGGATTTAAACTGGGAAAAAAATATAACTTCTTCTCCATGACAGTAATTTGCCATCTCTTTTTAACAGGCCAGCCTTCTAAAGGAAGTAGGGTGCAGGGTGGAGTGGGAAGGATAAATAGATATTGGCATTAGTTTTATATTGCAAAGAGACTGGAGAGGGAGAGGGAAAAAAAGAAAAGAATTCTCCCTGGACCCTTCTATTCTGCCAATGACAGGGCCGTCATCCCTGGTAGCAAGCCTTCCCACTGAGGACCTACTCATGAGAAGTCTCCTGGTAGCATTCAGATGATGTTACTATTCCTAATTCTTGTGCTGGACAAGGGTCTCATTGATGGCATCCACAGGTCTGGGGGCAGAAACTTCCCAAGGTTTTCCCTGGCTTAAAAGACCACTTTGTACCTGAAGCTTTTAGTAATCCTTGGTTAGGAAATAATGAGGAAAGAAACAGGGAAAAAGATTTTCCAACCAAAAGCCTGTGATTTGTAATGCAGGAAACTTAATTTGGTCAGGATTTAAAGATCAGACTACACTACAAAACCTGAAGTTAACTCTTGTCGATGAGGGAATGACCCAAAATAAATTTATTATACATATTTTCTAGTGCAAATATTTTTATATTTTTATAAAAAATGCATTTTTATAAAAAATGTAAAAGACTAATCCTTCCGGAGGTTTAATTTCAATTTTTCTCACTTGTATGTCTTTCTTGATTTTCTTTCCTTGAACCCCTCATTTATTTCATTGTGTACAGACATCATTAGGATAGCCTCAGTGACACCTTCTATCTACAGTATATTATATGAAGATAAATCTCTCTGAGAGGTTGATCTCCTTGTCCTTCACTTCCTGAAAGAAACTACAAAAATAAATGGGCGTTCTGATGCTCCCTCCAATCACATATACGATATTGGCACTCCATTTATATAGCCTTCTAGAGGACTCCAATGCCTTTCCACCACCCCGTTTCCCAATCTTCCTTTTTCTCTTCTCGGTTCTGCATGAGACATGAGCGTCCTTCATTTCTAGAGTTCATAAATGGGTAATTACGGACTTTCTTTTCCAAGGGAATCTCCTCCTTTGGCCCACGTGTATTGACAAAGAGGAAGAAGCTCAACCACTCTGGGATGCTGAATATAATGGAAAGCCAAGGCAGCAACATTTATTTACTTGTTAGCACATGGAAGACAAGAGTAACTTGCAGGCTGACGCCTACAGTCATTTGTTACTTGTCAGGATATTTACTGGCTGTACAGCCCAGGGGGAAAGCACCAGAGGTTGAAATAGGCCAAAAGTTCATTTAAGAGCTAGCTTCGCAACTCTGAGGATTTGGCTCTGACCAACATTTATCCGGAAGGTAAATGAAAAGGTGAAGTTTCTGTCTGCTCAACGAAAACAAAAACAGCTCATTTTCCTTTGCTTCCTAAAGCAATAAGCACCTATTTCAAAACACCTATTTTATTTACTTGCCATAAAAAAACAAAGGGACTCTTTGCTCTTCGTCTTGTGCAAAACAGGATTAAGAAATGGTGGCTCTGAAAGTGGCCTTTGGGAGTTGTTTGCTTGTCTTTATTTAAGTGTGAAGAATGATTTGCAACAATTAAAATTCCCCCCTCCCAATAACAGACAAATCAAAGTCCAGCAGCTACAAGCTTTTTATTGAATAAAAAAATAGAAGGGGATTGCAAATGATATCAGGGGGTAGAGATGGAAAATGGATGGCTAGTCAGAGCAAATAAATAACTAATAGATGGATAGGGTAGATCGAATTTCAATTTCATTTGCCTTTCTCTCCTTTCCCCTTTCAACAAAACACAATTGTGTTTCTAACTTTATTTCACAACTCATTAGAATGTTGATTGAATTAAATTGCTCTTAAGAACTCTGCTTCTAGACACAAAGGCGATATGCAAAGCAAAGCTATTTGGATTTTTTTAAGAGAAGGCAAAAGACATTTTAAGCAAACCCCATAAATGTTTAAGTATCTCTTCAGTGATTATTTTTTAATGAGGAAAAGGAACATTTTCTATCATAAAGAAGTCTTCAATACCTCTTACTCTCTTTCACACACACATACATTTCTTTCTCTGTTAGGTGAGTCCCTTATAGCAGAAATAGGGTGAAAGCTCTTTTTGTTTCAGTGAAGGAGAAAAGTTCTGATGATTTTTGTCACCTTCTTTTCTAACACATAGAATAGACTTTGAATAGTTTTAACTTTCCCCTTCTTTTCTTCCTCCCCCAACCTCTTTTCTATCACTTCCTTTTTCTACCCCTCTTCCAAAGTCTTTGAGGGAAAAACCTTTTGACGTATCCATGTTGTTAATCAGATCGATGGAGAAAAGTTTGATTGAAGTCCCTTTGTCATGCAAATGCCAAGGACTTGATGGATGATGGCAGATATCTGACAAAGTTTGGGAGGCATTTGCTCATTGGGCTTGAAGGGAACCACGTGGTTTAGTTCCCCTTCCACCCCACCACCACCTTCTCCCATCCCCCATTCTGAGGCTTCAGGAAGGAGGGGGGGTTTAAGCCTGGAGATCCATAGATGGGAAGGGTGGTTCTCTTCATCTCCCTCCCTCTCTCTCTCTCTCTCTCTCTCTTCCCTTTTCCCCCCTGGTTAACTTTGACATACTATCTAAAGGTTGTAGGGCAGAAGGAATCCCCATAAAACAGGGCAACCCTCTTCCATCATTGGCAAAGGAACAATACCTAGAATGAACTTCTTTTTAGACTATGCAATTTGTAACCGTGGGATGAGCGCCTACCCGCCCAAGGAGTACCAGCACCTCGACCAAGGGACCACTTCCTACCCAGCCTGCTCAGGTACCACTCCAGCCTGTGACAGCTATCAGTCAGATGGGCGCTTTGGGGTGATAGGGGTGGGTGCTACTGGGCCCAATGCCCACCACCAACAGGGCCCCAGCTACCCTCCTCCTCTTCCTCACAGCCCAGCTAGCCTTGGTATCTCCTTCACCAGCCCCTCTCACCAAGGAGGAGGAGGGGGATACGCAAACTCGGGTTGCAACCCTAGCTTCACCAACTCTCAGTTCTACCATGGCTCCCCAGAGACGGATGGAGCTTATTTTCAGACCTCGGCCTACCCTGCCAGCTTGGCTGCAGCTTCCTCCCATTCCTCTTCCCATCTAGTGGGAAGTATACCTGATGCTTTTTGTGCAGCCACCCCGGGCCAATTCCAACCACACCAATATGGTTCTGATCAGGGGGGCTACTTGCAAGGGGCTTTGGGCAATCTTTCCCCACCTCTATCTGAGAACAAAGAGTCGAGAGCTTGCCGGGCCCATCCATGTCCCACGGCGGCGGCGGCGGCTGCTGCTGCTGCTGCCACTGCTACCACCAGCCAGACCTTCGACTGGATGAAAGTGAAAAGGAATCCTCCCAGAACAGGTAAATCTCTAACACACCTGGACACCCAGAGAGACGAGTGAATGTTCATATTGCTGCCTTACCAGGATCCTATCAAAAAGGGGATTGGGAAGGGGACAAAGGAAGCAAGTGGGAATGAGGCTTCTGCACTGGCTCAGGATTCCCTCATCTACCTCACACTAGAGACTCTAGAGACATCTTCTGAGATGGCTGCTGTTGAAAAGAGAATCTGCTCCTGGAAAGCAGGAATGTCACTCCATCATTAACCTTGGTCTGAGAAGGCAAATCATAAGATGGAGGGAGAGGTGGTAGGAAGAAGGAGGAAAGAAGGAACTAAGGCCAGTTTGAGAATAGTTGAGATGGGAAAGACTTCTCTAAGTCCAGAATTGCCAAATGGAAAAGAGAAGGCCTGACTCATCTGGTGATTGTGCAATTGATAGTTTCAGAAGTAATTGGTTCAAACTGCAGGAAGAGAGAAATGGAGGTATAATGATACATGTGAATTTACAAAAAAATAGGTGAAAGAGTTCCAGAAACTATGCTGCTGTGATAGGATAGCTAGTGCCATTGTATTATTTATTTTGTAATATGATAGATAAGGCAGAAAAAATAATATTTCCCAAAGCTGTTGAATCAGTAAAAAAATTCAGGTAGATCAGAGCAACTGCAAGCAAATGATAGATGCTTTGTAGAATTCTCAACATTTCTGACAATTCTGACTGAGGCTTATTACAGTGGAAGTCCCACCCACCCCCAAAAAAGAAAAACAAAAAACAAAAAACAACACCTGGAGGCAGAAGGTTGTCTAATCTTGATTTAGAGTTTGGGAAATGGAGAGTTTCTGAACATTCAGGAACTACAACAACTGTTCTCATTTGATTCTGCTTCCATATTTTGATCACTGTTACCCAAAGAGATGTGGTCACTGGGGAGATTTAGTTTGTCTTATATTTCCTAGTGAAAATCAGAGTTGTCTTTTTATTCACAAGAACAGAATCCTTGACCTAGATGGGTCCAGCCCTGATGAAGGAAACCTTCTTTCTACTATTATTAACCAGGGATTAAAAGCCAAGAAAAAAGCATTCGCATGAAATAGATGAACATACATGCAGAAGAGCTGTTTGTTCATGAAGACCAACCCAATTAGGATTTTACTAGGTGCTTATTCTTTGAATAGGGTCCTCTAATAGGAGTTGGTTGAGATTAATTTTTATGCAATCAACTTCATAATTTGGGTTGCTTTTTGAATCCTTCAAAAGCCATACACTAATCAATGACCCCCCCCCCCCTTGAAATGAATTGGATTTATTTTAGACCTTGGTCCTGCCTAAAGTTGGTCCAGATTATTATTTTTCATTTTACCCAACTTTGATCAGATGCGGGGGAGACAAATCAGGAACAGAACTAATGTCCCTCAATTCAGAAATTGGGATTGAAGTTAAGAAAAACCCTGGTCTGTACAGAATATGTTGAAACAATTTGAGTGAGGTAGCCCTGACATTAAAGGTGAGTTCACACATAAGTCAAAGTGCAATTTATTTTGTATTGATATTGTAGTGGCTTGTGTGAACTGTGGGTTTTCAAAGACTTGTTACATGGCTTATTGCTATGTAGAAATCCAATCATAGATAAGATATTGGACCATCAACTACCAGTAAAGCTGAGTTTCCTTCCCAATATTTTTAGTATATAATAAGGTTGGTTGGAAATGTCTTTCTATAGACAGAACATACTGTTACCTCAGCATGAAACATATGGAATCTTGTCAGGTCAGGATTTAGGATAAAAACTTTTAAACAGAGGCAGAAGTTTCTTTCAAGGCTAAACATTTCAGAGTGTCTTTTCCCAGGGCATTAAAAAGACTCTAGTGTTTTGGGCTGAAGGAGGTGAAGGTCTTATCAACCAGATCTGAGATTTTTTAAAAACTTTGTTTTCCAGTCTTTTCTTAGATCAGGTCATTTCCCTATTCATTCCAAATCAGCCTGACAGAGATCTGACTGATCTAGAATACAAATAACCTTTTGTACCAAAACCCTGCAGGAATTCTTTTATAAATATAAAGATCAGAACACAATCTGTACCATACAGATCAGAGTACAATCTTTCCTAAACCTAGAATTAGGGACTGAAAAATCTTAATGGCGAGTGAATGGATTGCCATGAAAGTTAAGCCCCCATTTCTGAAAGGCTCAAACTATGCCCAGAATATATAGAGGAAGCTTTTCAAGTTGATGCCCTCCAAGGTGTGTTGTATCACAATTTCCATGCCAGATTGTACAATACAGTACATCTAAAGGTTACGTAAAGTAAACGTAAAGTAAAAGGTGCCACTCAACGTCTTGAGCTGGACTTTTGTGAGGCACACACCTGCTTCTATCTGGGTTTATATCAGAGATTAGATAATATCAGCTGATTGCTGGTTTATTTTGGAAATAATTCTAACCAATGGTTTGATTGTTTCTTTCTCCGTTTCTGGCTCATCCCAGCAGCGAAAGTGACTGACTATGGATTAGCCGTCCATGCCAGCACGATCCGGACCAATTTCACCACCAAACAACTGACGGAGCTGGAGAAAGAGTTTCACTTCAGCAAGTATCTCACTCGAGCTAGGCGGGTGGAGATCGCTGCTACTTTGGAGTTGAACGAGACTCAGGTAAAAATCTGGTTCCAGAATCGGAGGATGAAACAGAAGAAGAGGGAAAAGGAAGGATTGGCTGGTCCCCATCCCATTGCCGCCGCGGCTTTCCGCGACTCTACCAAGGAAAGCAGCGAGGCTGCGTCGTCCGACAGATCCAGCGGGCCTTCCACTCCCGAAGCTTCTCCGAGCTCGGTGTCCTCTTGAAGGGGAAGGAGGGCTAGTTAGGTCGAGTCCTGCCCACCGAAGTAACCTCCCCTTTCAAAGAGGCAGCTGCTCGGTTTGTAAAGTGAATAGAGGGCCCTAAACTTATGAGCCCAAAACACAAACCCACCCGAAAGAACCACGAACACACGCGCATATGGTATCTATGCACACGCGCCCCTCTTACGAAAAAGAAACGCGTATTTTCGAATGTAGAGATACAGGAACTTTTGCACAATTTTTTTTTCTGGATACTCAAGAGTTAGTTACAATTATACAAAGGACTTCCAATAGGATTGCTCATAAAATGTAGATTTTGAAGTTCTCTCCCCTTAAGCTTGTGTTTCTACGCCTTTGCTGTCAGATTCATGTATTATATGTTTCTTTGTTACTTCTAGCTTCGGAGTAGCACGAAGGTGAATGTAATCTCCACATCACTAGAATACCCCAGCTAGGTATTATAATACCTCATTTTAAATACCTCATTTTCCTTCCTCTCCTCCTTCCTTTTTTAAAGCATGAGATAGAAGAGGGATCTTTCTACGGAGCTTTAAACCTTTCTCTCTTCTATGTCTTGCTATGCCCTCTTTATATTTCTCATTCTCATAAGAACCGGAACAGTCTATATTTTAAAGGTTAGTTTACTGCATCTAACATCTCAGGGACAATTCTTTTCCTTCTTCCATCTACTCCCTGAAAGTTAGGAAATACACTTTCAGTAATAGGAAATTTGGAGGGAGGGAATAACGTTTTTTTATAAAGAGCCAAGAGACTTTAATTACAGAGGTAAGATTATTTTTGTCTGTCTGCTTTGCTGTTTGTTTTATATCCTTTCTTACTAGTCTCACAGTAGTGAGTAGTTTTTTTTAAAAAAATACTCACTACTGTAATTTTTTTAAAAACTAGTTTTTTTAAAAAAAATAGAGATGTATAGTAAGAGAAGAGAAACAAGTGACCTTGGAGAAATAATTTTCCTTCCACCCAACTTCAATTTTTCATTAGAAGAAGATGATACCTCTGCATCTTAACTATTACATGTCCACATTAATTTTTGGCTGAAATTGCTTTTATGTATTAGCTAGTCCATACTGACTGTGGGAATGAAAAATCCACTAAAGGGAAGTGAAAAATATGTGTTGTTTTTGATTTTCCTTTGAAGCCAACACCAAAGTTCTAAATTCACAACCATCATTGCATCAAGAATATGATTGTGGGAATATGCCTGAATGCTCTATTTATACACTAGTGTCTTAGTTAGCTCATCCCTTCTTAAGTGGGTTTTAAGATAAAACAAAGGAAAAGGCAACTGTTAATTCAAATTAATTTAGAAATATTTGCTATAAACTCACAGATTTCTCAACCAGCCATTGAAAAAGTTCCTTCCAAGGAGCCTGAGGATATAACTCTTGGAGGAGGGGAAAGGAAACCTTAAATCTGCAGGTGTGCATGCCAGTCCTACAGACTGAGTAGAGACAAACTTTACTGAGTTCACTGACGCTGACTCCAAATTAGAAGATGAGCCATAATGCTTGGGACTTCTTGGATGTGATATCTCAACACATATAGAAAGCATTAAGATTTTCTACAGAAATCAACCATTTTGGAGAAGATATGCTTTAGGTCTCAGGTTTTGGAACCCAAATATTGAAGTCTGCTTAAATCCATCAGCAGCCAAATAAAATAAGATGAAACCCCCAAATTCTACATATTCTTATTAGGGAAATAAATTCCTTCCTTTGGACTTCATTTACTTTAGTAAAAAAAACAACCACCTCAAAGAATTGAATTGAAATAACTCAGTGAATCCATTTCAACCTGAAAGGAGACTCCAATAGATTCTTTGATATGCAAAGAATTTCAAAGAGGGGAGAATCCCAAAATATCTTTTCTTCTCTTTCTTGATATTCAGTCCAAATCTTTGTATATTTAAGCTAGTCCCATTTCCTTCAATGACACTTATTCAGATGACTGGAGCATTGCATCACTAAGCATGTCAGCTCTGAAGGAAGCCTCACTGAATTTAACAGGATTGAACTGTTAGAGAGAGTGTGTCTAGGACTGCATCCTTATTCCTAGTGTATTCATGTGTGTGGGAAGGTGGGAGTGTTCTTCAAAACTGATGGCCAAAAGGATGAAGGATATGCCCACCTTGGAGAATCATATTTTGACCTGTAAAGATGCTTTACAATCTATCAGCCTGTGAAACAGCCTGCTGCACAAACAGATCAAGGGTTAGAGGGATGCATGTATAAAGCAAAGGAAGGGTTTCTCCAGAGAGGCAGTAGCTATCTAGTTCACGTTCAGACACTCACTATTGGAAGAGAATTATTTTACTTGATGTATTAAATTGGAAAACAATTTCACTTTATAATTAGCAGAAATGATTTATAAAGCAGTGCTTGCTTCATATACTATATCTAAAAGGCAGGAATCTTCCAGTTATGTATATCATGATGTTGCTTTTGATTTTTATGAAATAAATGGGATTTGTTAGTCATATCTAATTTTAGTATAAATATGGCTCCAACCCTTTGAGATCTTACTTAAGACTTTATTTATGCAGGATGAATTTGGGTTGAATCTATTTATGTATACTAACAGATTCTCCTCTATTTATTGTATTTACCCTATAAACCTATCCTTTTTTCCTATGAATATGGGTGGAAATGGAGCAGAGAGGTTAGATCCCCCCCCCCAGTCGTACAAATATTAACTTTCAATACCCTTCCTCCATATTTTACTTTCCATGCTGGTTGAAAATGTTAAAAACCAGTAAAGAAGTAACAAATTGGGGGCTGGGGGGGCTGGTTTGGAACAAAACTTAAAAACTTGATTTTTTTCATTGCTACCTTTAATTAGTAGTATTATTTAGATTGTAATGCAATAATCTAGAATTTTAAGGGGAAACTAGAGACAGTGTCTCCTCCCCATGCTTTATATTTGGAACTAAAACTACCTCAAAATAAATAAAGTTTACTTTTTCTCAGGATTTAGAACTAATGATTTGTTTACCTGTTCTTTTCTCACCCACTCCACTCCCTTTTCAGGGTAGTACCAATATCTCAGGAAAGGCCAGATCATTAGGCAACAAAATAGTGTTGCACTGTCCTGGGGGTCCTCACTTATACTTGCCATGTGTGTACATCTCACCCCTTACCAAGCAGGAGCAAAGGCAGTATAGTACGTTTTTCATTTGTATTTTAAGGAAAAATGAAAATAGACCTAATATCTTAATTCCCCAGATAGTATCTTGCTTGGGGCCCATCATCCCTAGCATAGCCATATCATGAATTGGGATTTTTCATACACCTCCGTATCTTACCCAAAGTTGTCTGTCCCAGCAGTGGGGAATGTATGACTTTCTAAATGCTTCCTGGCATCCCAGACCATATGCCATGTTCTCTGTGACTAATGCAAGTTAGCAACATTTGCAGATCCATAGGTTTGCCTTCCATTATATTAACTAGAGGTGCTAGGAATTAAAGTTGGATTATTTATTTACCCAGTCATTGAGCTGCGACTCAATGGCAGATGTTGACAGCTTATTCAGGAGCATTCACTATGGTGCTACTATTATGTGAATAAAACTTTAGGGAAGAAATCAATGACCTTACTCAAGAGGGTGGGGTGGGGATGGAGGTTTCCAACTATAGAAAAGTTAATGTCACATTTTGAATGTGAATTAAGAAATATACTTAAAGTATCCTTATGGTCATGTCCAAGGCTAAAATCACTGTACCTTCAGTCCCAACAAAACATCAGAAAACAAGAATAATTTCAGTGACAATGTATTGTTTACAGAAGATATTTCTGGTTTTTAAGTGGACTGCTTAGAAGTTGCACTTTCCAAAATAGAGCTATTACAAAATAGTTTGCCAATTAAGACAAATGCTTATAAATGGCTTGATTTAATAAATGTAAAAATAACATGCAGTATAAGCAATTTGATTATTTAATAGTATTTCCATTTGGCCACATTAAGAATGACAATTTAGTAAACTTTCAGAGGGTTGAGGGTTACACAAAGCCCTGGGGCCTTAAAATTGTACACTCTGACAGAAAATGGTGTTAGTTTCTTTTGTCTTTCTCTCACTTTAAGTGGCTTCCATTTTCAGCAAAACTTCTAATGTAGATAAAGTTACTGACGAAGATGGATTTCCACACTGTACTTTAGATCTCATCTACTCATGGTTTTGATTTGTTAACCGCTTTTTTTACAAAGCCCGATAGAATCAAGTAGCTAGAAAAGGTCACGCTTGTGTCAGCTTGTCCAGATACAAAACAAGTCTTCTGGGCTTCATCTAAAATTCAAAGGAAATTGCTGGTATTTCTTTTCTTTTTTTCTTTTGCCAAGCTTTCCTCTCCTTCAGAAGCAGCAAAACTGGAGAGAATCTTTTCTTGTTTTCTTGTCTCCATTCAGTCTCAGGGTCACTGTTCCATTTTCTCCAGATAGCAGCTCTTGTCTTCTGTTAAATATCACTGCTTTTCTTAATCTCTTTCAGATTCAAGCTTTATTTATTATTTTTTTTAGCTCTAAAGGTACTCAAAATGATACAAATACCTTTCTGATCCATTTTGATTTCATAACTTATTCCTCTGAGGTATGCTAGGTTGACAAACAGGGATTGGCCCAAGGTTAATCCAGCACATTACCATTATATCCCACTATCTCTTCTACTTCTGTTTTCATAAAATGTAGCTAATATAGACATAGAAACATAAACAGAGTTCAGTAATTCCAAGAGACACACACACAAACACACATACACAAACACAGAAGCAAAACACCCTGCAGACGAAACATTAGAAAAGAACACAGTGGTCATAGAATTTAATTGAATCTTTTATTTTGGTCAAAGACCAGACATAATACAATGATCAAAGAATGCCAACTAATTGTTGAAGGAGGAATTATGTACATAATTATGAATTAGGTACGTTTACCTATGAGTATTAGATTATTAAATGTGCAAAATTTCCTTGTGAATAAATCTGCACAGAATTGAACTATTAAGCTACTGAAATTATTTTAAATCCTTGAATTCTATTTATTTAAATGGTTAAACAATTCCATATATTATTTGTGAGATCTGGCCTTCTTTTTGCCCATTATTTATTTTTTCTATTAATTCAGTTAAAATTCATTTTCATAAGCATTCCATCCAGTTATCTTTGTTTGTTTTTTCTTTGCCCTTTTGTCCATCATGGTATTATTGCTTCATCTCATCTCCCCATTACCTCTCATTTTCGTTTTATCTATTTTCTCGTTATTTATTATGTCATCTTTTCTCTTCACCACCTGCCTTATGTCTCCCATTCCTGTTTTCCTCTTTCCTAAAGTAACAATGAAAATGGGGGAAATAGGACCGCCATACTCACTAAATAGCTCTGTGTGCTATACAGGAGGGATTTTGTGTATAGGTATCTGTGTGAGCATGAATGTGTAAAGCAAACATTTCTGACATGGATCTTGAGTTAAACTGTTAAAACCACAGTCTTTCTCAAAGCAGCTGCAGTTCCTTCATTATTATAAACTAAAAGAAATTCCCAGGTTGTTTGTTTGTTTGTTTGTTTGTTTGTTTCTTTGTTTCTCTCTCTCTCTCTCTCTCTCTCTCTCTCTTTCTTTCTTTCTTTCTTTCTTTCTTTCTTTCTTTCTAAAGGCTTCTAAATAATTTATGACAGTGACTTGGCTGGTTCTTCTAGTCATGAAGATCTTCAGAAGGAATGTTGAGCAGTTCCCAGTCATTTCCTTAAAAGCGGCAGAGCAAGAAAAGACGTTCAAGAGACTGTGTGGCACCCTGGCAAGTATGTCAGTGACATCTGTTCTTAGCCCTTGGTGGGATTCCTCTCTCTTCCTTGCCTTAGAGCGTTTGTTCTCGCCATGTGAAGCCTTTTGATCTCAGGAAACCACTTCCTATTTAAAGGGAAGAAAGAGAGGACTTTTGGTCAACATAACTTTTTCTCTGAACTAAAAGTTTAGCTTCCCAGCTTTTTTCTGGTGTTTGTGACAGTTTGTCTGAACAACAGGCAAGCGTAATGAGAAATGGTGTTTTGCACACTGTCACTTTATATGCTGTTTCTTAAAGCAAACTCCTTAGAGTTTAATCAAAGAGCTAACCTTTAACGAATCTCTGATCAGCCTGACAGTTGATGAAAACAATAACTTTTTGCTTGTGTAAAAGCATTTTGTTAAATAACAGCCATTTCTAGCCCACTTTTATTTATTACTTCCTTGACTACATCTTGGACAAAGGCACCTTATTTCTTGTGTTTCATTATGAGTGTTATAGTTGGTCGAATTAAGGTGCCAGATTTGGGTTGAAAAAATCCAGGTGACCCCTACATGGCAGCAAGCAGAACATTAGCTCTTTGCTGTTGTCCAGACATTGGCTGCTTGGATCTGGTAGCCTTCCTTGAAGGAATTTCAGAACACGAATTATTTCCATATCTTCTGAGAATGGTGGGGGACGGCTAAAGAAAGCTGGCACTTGTCTATCATAAAAGAAGAGACATAGCTGCCTTAGTTAACACATTGGGTTTTTGTAGGATGTAGCAAGAACTTGAAAGGCAGGTTTGTATGTGATTAGGGGCGGTTTTGCGCAAGAACCTATCCTGTCTCTGGTACTAGAGTCAATTTTATCTGTAAGCCCTTCAGTTCTATTCCTTGAATAGATGTTGAGTTGACAGCTTCTCCTGAGCCAGGTCTGTCAGAAACATGTTTTGGTAATGATTACTTTCTTTATTAATTTCCAAACTGAAATGTCTTCAGATTTGAATTCTGAAATGCCAATAAATTTAGGTTTTTCATTTAGTGTCATGCTTAAAACATATAATTATGCATATCTACCAAATTTCTACCAAAAGATTTATCAGAAGAAATGTGTATGTTTCTGCAGGACAACTTGAAAGAAGGTGAAATAAGGTACCCTAGAATATCTTTGTTAAAAGTGGAAACTAACTTTGAAATAGGAATTTAGTTGATTTAGCTGCAACACTTTCCAGAAAAGAACTGCTTTCTATACATTTATAATGCTTGGAGCTCATTCAGATGGCATGTGGATCACAATAAATATACACATGTTACTCATTTATTAGATTGCAAATAACTTCCATCAAGACTGTATTGAATTATTAAGGATGGTGAATTTTTCTCTATTCAACATTTTTTCCATTAGAAAATGTCAAGTTTCACTTCCATTGTGACCATGAGAATAGGGTATAGAAACCCTCCTCAACGGAATGTGCCAGGACTATGAATCCCATCATGCACAATGCATGTACTCAATTTACAACCATTCATTTAGTGAGCGATCAAAGTTACAATGGCACTGAAAAAAATGACTTATCACTGTTTTTCTCATGTACAACCATTTCAGCATCTCTGTGGTCACATGATCAAAATTTGAACACTTGGCAATTGGCTCATATTTATGACAGTTGCAACATCTCAGGGTCACGTGATCACTTTTTGTGACCTTCTGACAAGCAAAGCAAAGCCAATGGGGAAACCAGATTCATATAACAGCTGTGTTACTAACTTAACAACTGTAGTGATTCACTTAACAACAGTGGCAAGAGCAGTCGTAAAATGGGGCAAAACTCACTTAACCAGCATCTTGCTTAACAACAGAAATTTTGGGCTCCATTGTAGTCCTAAACTGAGGACCCTGTATTCTGGAAATTGCAGCCCTAATGCATCTGGAAGGGAACACATTGCAGAAAGCTGGTATGAATTGTACTTGCCTGAAAATTTAAGTAAACTTGGAGAAAAATGTATGTATTTACAGGTAATCCTCAACTTACAACCATTTATTTAATGACCATTTAAAATGACTTATGACCAGTTATCACACTTATGACCATTGAAGCATCCCTACAGTCACATTATCAGACTTCAAGTGCTCAGCAATTGGCATATATTTGCGATGGTTGCAGCATCCTGGAGTTTTGGGATTGTCATTCGCAACATTCCCAGGGAGCTTCTGACAAGAAAAGTCAATGGGGGAAGCCAGATTTGATTAATGATAGAATGACTCAATTGGCAATTCTAGTGATTCACTTAACAGCCATGGTGTAAAGGTCATAAAATGGGCAATGACTCACTTAATAACTGCCTTGCTTAGCAACAGAAATTTTGGGCTCAACTGTGGTTGTAAGTTGAGGACTATCTGTATTAGAAAACAAAATGTATTAAAATATATGTGAAGTGATGTCTCCTGAACACTGATCATAATACTATGAAATTTCTCATGTGCTGATGCCTGATTGTTTGTTTAAGCAGTAAACGTATCTCCTCAAGAAAGCAGGTTCTGGTTCCCTGATTCTGTTTGATTAAGATAACATAACACTGATAACTCTATGCGTCTGTTACTTCATCAGATTAAGTAAATCGGCTGGCCGTTTCTGGCCCTTGCAACTGCTGGAAAGTATCAAAAGACAACGTGCAGGGTTACTTTCTTGTTTGTTGCTCACACAGGAATTCTTTAGCGGAACCCAAATTAAATCCCATGACTCACTCCCCACACCAACATACAGGGATGCAAATAATTCCCCTGTAGGTTTGAGCGTAGCCTTGCTGTACTTCGAATGAACTGGTGTCTTCTTTGTGGCTCGGAAAAATATACCTATCTTTTCTTCAGTTTACATATTAGTCTGACAGCTCTGTTTCAAATCTTCACGTGGTTTCATTCAATATTTACTCAGCCTGATGGGTTTGCCTAGAGTTCTACTCTTCTGTCTGCCTTGTCCTGCTAGCTCCTCTTCCTCTTGAGCTTTGGTTCACCGAAAGTTCAACCCTAAATGAATTCACCAAAGGACAGGCTTGGGCTGTCCAGAGGTCCAAGAATGGGGTCATGCATAGGTCTTCCCACACAACAACCCATGCTTTCCAAGGCCTGCCAGTCCATCAGCACTCCAGGCAAGAGGTCTGCTTTGAAAAATTATTTTGGGCTATTAAGGGTGGGGTGGGGGAACAAACTGCAAGCTGGTAACAAGAGAACGCCAAACATATTCAGGGACAGGCTTTCAACAAACGGATCAGAGGTCAAGCCTACAGGGAAGGTGAGAAAAGTTCACAAATGTCCTTAATTGTAACAGAACCCTAACCTAGGTGTTCTGAGCTTTTTGTAACCATGTACTGTACTGTACTGTACTGTACCATACAGACCAATATGATTGGTAGGGTGTAATAGCATATGGTGTGTTTGATATGGTATATTTTGTTTACTCTGGTCTTAAATAATTGTTGATTTTGAATAGGAAGTAGAAATACATACATACACATGTATGTATGTATATATGTATGTATGTATATGTGTGGGTGTTGCGTGCGCACACACACAGAGATAGATACATTAGATAGATAGATAGATAGATAGATAGATAGGTAGGTAGGTAGATAGATAGATATCCTCTGTCTGTCTGTCTATCTGTCTATCTCTCCTTCCATCATTCTGTCTTGCTTTAGTCCAGCCAAGAAAGAGAGTCGAAGATGTTGTTCTGCAGAAAGAAACAGACTTGATCCATAGTGGTTGGGGTCACCAAGGGCAAGAATCAGGCTTACCTCAGAAATGCCCCTTTACTTTTATATAAGTGAATGGTTGCTATTCATTCCTGCAAAAAAATGAAAGAACTGCAGTTGGAAAGAGTGGGTGACTAGGAGCTTGCTGACAGAGATTCAGTAGGCCCCTCTCCCTGAGCCTCCCCTCCCTTATGATGACTAGGTCTTTCACTAATGATATCATAAACACTGGGATTGGGTTTATGCAGCAAACTAAATTATAAACTCAGATTCATAGAATATAATTGCTGTCTATTTGTTATGTGCTATGTTCAATTAAATCAATAAAACATACTTGGTTTTTGAATGATATTTTACTTTGCAGAACATCTTAAAACAATAAATTCCTGTAAGACACTCAGCTACAAAATAATACATCCTACTTTAACCTAGACTTGTGCAAACCTTGCCTATAACATCTAAGTGGAATATTGTACAACTGTTGCCTGAAATTGAGATTGCTACTTTCCACTGCTAAGTCTCTCCATTTGAATTAGCCTCTGATCTATTTCTGGGCCCAGTTTAGAAGTTCTGATATTGTCCCAAAGTTATATATACAATATAGCTTGTCTTCTACTGTAGCCATCTGAGCTGGAGGGGGTGGTAGCCTGGCTGAGGAATGCTTTTCTCAAAGAGATTTTTCTTGATACTTCATTCCTTCTATTTTCAGCACTTTTACTTTCCCAGACCTTTTAATTAACTCTGAAACAGTCCTCATGCTATTTTAATGCTGTTTTTATTTATTGCCAAGTTTATAAGTGTTGTATATCTTAATGAGTGGTGTTTTATTGATAGTTATAAACTGCCATGGGAAAAGGCATTTTGTACAGTATTGTAAATGTGAAAAATTAATCACTCAATCAAGTAAAAGTGATTAGTTTTGAAATTAGAGATGTCAGGACTCAAGTTTATCTGAATCACTCTCTTCTGCTTAATTTCATATGCTCAGGGTATATTTTTAAAATAATATTGAAAACTCACATTGATCAAAATTAGAGGCATGCATGTATTATTACTGATGTTATAATTATTATCCATGCTGAAAAATTTGACCAGCTCTTTTCAATCATTTATTGCCTGGTTGGGTGGGAATGAATCAGTTTTTATGTTGCAGTGTATCTCTCTCTCTCTCTCTCTCTCTCCCTCTCTCTCTCTCTCTC
>WNWU01013589.1:4507432-4553901 GCA_012654045.1 Ptyas mucosa | reverse complement strand
CTCTCTCTCTCTCTCTCTCTCTCTCTCTCATCTATCTAATATTTTTCCCAAAACAATCTATCCTCAACCTGGTCCTTCAGATTGCTACTATAAAGAAATCCACACACTCAGCTAATGCATGTTCTCATCTTCTTTGTTCTACTTTTCTTAGCATTAGTACCTTGTCTATTTGCGTTTGGCCATTTGCACCTGGAGTGATTTGTTTGATTATCTATTGCTTCATGTATGATTCCTAAAGACCTGGGCAGCTTACAAAATCTACATAAAAGTAAAAATTAAAACTGACATAAAGAGGCAGCCTAGTCTAAAACAATTAGAACAACAAACAGTGCAGATAATACAAATAACAGTACAACATGGGGTTGACCAATGGGTCACATCCATATTAACTCAGTCCTGGGAACAGAGCCAGGTCTTAAAGGTTTTCCAGAATCTCAGGAGAGTGGGCATTCCCCATATTTCTGTGGGCCATGACAAAAATGGCAACTTTACTTGGTCTTTCAGGTTAGAAGAATCTAATTGAAGGGCTGTAGACCAGACACTCTGTCAAAATATGCTAGACAGTCCGAAACAATTGGGGAGAGGCAATTCCTCAGATAGCCAGGCCTATACCATGAAGAGCTTCATAAGAGATGAGTAGCAACTTAAATTGCACTCCAAAGACTACTGGCAACCAATGCAGCTCACATAATAGTGATAACATTTGGGCATACATTGAAGTGATTATTACTGCTCATGCCATTACCTTTTGTTTGCAATACTGCCGCTGATATGAAGCACATTGCAGTAGTCCAATTGTGAAATGACCAGGGTTTGAGTGACTTTATGAAGAGCCTCATAGTTGAAGAAAAGGTGGAACTGGTGTATAAAATGAACCCATGCAAAGACCTGCCTG
This sequence comes from Ptyas mucosa, assembly GCA_012654045.1. NCBI lineage: Eukaryota > Metazoa > Chordata > Lepidosauria > Squamata > Colubridae > Ptyas > Ptyas mucosa. The sequence goes on along the minus strand of WNWU01013589.1, from coordinate 4,553,006 downwards.
GCCATAGTTACCAACTACTCTTCAATCAGCTATAGGCTGACGAGGGCCCCCAAGCGGTTCACCAGTTTTGAATGGGGAAGTATAACTTCATCCAAAATCAACAATGGAAACATTCCCACCACAGGGGAGCCAAACAGCCACAGACTCTTAATCTTGTCAGATCTTAGTTGAAATCTATTCCTCTCCATCCAGAATGAAACAGCCTCCAGACACTGGATCACTAGAGCATCAGTTTCACCTGTGCAGCCTGGTGTTGATATATACAGCTGAGTATCATCAGCATACTGATGATATTGAACTCCAGACTGACTTATGACCTCACCCCAGTTTTGTGTAGATATTAAACAGAGGGAAGAGAAAACATAAAGCTCTTAGGCACCCCACAAATGAGAGGCCATGGGCACAATCTCTCCTTTTTTACCAACTGAGATAGGACACTGAGGAAGAAGGTGAACCACTCTCAACCCATGTAGCTGATCCAGAAGGATATCACTGACAGTATTGAAAGAGGATGAAAGATCAAGGAGCACCAAGATGGATGGCTCATCCCAGCTCCACCAAAGGTCACCAACAAACATAACCAATGGGGTCTCTGTACTGTATCCTGATCTGATTAAAATGGGTCTAGATAATCTATTTCATTTGAGATCCTCTACAACTGCTGCCTCATTACCTTTTCCATAACTTTCCCTCAAAATGGAAGATTGGAAGTCAGCTAATAATTATCCAGAATAGAGGGATCCAGGAATGGCCTGGAAAAAAGTGCAACACTGTCTCTTTCAAGGCTGGTGATACCATCCTATCCCTCAAAGAGGCTGTTTCCATTATATGGGCCAATCTCATGGGCACCTCCCAGGCTGCATTAAAAACCCAGGGCTCTAACAGGCAGGTGATCAGACCTAAAGATTGGAAAACCTTATCCACATCCTCAGGAGTGACAGTGTCAAACTCAATTGAGGTAATTTCAGAAATTGGGCAACTCTCCTGGGCCTATCCAGCTGGCTTAGGGCCTAAGGTGGGACTAAAACTCATTGGTCTCCTGGGTTTCTAAACTAATGCCTTTAATCAGTACACCAAACTGGTATACACACCTAAAGACCTGTGCATGCACACACATACATATTGTGACCAAAAAGGGGATTAACATTTAGAATTTTGTGGAAGACTTGAAAATATTTATTGGGACAAAATTAAAAAGAACTGGGATGGTCAAGACATTCTACTGCCTGAGGCTGTTCTCATTTCATTTACAGAATGAAATTTTCAGTAAGTTTAACCTTACTTAAATATTGGTAATGGATAATCTGAAAAAAATGGCATGTACCGATAATTCTATTTGCTATGTGAAAGAAATGCCAATGGGTTGACATTTCTGCTATTTCCTAACAATAATTTGCCTCCTGAAGCACTTATCTTCCTCTGTCTAATGATAGGGCCATCCCCTCCTCACCCAAAGTCTTAGGAAAAGTTACAGATGTTTTATCCTAAGATACCCATTGCAACAGGTAAGGACCTGAGAATTTTTAGTAACTTTATAAAGTTTCCAGATTAGGTTCTACACTAGAGCTACCGAAGAAATACTGATATCAGAAAAGGAAATCTTTCTGTCTTTCCCAATAATACTGTAAATATTATAGTTAAGGAAAGAACTGATTGTAACTTCAGTTTCTTAAAAAAAAAAAAGGAAGAATGTAGTCTCAACAACTTTTTTGAGAGTCAAAGAGGTTATCAAAATGTAAATGCCTTTGCTGGGGCTAAATGTTTGAGAAAGACCAGAAAACATTCTAGACATATTTATAGAGCCTGCCCTTTCCAGCTTCTGTATCTCTTTCATCTGAAGTTTCACAAGTAAAAGGTGTGATTGTAATCATCAAACTGATAATGCCAAAATCTAGTTTCAGGAAACTCTATTGAAGTGGAACCTGGCCAATGTCAGGTAAAAAAACAGGATGTGTGTATTTAATCTTATACATTCTTTCTTAAAATAAGCTCTAAGTAGCTGCAATAATATTCCTCCTAAGTAGCTAATTAATTTATTATATTCTATCTTTATTATTTTTATAAATAACTCAAGGCAGCAGACACACAAAATACTTCTTCCTCCTCCTAATTTTCCCTCAACAACAGCCCTGTGAGATGGTTGAACTGAGAGAGAGTGGCTTGCTCAAAGTTAAGTCAACCAGTTTTCTCCCCAAACTCACAGTCTCCTGGTTTCTGTTATGGGGTTGCAAGTATAATAGTTCTGGTTTTGTAGTTTTATAAAGGAAAACTAGCCAGGCTGATGTAGCAGGGAAGAAATTAGGCTAGAAACTGGGAGACCATGAGTTCTAGACCTGCTAAAGCCAGCTTCTTGGGACAGTCCGTAATCAGAAATGAGACAATGGCGAACATCTTCTGACAAATCTTGCCAAGAAAATTGTAGAAACTTGTCTAGGCAGTCTCTGAGAATTGGACACAATTGAATGGAAGAAAATTTAAAAAGGAAAAACATCTTTTATTTCCATTGTGGCATCCAGGTTTTTATAATACAAGAGATTATTGAGTCCCATGCCTTAGATGTGGGGCTTGAACAGGAGTTTTGATAATCTATTGTCCTGCAAACGTTTCATCTTCAATTCCCATCAGCTCCTTTATGGCCACTGACGAGGAATTGTGCAAACAGTCATCTAAAATATATTGAGGATACCCTGTTGCCTATCCCTGGCTGAAAGCTGTTAGCTGAAGCCTTTATTTTTCAAGGATTTCCTAAAAGCAAAGCATATAATGGTAATATGACTCATGCCATTGGGAATACCTCTGAGGGGCAATAAAATATTTTTCTGCTAAACATAGGATCGAGGGATGAGCAATTTCAGTTGAGCTAACTGGACAAAATGAGAAGATATGGCAAAGCTTAAATCAGCCTTTTCAAACTAAGTGCCTTCCAATTTTAAGATGCCAAAGTCAATAGGGCTGAGGGTTGAATTTTTGAGGCTTGGCAACACATCTGAAGGACAGCATTCTGGGAAAGATTAATCTACATATGTATGAATTTTCTAGACAAAGTAAACAGAGCAAAATTTATACTGAATAAAATATCAATGCTGCCCTGAGATATTAGGTAACTGCAGGCAAAAGGAAGAACTTTGTGCAAAATAAAATTTGTTTAGAATCAGATGCATGGAACTCTTATAGGTGGCCATGTGAGCAAATGTGATCTGTCCAGATTTATCCATGGAAAATAAATATATTATTACAGATACTTGAAAATGGAAGTCTTGGTGTAGGTTCTTTTACAAAATTGAGCGAGGGGGTGGGGGAGAATGATAAGGAACTGACAATTTCCATCATATTTTGCCTGTAATTTTCTCAAGGTATTTAAATTGTCTTTGTTGAAATGCTATGTCAGTGACAGATTTCACCATAGAATCCTAAAACTGTGACCAAGACAACATTGTTTTTGGTGATACGGTCTTTTCCTGGACTGGCATTCTCCACAATGGCAGAGCTTTGCTGCTTTTGACATTCTGAAAGTTGTAATCCTATTGCCCCTGGGGAATACTAGTCTTGGGGCTAGGGTTAGAATAACGGCATGGTTGCTGGTCCGATGGAAGCCCCTGAGGCAGGTTCTCACCCTGTTACCTGGGAACAGTTTGACCCTGTTGCTCCCAAGGAAGTGGACAGGATCCTAGGGAATATAGACACAAACACCTGTGTTTTAGACTCATGTCCCTCCTGGCTTGTGAAAGCTGGAATACATCTGAGGAGTATCTGGTGGTGATTAATGCTTCCCTACAGGAGGGGGAGGTGCCCTAGCACTTTTAGGAGGTTGTGGTCCTCTTCTTAAGAAGCCATCACTGGACTCCACCTGGTTAGATAATTTCCAACCTGTCTCCAATCTTCCCTTTTTGGGGAAGGTTGTTGAGAAGGTGGTTGTGCGGCAGCTCCAGAGATTTCTGGATGAAACCGATTATCTCAACCCTTACCAATCAGGATTCAGGCCTGGATTTGGGACAGAAATGGCATTGGTTGCACTTTTGGATGATCTCTGGCAGAAGTGGGACGGGGGTAGTGCATCCATCCTTGTTCTACTTGACCTCTTGGTGGCTTTCGATACCATTGACCATGGTATTCTCCTGGGGTGGCTTCAGGGGATGGAAGTGGGAGGCTTTGTGCTATCCTGGTTTACTTCCTTCCTCTGCGGCTGCTCTCAGTCAGTGTTGATAGGAGAGGAAAGATCCAGCCCTTGCCCACTGCTTTACAGGGTTCTGCAGGGCTTGGTACTCTCAGCTCCTGTTCAGCATTTATATGAAGCCACTGGGTGAGATAATCCATCACCACAGATTAAGGTATCACCAATATGCTGATGATACTCAGTTGTACATCTCGGCCTGTGGTGAGTTAACTGATGCCGTGTCCTCTCTCTCACAGTGCCTGTCAGATATATACTGATGGTCGTGCTTATTCAGTCTATAAGGAAGTTATTTAGGCCATACAGCTTCAGGTTTAAAAGTTATTTTATTATTTACAAATACACAATAATGAACAGGGTGTCCTGCTGCATTTATTACCCTAACTGTATGACTCAGAGGTTGAGAGGGAGAGAAGTTCACTGTTGTCTTGATGAGATGGATGGGAAGAATTAGGGAAGATATCCAATTGATTTGTGGGTATGACTCCAATAAGGGAGTTCATTGGTTTATACAGTCACATGGGATGTCTGTAGACTTAGAAGACTTAACCCCTTCTGGTGCCTGGGGCATCATACGTAGGCAATATCTGACAGTGCCTAGAGGCTGTTAGGGGCTGGATGGGGAACAATGGGTTGAAACTAAAGCCTTGGAAGACTGAGTGGCTCTGGGTTTGGGATTCGTTGACTCAGGGAGAATTGCCACCTTTGGTCTTGGATGGGATGGCACTACCAAACAGACCCTGTGTATAATGTAGGGGTTTTCCTGGACTCACAACTCCTGCTCGAAGAGCAGGTGGTGGTCATGGCCAGGAGGGCCTTTGTGCAACTGCAGGTTATGCACCAGTTACACCCTTTCCTGGGCCAACAGTCCCTACTCACAGTCACTCATGCCCTAGTCACTTCCCGTCTTGACTATTGCAATGTGCTCTACATGGGGCTGCCCTTGAAGAGCATCCAGAAGCTCCAGTTGGTGCAAAATGCAGCGGCCTGCATGGTTTTGTGCAGACCCCGGTGTGCACATATATCATCTCTCCTGCATTGGACCGGCATTGGTTGCCGATTTGATTCTGGGTGCAATTCAAGATGCTGGTTGTCACCTTTAAAGCACTTCATGGCTTGGGACCAGGTTATCTGAGGGACTGTCTCTTGCCGGTCACATCTACCTGACCCATCAGAGCAGGGAGGCAGGGAATGTTGCGGGTCCCATCGCTGAGGGAGATACACCCAGAAAAAGGGCCTTCTCCGTGGTGGCTCCTTCTCACTGGAGGGAGATTAGAATGGCCCCAACTCTAATACTCTTCCAGAAGGTGCAGAAGACCTGGTTCTGCCAGTGGGCCTGGGGAACCCAGAGTGGGATGGAGCCCATTAAATAGCTTGTGTGATCTGTGTCACCGGAGCGGGGGTGGGTGGGAGGTGGGGGGTAATTTTGTTATATTGTACTATATAAATTTATTTCATTCTTTCTGTTAGTTTTTATTGTTTTAAATGTGGTTTTATATTCTGTAAGCCACCTTGAGTCGCCGTGGGCGAATAGGCGGCAAGATAAATTCAACAAACAAACAAACAAACAAATAAATAAATAATGCTCCTCAGCTCCTCAGGCAAATCAAAACTCACGGAATTCTAACTTCAGTAATCAAATGGAGACGATCTGAATATTCATAAGGGTACCAAATACACTTTATCAAACACTAGCATCAAATATTTAGCTACTGAAGCTTCCATGGAGCCTTTTCAATATCATACGTTTTTTCTGTAGGCATAGTAAACCACTGTTGAGTAATGGCTAAATATCCCGAAGCATCTTATTTTTATCATCAATGCTGCTGTTATCACCACTGTGTTTAGTTCTCCAAGTGACTAGGCAAGATAGAATCATTTTCCTAACCCCACACCTCAGCCTAAAGCTCTTTCACCTTAAAATGGCTGATTGTTTACAGAATGTGAAAAAATCTTAAACACCACCTGGTTTCTGTCTACAGTTAACCTGGACAAGAAGTGAAACTGCTGTTCCATTTATTCTGGCCAGTTCCCTTTGGGTTTAAGATATTTCTGTTCTTTGTGGAGAAATAGTGAGAAAGTTTTGAGACAGAATGCTATAAGCAATCAATATTCCCCCCAAATGCTCTAAAATAAATGAGGGGGTAAAAAAAATAACACATGTAGCAGTCAGGAATGTGGAACAGTTTTATGAAAACATCAGAAAGAACCTGTTGCTTTCTGGGGTCTTGGCTGTAGCTGACTGGGATCAGGATATGATATTAGTTCTTGTAAGATCTCCCTTGGCCCACATAGCCACTGGGCTTTCTCTTATCTGTCATCAGAGGAAGCAGGATGTTGAGTGGCATGGAACTGCACCCAATACAATTTCCTCAAAATGATAGATTTTGTTCACACTCAGAGACTGAGCAATCATTGTTGGAGGGACGGTTAAGACAAAAAATATCTCCAGGTCATATTGATTACGGGCCCAGTATCTTTATTATGTTTTGCAAGGGAAAAGGGATGACGGAGTTGTGTTTTTCATTTTTCTTGTAATCATTCCTTCTAGCATGACTTTTGAATATAATTTGAAATGCTTTTGGTCCATAGTTGGTACCCTAACACTGAGATGCACCTTTTCTATTTCTATTCATTGTGTTCTGGATTGTGAGACTTTTGTATCCATATTGTAGACAAGAAGATTGGTTATTATGGAACTTTGAGCTCATACATGCCAATGGTTTCTTTTTTCAATGTTCCTCAATTTTCAATTCTAATGTTTTCAGCCACATCGGGAGGCAAGAAATTGTTTGCAAGGGACCTTTACTGGGCAGCTACAATCTAACAACAAAGCAGCACTAATACTTTGCCCGAGTCTGATGTATCTCATCCAGGCTGACAACTAGCTTTTGGAACACCTTGTTCTGTGGACAAGGCACAGATAAAAAACAAGCCCTCATAATGGACACTAAGTTGTCACCAGATAAACTGTCAACATTAACATTTTCTGTGCTCCCTCCAGACTCCTTTTCCATTCTAAATGGAATGGACTTGTAAGAATGGGAGCAATGTGAATACTAATTGAGTAAATACTATGAATTGTTGCTTAAATAAAAATACATGTGTTGTGCAGCATTTACTTCATGTCCATTTCTGGCCTTGAGAAGTTGAATCCTTTTATGGCTGTATCCTTGAATACTTATCTTTAAAAAAATAGCAAAACAGATTTATATATGTAAATTTTCAAATTCTTATTTTGATTTCGTTTTGAACAGTCAAATATATTATATTAATAAGAATGCTTTTTTCACCTTTCATACATATAAGTGTATATATGTAAGTAAGTTTCTATCAACAAATGGTGCTCAAGGTCATTTTGCTTGGGGCCTGAGAAAAGAATTCTCATTTAAAATGTGCACATTGTATTTTACCATTATATTATGCACAATGACACTTAAAACAACTTTCTGAGTAATATCTGAATAGCTATGTATTATGATATTGCTTTCCAAATATCTGTGGAAGGATTGGGTAGAACAAGACAATGATTGTTCTATCTTGTTTTAGATTGCAAGCCACAGAATAATTGTCTTATGTTAGAGGAAGGCAAACTTAGGTTCAGTGACAGAGAAAACTTCCTAACCATAAGAATAGTTTGACAAACAATGGAACCAACTACTAAGGTCTTTCCTTACTGGATTTATTCAAATAGAGGTTGAACAAGCATCTGTTAGTTCTGCTTTAATTAAATTAATTTGGCCAGGTGCTTGTATTTAATTTTATATATGTATTTTATGCAGTGGTAAAATCCAAATTTTTTTACTACCAGTTCTACGGGCATGGCTTGGTGGGCATGGTGTGGATTGGTGGGCATGGCAGGGGAAGGATACTACAAAATCCCCATTGCCTCCCCACTCCTGTGGGAAGGATATTGCAAAATCTCCATTCCCACCCGACTCCAGGCGAAGGATACTGCAAAATCTCCATTCCCATCCCACTCTGGGGTCAGCCAGAGGTGGTATTTGCCGGTTCTCCGAACTACTCAAAATTCCCGCTATCGGTTCTCCAAACTGCTCAAAATTTCCACTTCCAGTTCTCCAGAACCTGACAGAACTTGCTGAATTTCACCTCTGTATTTTATGTATTTGTTTATTAAACTTATTTCTCTCCTACAACAATGAAAAATGACACTTGGCAGCTTAAATCACCTTTCTAACTTTAGAATTCATAGAAAATTTCATAGAATTTCATAGAATTCTGCCCACCCCATTCCATTTTGGGGTGGGATGCGGTCTCATATAGACTTCTTCCGTGTACCCATACGGTATAGGTAGCAGTTTTACCATGCTCTTGACAGGCCTCTATAAAAAGATGGTGGCCAACAAGTCACAGAAGTTATGAAGACATGGATTACCTACAATAGATACCTCAGCAAGCAAGAATCTGTTTTGTCCTGACAGACCGTGACTTTGCCAAGAACTCACAAGAGATGTGGGAAGTGGCTGTAAACTATAAATACTCACTTTAAAAATAAAGTTGCCCATAAATCTCCAGATATGCTGAGTGAGACAGTAGAGAGAAACATTAAACTTAAGACTGAAAATACTCCCCTGTCACCACGCAGGAGGGCTAGCTGAGCCGTCAGCCTGTCTGCTAGGCGTCTGTGTCTCCCCTGCTTTCTGTGGTTGCTTCTAACAGCTTTTAATTCACAAAACTGAAATGAAGCAATCAGTTTTCATTTCAAATGCAGCCAGGCTTTCAAAAGAATGAAGTCATTTCCCTTCTTTCCCTCCTCCCTATCTACATTTTTCTCCCTCTCTTTTCAGTCTCTCCAAAGTTCTTTTAAAAAAATATTGGAGAAGAGGAAGAAGAATAAAGAAAAGAAGGAAAAAACACACAAAAGATATTTCTCTGATGAAAACAGGCAGCTGGTAGTTGATTTATGAAGTGCTGAAAAGCATCTTCAGAACTGTCATTTATCTTAAAGTCTTCTGCCTAAGCAAACAAAGATACCTCCTCTTCCCTCCCCATACTAATTATAGTTACAGTAGAAACACAACCCTGAGGCCCATTAATGAGCAACTTAAAAAGGAAAGCACTTTGAAAACACATAAAGGCAACACCTATATTTAAGGATATATAGAATTCTGCAGTATACTACGATACCTGATATATAAAGGAACTACACCTATGTTTGAGGTACACCAAAGAAGAATGCAACCTGTTAAGAAGAAAATATGGCCCAAATTTATATATATTTCAAAGATTGTGGAATTTTAGATGGCAGATAAAACAAAATCCTGATTTCTGAATGTCTTAATACATAATAATGAATGTCCTTGCCCCACCAAAAATTAAGTCCAGGCCCCAGCTACTAGGTTACTTACACTAGTTGTAGGAGATGAGGGGGATTATGCAGATGTGCAAGGCCTACTTTTTGATTTAAAAAAAAACAATAGAGTGAATGAGATTTTTATTCTTTAATTATTCTAAACCATGTTAAATTTATAGTATGGCATTTTTCCAGAACAAAATGGCAAGAAATTCATCACCAAGTTTTGGAGATTGTAGTCAGAGTGGGATCTAAGAGTTATCTGATACTTTAGGAACAGATACTGTCTACCCTTGCCATAACATGTGGTTTTGGTTTCCTGAATCTTTCTGTGTGAAACCTGGTCTGCATGTGGGATTGGGGAGTTAGTGGTGACTAGATCATCCTTCCTTACAGAAGCTGGCCCAGATAGTCCTTTGATCTCATTCCTTTTCAATTAAAATTATTTAAACTCATTTGACAGCAAAACTCTTAAATTATCAGTTACAAATAACATGCACTGATCATATGGGATTTTCAACATCATTCAAAAAATATCATACATTGCATTTACACAGAAATGCTAAATAATGTTGTAATCCTATGAAAATTGGATGGAAAGCTACATTAAATATTGCCGTTTTACTTTGGGAATCAATGTGCACAGAACTGCAGCATAAATCTACAACTGAATGAGGACATTAGCTTTCACTTAAGAAAAAGAAGAACAAGCAACAGCAAAATTCCTCTCTGTGTGCCTTAATTTATATAAATGTCCTTCCTGATGCCTTTTAAGTGTTTGGGATTATATGTCCTGCCATTCTGTTACTATTGGCATGTTGACTGAAGTATGAAGTTTGTCTGATGAAAATATAGTCACAAAGTGACTAGGCAAGATAGAATCATTTTCCTAGCCCCACACCTCAGTCTAAAGCTAAGATGGTTTACAGAATATGAAAAATGTACAGCCGGAACAATCTAGAGTTGAACATGCTTAAAACTGTAGAGTTGAGAGTGGATTTTAGGAGGAACCCACCTGTTCTACCATCTCTTACTACATTAGACAACACATTACTTATATTAGTCAAAGTTAGTTTCATGATATCGACAACTATAAGCAATAAGATTAGTCACCAGTTATTTTATAATGAAGAATTAGGGTAATGCTCTACTTAGAAGAGTTAGAATAACTTTATTGCCACTTTAAATGTACGCTAATCAGCATACATAAAAATGAAATTTTGTTGCATACAACTCTCAAAGGGTCACCATCCACAGTATACACTACATAAACATGACTAAATGAATAAGTAAACAAGTAAATAAATAAATAAAGATAAATAAATATGCATATACCCACATACCTACATATATTAGTTTGTTGGTACCCTTGAAACAGAGTCAGACTTCTTCCTATCCCTTCAGCTGTGCTACCCTTCTTTTCCGTCACAACATCTGCCTAGATACCATCACAAAGTTTTATAAATTGGAGGAGAAGGAGGATGTGAACAAACCCGCTCCCCAAAACCTAGAGCTTCCTGCCATCTGTAGTAACAGAGATGGAAGTGGTATGTTATGGCTTCATGGAACCCTGCAGCACCTCTTGAATATAGTGCGCTTGTTATAAAGCTCATCGGGAATTTACCAGCACACTGGGTAGCAATCATTGTCTCTTTCAACTGAGATAAGAAATAACACTGAATCAGCAAGGTCTCCCTTGTGTCTGTCCCCTTTCTAAGCCTCCATCCTCCATGCTTGACCCCCATGCTTATAGTAGCAGGTTCCAAATACTGGTGGTCAGAGAAACACCGGCCTTCTTTTTAATATCAATTGGCTTTAGTTATAGTTAAGCGATCAATTTTGAGCAGTTTCTAAGGTTGCATGTTATTGGGCAGGAATCACTGTTGATCACTTGAGCTCACTGGTTTTGTTGTTGTTGATCCTTCTTGTTAATGTTGCTTACTCCTACCTGTTCCATCTGAGGGGCCAAAGGGAAAGTTTGGGCAAGTGGCAACCGAAAGCACCTCCAGGCCTTGGCTGTAAAAATGCCAACTACTATGCAGCCACAAGAAATGAAAATTTTTATTTATCTCTGTTACCATCGAAGGGGTTATCTAGATTTCTGTACTCGGTGAAACAAAGAATGCAAGAATTGCCTCTTCCCTTCAGGCAACAGCAGTGATCCAGTGACCAAATGAACGGAGGATAATGTCAAGTGTGGAGTTATCTCTTACATGGTATTTTTCCAGAACTTGGATATATTATTTTTGGGAGATACTGTGCTATTTTGGGAGTGCTTTGGCTGTTTTTTTTTTTAATGTTAAAGCAAATGCAGGATTTGTTATTTGTTGGATAAGACGCAGAAGGCATTATATTATACCGTACAGGGCATGATTATATATATATGAAATAAGATAAACACCAATTTTTCAAATTTTAAGCTAGCTATGAAATCAGTGGTTGGTCTTAAGCTACTGTATTGTGTTTATTTTTGATGCAGATGGGGATCCTGATCTTATTATATACATGAGTTCCTGCTGATCTATTTCCTCTGTTTTTTCTCACTGATTACCAGCCACAAAGAGTTATTTGATGTGTAAATTCTCTGAAATCTTGAAATATGATCATGTAGTTGTCCCTTCTGTTCTATGTTACAGCAAGTTTGTTGTGGCTTTTGATGAAATGGACAGTTGTTATATGCTTTCCTATATTCAGGAAAGGTTTAAAGTGGATAAAAGATTTTATGGCTTTGCATAATGTAGGACTAAGTTTGAAATAGAATTACATAAAAATGTTGATCAACATGTTATTGCTAAAATGTATAAATCGTTATTGAAATATGAGACAGAAGAAGAACAAGTGACAGAATGAGTGATAAAATGGGCTAAAATTTTGGCTAAAATATATGGATCAATGGAAAAATATATGGGATTGAAATATACATTATGTTCTAAACTTAAACAATTTTTTAAAATAAAATGGTGTATGCTAGTGTTTGTCTCTAGACTATATACACATACTTTGAATCTCTCATGGAAATGTGAACAACATGAAAAGATATTTTATCATATATGCAAGACATGTAAAAAAGCCAAAAACAAAAACAAAATTGGATACAAATAAATACACTAATTCAGAAGATTTTAAAAACATATACAATTGAAACCAGAGATTTTTCTTTTAGGAATAATGGGCAAACAATTAGGAAAAATATGGAACTTTGTGTTTATATATGATGACCAGGGGTGGGCTCCACTTACCTTTGCTACTGGTTCGCAACAGGAGTGTGTGTGTGCGTGCACACTTTGCTCACATGTGCTCACAGAACATGAGCAGAGCGTCCGTGATGATGTCTGGGTGGAGCCTCCCGCTGCCGTTACTACCGGTTTGCAAGATCTGGACCGAACTGGTAGCAACCCACCACTGATGATGACGGAATTGAGATTACTATGTGCTCAAAAGGTTTGACGCTATCCATTATAGAGGAATCACTGGGGAAGATGATGGAACTTGCAGAGATGGCTGCAGAGATGGCTAAAATGACTTCCTTGATTAGAGAAAAGACAATATCTATTTATGCTAACTGGAAACCCTTTGTAGACTTTGCATAAAACAAGAAAAATGCTCTTATGATGTAATTAGAAAAAAAATAGTAGAAAAACATGAGGGTTTTGGGTTTTTTTTGATAATCATAGAGATAACTTTGTGATTGTATTTATACTGGCTGCAAAAAAAATCAGGAACTTCTTTCTATTTCTATTTTTTTGCACGTCTTTTTTTTCTTTTTCTTTCTCTTTGTTTTCTTTATTTATTCATTAGTTTTATTAGTTTTTATGTTCTCTTTAAACCTTTTAACAAAATTTAGACAAAAAAGAGAGTTTTTAATGTCACACATCTGCTTTTACAGATTGGGGGTGGGATGGAAATAGTGGTATTCAATATTATTTACTTTATTTACAATCCAGATCTGGATTGAAGAATCAGTTGATCACTAGATGGCAGCAAAGTGTTGGTGTTTTCTTTATCTCTTTGCTGCCATCTGTCAGTCATCCAGATATTTTTAACTCAGACCTGGTAGGCCAAATTTTTTCTGTGATGCAGAAGAGAAATCTATACTTGATTTCAAACATACCTGAATATTTGAGAATTTACAGAATTATATGCAGGCATTGTAGAAAATAGCTGGTAATTTATTCTCAAGACTGAAGACTTCTTTTGATCTGGGAACACTTTTCGGTTGTAGTTCTTTGACATGCTTCTAAGCAACAATGGACAGATCGGAAAAGCATTTATTTTCATTATGAATACTGATAACTGGTTCTTCTTATGAAATGCATAACTGCAATGGTATGTGGGAATGACCTTGGAAGATAGGAGAAAGACTGCAATCTAGGCAATGGTCTCACGAGTGGCAGTTCAATCTCCAGATGGGGAAAAACCATGGGAAATGTTTCAGAAGGGACTCTCCTAGTTCTGGAGACTAAAAAGAAAGGAGGGGAGAAATTATTTCTGTCTTGCAAGGTTTTGTTTAACGTAATTTTAAAATGCTCTAAAGATAGTGTTAATATTCCAGGTTGTGCTTCTTATCTGGACTACCTCACAGGGCTAACAATCTCTTTGGTTATGAGAGCTTGACTACCCTCACTTGAGGTGTCTGAGTGCATCCATAATGATTACATAGATTATGGCCATACTTGTATTTATGCAAAATGAGGCATTTACCTTAAATAACAAGGACTGATGGATGAGAAGCAGAAAGACACTAGGACTGAGTGAACACAGTGTACCTGGTTTATGGATCAGTGTGCTTTGAGAACCCAGAAATTACTATATTGTGTGAACCAGGCTATTATATTAAGCCATAATATGATTAATTATTGGGGTATTACTTGTTAACTAATGTTTAAGATTAGCATGTTGTGTGAATTTAACCAGTGTATCATGTAGTTTCCCTGCACCCTTGGCCAAACTGCTGGGTCAGGTGTGGTGGAAGATTCTTCCTTGTAAATCAGTTTTGCACTGAAATTCAACTTGAAGGGAGATGACTGCATCTTGTCCTTTTTCTCTAGATGTAGATTTATCTTTGAAAGTGATGTCTCTTCTATTGTTTGTTCTTTCTTTGCAGAAGCAACTGAGCACCCAAACTGTATTTAAGACGACGATGGTCTTTCATTTCAATTGGCCCCACTGTTGTGAAGGAAGATTACCTCCTCAGAAAAATGGAACACCAAGGTGGTTGAAGGAGATTGCCATAATATCTTGCCTATGAACTTCCACGAGGCATCTTGCTAACTGGTGCTATAAACATTAAACGACTTGTTCCTCTGATCTGATCCTCTTACAAAATGGGAAATTACCTTCTATCAACAGGAAAGGCAGTAGTCTTTCCAGTTGTCTGCAGTGATTAGCAACAACTCTTCAGGTTTTCTGACAGGGATTTTTTACAGCCTTACTTGGAGATGGTGGAGCTGAAACTGGAATCGTCTACATACAAAGCTTGTTCTCTGTCAGTGAGCTATCACCTTCTTGACCATGTCTTTGTCTACCTTCACTTACACATTCATATTGTGGACAGGTCCAAAGCAACATTTTTTTGTGATTAAGCCATGCTGTCTGTTCATATACAAACACTGGCATAAGGTCTATTTTCAATCATTCCTGTCACAAACAGCCCACTGTAAAAATTCATTTCCTACACTTTTAATATTGCTTTGCTCTTTCCCCCCTCCTTTAATTGCTCTGAGACAAGTAGAGCATTTGTGTTAACAAAGCCATAGATTTTTGATCACATACTGCCCATGGACTCAATTGCACATAACAAAAATGCATGTTAATGCCTCTAGGTTTGGAGCCCAATCCAAAACACCAGATGCTTGTCAGCCACAGAGCTAGCTGGAATGAACAGATGAAAAGACATTGCCACTTCTGAGTGAATTCCATCAGATCATACACAGCTGCTCCTGGTGGCTCTGAAAGCACCAAATACTCATGAATAAATATTAAGCAACGGGTTGGGAGGAAGGGATTAAGCAGTCAAAGAACAAAAGGAGGAAAAATTGAAGATGCTGCCAAAAGAGACTCATTCTGGCAAAAATATATCGGCATTTTTATCAACACACAGGCACACAAGCACTTCACAGTTAGGATGGCTATAGGCAATGTATAGGGAAATAATACAATCCACTCACCTTCCAACTATCTGTGACTGTATGTAGCCTCCTAAATATCTTGGATGGATATAAAAGGGATATGCAAAAATCCACTTTCCACCAGAAACCTATTACAATTTTCATTTTCTTTGACAACAGATGTACTATAGGAAAATCTGCATGGCTGCCAGATATTTTCCTCCAGCTACTCTACTTCTTTGTAATTCGGAGTCAATCAGATATAAATGCATGCATTCCTCTGGGTTGCACTGCATTGTGGATTGCACATTCTACATTTGCTGCATCCATAGTAACTACACTCCAAATGGGCAGAGCCCCTAATTTCATCTCTAATTCCAGTTTGAGGGAAGTCCAACTGCAGCCCTAAAATGTTAAAGCTGCTTTGCTGTGGCTCACTTCAGTTTATGGGCATTGCTACCATTAGATGGCAGCAAGGAGAATTCTTCTAGAAATAATCACTGGCACTGTCTAAATGGGTATTCGTGATTTTTTTTTTTTGGTCACAATTATGGTGGAAGAAGATTAAATATGTGTATGGTGCTGTTTTAATGAAGAAAAGATGGGCTTGTGCTTATTAATATCCACCCCCTTCCTCTTATTTAATTAAAACATCATGTTTAGCTCAGCTCCAAATGTCTTAAGCCAGGGCTCCCAAAAACCACAAATCTAGCAGAGCCATCAGATGTGTTGAACTACAACTTCCCTAATCTAACAAACTGGAAAGCACCAAAGGTCACTTCTTCAACAACAATGTCATTAAAGATTGCCAGAGATATAATGTCATAATACTAGAGCACTAAACTGCACTATCACCTAACTTAACACTTTTTCAGTTGGCACTAGTGACGAATCAAGCTTTACCACGGCTTGATGCCCTATCCTCAAAAATGTGATCTTCAGTTTGAACTGTAATCTGAGGATCAATTTTATTTTTGTGAACAGACAGATATTGTTTGAAAAAAAATAACATTACCAGTGTTCATGTCTTCATAGTTGCCATATGTTGCAGCTGAGTAAAGATCAAGGGTGCAGGGAAGGCCAAGGGTGCAGGGAAACTACATGATACACTTGCCCATCACCTCAGCTCCTCCAGAGGAACTATACATATTTAGATTTTTTTAAAAAAAGTTCACAAATTGATTAGAATCAAGTACTCGTTGATTGAAGTATTCTTTCTCTTTCTGTGCCTAACTGTGTCTTGTGTCTTGTTAATTCTCTGCAATAATCAGGAACAAAGAATAGTTAGAAGGATTTTCAGAAAAGAACTAATCAGCCATTGACCCTTAACTGGAATAATGATATAAATGAAAGCTCCCCTGATTGCTGCTTTTTGAAAATAAAGGAAAACATATATTGAATAGCTGGCCCTTTATTCTCTCCTCTTCTGAACAACCTATCAAGTTATCAGATCCTTCTGTTTCCTAAAGGGTTATTCCCCCCCCCTTCCTACTTTCCACTACTCTTTTTTGTTTTCTACACATCATTTCTTTAAAAGATGAAATATGAATGCTTAATTTATTCACCTTTGCTTAACTAGAGATGGTCTATTCTTTTCTGTTTGTGTGTGTGTGTATATACTTATACAAACATACAGACACATACATAAATGCACATACACTGCAGTGGATATATTCCTGTAATTATATAGTCAAAATTTCAAATCATTTTGACTTAGGAATAGTTGTTTTGAACATTTTATAAAATAACTCAGGAAAAGATCATTCAAAACCAAATAAATTCATTTCTGGATATGTTTGATAGTGAAGATACAACACCTATCGGAATTATGAATTGGCTCCTATTTGCTTTAGTTTATTATATCATATATTGTATGTTCTGACCCAAATAGAGGTTCCCAAGGTGATTTATACTGAAAACTATTAAAATATATTAAAAACCTCCACAGATTTTAAAAATAGAATATTAAAGTATTAAATATCAAAGAAGAGTATTTTGTTTGTTTTCATTTGCTAGATTTAAATACTACTTTTCTTTGAATCAAATATAGCATATTACAATAAAAAATAATTGAATTTTATCCAGGAGATATGATAAACAGGCAGAAGGGTTAAAGAAAGGGAGAATAATGTAAGAAATCAAAGAAGCAGCTCTAACTTAATATTCCATAATTTTATTTTGACTTTAAGCTTTATTCCACTGTGTCATTCATCTTGTCTCTATTATTTTTGTCCCCAAAAACATAGGCTTATCTTTTGGATAACAGCCTACTTTTTGCTGTTTAATTGAGATCTTTCTAATCCAGGTGGATTTTAAGGCTCCAAAAGAGCAGAGCATCATTTTCATGTGGCTAATCCCTCTATGTTATGACAATATATTAAATACTGTCACGTTCTACCTCTGAGGTCATTTTCCAATGGCCAGGTGACAAGCGAAATGGGGAGCAAATATTCATTCATTCATTTTATAATAAGCATATGAGTCCAACAAAATCTTTGCAGATCTAAAATATGCATGATTTGTTATATGTTTTTTGAGGAATTACATCATTATTAGTCCCTCAAGGTTCTTGGTTCCCTTACTGCTGTTTCTTGTGTGTGCACCTGCCCTCCCCAAGCAAACAGGTAGCAAAACCAAAAGTATTCTCGTTTTTGCCTTCTCCATGTGTGTACAAAGTGGGTTCAGATGGACAGGACTAGTAAATAGGCAGCAGAGAATGATATGAGGAAGCGAATTGTAATATAGCTCAGTGTATAACATGTAATTTGTATGCCAACCACACTATTTTATCCCTAGTATTAGAAATAGATTATGGAGAGATTCTTGGCTGAAATGTTACCAAGCAGAGTAAATAAATATTGAAAAAGTATTATGTTTTCTAAAAAATTGGAGCATTCAAATTTAGGTAATCTGGAGGGCATCAGATTGGAGATGCCTGATTTAGAAAGATCTAACAGCATAATCTCAAATGTTTTTTTCTTTGTGCTTCTTGCCACCTTCTTCTATCATTGTGAAGAACACCCCATGGTTTTCTTTTCAAAATGCAATGTTATAAATGTCTGTTCAGCTATAAGCCTGGTTGAGCTTCTTTTATTGCTGTATAGGATTTCTTGGAACAATATTATTTTGCAATAATTTACCAGTCCTCCTTTAACTGCTACATAGTATTAAGACATTGAATCTCTTGGCAAAACTCCAAACAATATTTTTAGCAACGTTTTTTAAAATTTATTTTAAACTCTCCATTCTCTAAGAAAACACAGATTTTTTTTGGCAGTTTCAGCATCATGCAACTTCAACTTCGTGTTGCTCTGTTCAATTTTCTCCTCTTCCAAATCTTGTCAGGTTTAATAACAATAAATCAGCAGAATTGCTGCAATGCAACATGTTTAGCCTTTGCCTCTTACAGTCTCCCTTGTAAGAGTTTCCACATCTGGACTTCATTCAGTCCAAAGCGATGACAATCTCCAATAAATGTTAATGGGGAATCCTACACAGTCCATACATTGCTACCATAATTCAGTTTCTCTGTACACCTGTCAAATGTTATACAGATACATTGTTACTAGGAAGCTAAGTGAGGTACCATCTTAAGAATTTGGATTTGGGTATTATTAAGGATCTGTCAGAAATGGAAACAGAGAGAACTGATTCACAGGGCAGTAGAACATTTTCTAATTGATATTTCTAGAAAATATATAAGAAAATTTAAGTAACTTATGCAGGAGACTTTCCCAACTGGTTATCTCTCTCTTTTTCCTTAATGTCAGTTTAGATTCTCTGCAATAAGAATTAACATTTGAATGCAGGGAATGAATCATCTAATGGGATAAATTTTAATATCTAGGTATTCCCTTCCAGTCCCACATAGTGGGGTTATCAATATATGACAGTTAGCGATGAAAACTCAGAAAGTATTTCAAGTGGTCAATGACTTTGCTAATTGGTAGAGGAACAACTTTTCTTCTGCAGCAGTTAAGCTATTTAAGGTCAAAGTTCTTGGAATGCTCCTATGTGTATCTCAGATATGCATTTACAAAATCTTCTAAAACCTTGAATGAACACAAACATACAAACAAAATTCTTAAAATCAATAGTATATCTCAGCTTTTAACACAATTACCAGATTAGCACTACGAAGCATCTCATTCAACACCTGGCAAGGCTATATCACTTTAGATTTTGGGAAAACAAATCATCTCATTGATGCATCTCATTCTATATGATATACATCATATAGATTGATATACATCAATCTATTCTGCAAAAACAAATTAGCCAAAACCTAAGACAATGTGGATTGTCGATACCAATCCTACATGCTTTCAACCTAGGGAAAAAAAACTGTGGTAGAACTGGTAGAAGAGAAAATTTGGAAGATGTTTTCTAACAGACCAGATTATTACACCATCCATCCAGATGGTGGCAGAGATGATGTAGAGGCTCCAAAACAAAGTTTTTTCTTATATGGTAATTGCATATGTTGGGACTAAACTTTTAGCAATTCAGAACAAATAGTCTGTCACTGATTATGGAAGAACAGGCATCAAAGTGAAGAAGTTTCTCACAATCTGAGAATCAGAAAAGTGATTCTCTATAATGTCTCTATCCTTTCTAGATACACCGGTTTTCTCCTTTATTGTATCTTAAGTGAACCAAGGAGATGGGAATTGTTGCTACACCCAAAAGTTTCTAGATCGATCTCTCACAAGAAATCAAAAGAGAATTAACTGTTTTTATGTAGCTTTATCTTTAATTCTTTTGCTCAGAAAGACACCTGCACTTGGTATTCTTAGTCCAGGGAATTTATCTTCCCAGTGTCTAAACCTGCCTGCATGAGGTTGTCTTTCTTCGACAGACCGTTGATCCCAGTAGAAACAATTTTATCCCATCTTCATCCCATAGCTTGACTTACGTTGCAGCTTTATTCTGAGCATAAAGTAGGGGAAGGGGAACTGTGTACACAGCCTACTCTTTGTAGGGGAAGAATGGGTTCAAAATTAAAAACATCACATTATTTAAAATGCTCACTTAAAGATAAAGTGCATCAAATTATATATAACATATATTAGATTTTAAAAACAGAATAATAATTTCAAGCATTTCAAACAGATATCTTTTAAAATGAACCTTAGGAGCAAGTGTGTCTTGAAAGGACAGTTTTCTTTTCCTCTGATAACTTCTTACCTAATTTAGAATCAGATATTTTTATTTGTCTCAACTGATAAGAGGAGAAAGGAGCTAGGTCCTGTGTATGGTCATTGTGTACATAAATAGAAGAAGGGGCAACCTCTATGAACTGTATGATCTAACTCTGATAGGGAGGAGTTACTTAAAAATAAGCTTGGAAGCAAAATAGGGATATACTAAAATTGTGTCATGAGTGGGCTCTTAACCATATGAATAAAGTAAATTGGATTAGTAACTATTCATGTTTAAATTGTAAAGAGATGGGGAATCCATTTCATATCCTTTATATTGTTTTTATTTGCATTATTACTGCAGGCCTCTGACTTCAAGTTAATAAAATCTAACTTGCCAGTTATTGTTGTCTGAAAATGAGTTATCTGCATCTTGAAAAATGAAAGGGAACAAATTGGATTGATTCAATATAAAGTTGAAAGCAAAATATACATGTGCCTCTTCTGATAGAGAAGGGTTTTTGGTTTGTACTGATAGGGTTTATTTAGACATGTGTTTAAAATTCTACCTTAGTTGCTGGGACCACAGAAAATCTAAAATCAGGATCTTTGAAAATGTAATTCTTGGTTAGTTCACATTAGGCAGAGTTTACTCATTAATTTCCAGTCACCTCTTTATGGAAGTTAAACACTGAAATCATATATGAAGAGAGGTACTGATAGATATTGGGCGGGGGGGGGGGAGAAATTTATTTCTGAAAATATGGCCAGTAGGACATATTTCTGAAGAATTATAAGAAATCATAGAGTGTGTGTGTGTTTGTGTGTATAGATGCAAATGTGTTTTTTTGTATTCTGTATATGTCCTTGTATACACACACACACACACAAAACCACATACACATTTTCTATAGCTGTGTATGTCAAACATGTGACTTTGAGACAATCACATATGAAAAATAAAATGGACATTTCATAAAACCTTAAAAGTGGCTGCTTAAGACAGTCATTGTGCTGTACAAAATGATAAGAGTTATTCTTGTTTGAGAAATGCTGGCTATTGACATTTCTTCTCGTTGTTGTTATTTGTTCTGCATAATAATCTTTGCTACTCTTAGTCACATGAATATTGGTTGCCTATTTAGCTTTGATTAACTCATCTTTAGATAAACTATTGTACATTTCCTATAAACCTTAAATCGTATATATACAAAGCCTCAAAAAGTAGGATTTTTGTTATAAGAAGAGAGTGGCAACTTAATGGATCTTTTCATTATCAGGGTGCTGGATTCTGCACCCAGCCCAACTGTATTTCTGGGTTTGCATAGAAAACAGAACAGGCAGCCAGTCAAACAGTGATTCAAACAGTGATATGGGTACTTAATTCAGCATGTAGTCAGTCATTTTTGTTTTCTGTAGGGAACTCCCCACTCATTACACTGAAAGAGGTTTGAACTTCTGTCTCATAGTTCTGCCCTAATGGCCTTACTATGGGCAGCTCTGGACATTGCTCTCATTCCTACTGTGAAAACACTTCCATTTCAGCTTGCTGATACTCAGAGACAATAAAAAGCTTCTTAAGGTACAGACTGAATTAATTAATTTCTTCAGTGTCTTCCTACCTAATTTATTAATTTCAGATCCTGTTTATTTCTCCATTTCTCCCCACAGTGATTGAACCACTCAGTCTGTTTTTTAAATATATAGTTTAAAAAAACATTTGGCCATTTAATGAAGTTATAAGGAACTCCAAGAATGTTTTGCTTCTCTGTTTTTCTAAATAACTAAGATTCTACCAGATTCTGCCTGAATGGCCAAAGGCTTCCTAGAAAGTTACAAAGATCCTGTTAAGAAGCTTTTGAACAAATAAGTTGAACAGAGATATGGAATGCTGGCATCAAAGATAGAACCTATGACTTGGTCAATAAGTCAGGAAAAAAAAAATCTGTCCCAAGACACCAAATCTGCCCTCCTCTCCTCCTCTCCCATACATCATGGCCTTAATTATGCTGGATGGAAAAGAAGAAAGATGTAATGCAACACATTTGCAAAACACTGGGCTAAAGGAAAGTGGCAGTAATTCCAACCTCCACCCCCCCCCCCCATTAATAATACTGTGGGAGTATCGCTATACAGAAATATTTGTGTTACCTCTGCTTGAGAAGCTATAACATTTAAAGCAGGCACTTCACCTACTCATGAAGGGAATGCAACCAATATTGGCAGATAAAGTATCTGAAATATCCTAGTGCTTTATGTTTTGCTGGATCTTTATTTTCTATGAAATATTTCAACGTCTTCCATAAGTGGGCACTCATGTTTACAAGTTGCTACCAAAAATGTTTCAGCTTGCCTGATACAACAACTTTGATGCTGACTGGAGAATGCAGAGGAAGTCACACAAACTCCCTGTTTCTAGTTTCACTCCCAACACCTGAGGCAAGGGAGTTCAACGGGAGTTTCTTTTCCTGCCCAGTTAAAATGACAAATTGGTACATGAGTGTTTAATGAAAGATGCTGGAAACGTTCATGAAGATCAGAAAAATCACCTCGTGGAGTTGACAGGCAGGCCATCTGCATTCCCACGTCCCTATTAATTCCCTAATGATAAACGACAGGATAGCCTAGAGGGTTAACAGCTTAATTCAATCTTCCTCAAACTCCCCTTCCAGGGCCCTGTCTGTATTTAGAATTAGAAAGGCATTTATAAAGTATTATTTGCAGACTGAGTATTTATTTTCATGTGGCTGTTTGTGTCAAATATCAATCACAGCCTTCGCTCTATCTTTGCTGTCACTCCCATATGAGATCTTCCTTATCAGCACCAATGCAATTTTGTTGTGTACCACGTCTTCTCCAAGGATACAAATGATCTACCCTTTTGTGATAGCTCCTATCCAGATGGGTGACTTCAAAGATCTTACAGTACCTATTATATGACTATACTCACTAGTTACTCAATTTTATATTTCCTGGCACTTTACACAGCCCAATATTTTGCAGGTTTAGTTGGGAAAGGAGAGAACTCCATGATGTTTGCATCTATGAAAGTATGCTTGGGACTGATCATCCTCAGCATCTAGATTACGGTATTTGTGACTCATAATTGACAAATGCAGTTATTATGTTGTTTAAGTTTGGAAATATATTTTCAAATCAGAGATAAATAGAGCTCATAGTTTTTCAGACAGTTCACTTCTTTACTTCAACAGTTTAAAATTATTTTATTATTGCTAAATATGTGAAAACCAGAAACTCTTGCAAATAGGCATATTACTCAGAGATCTTCCGGTGGCTTCCAAGCTATTTTTCTAATAATACAGGTAGTTCTCAACTTACGACCTAAACTGAACCCAAAATTTCCACTAATAATCAAGAGAGTTGTTAAATGAGTTTTGTCTCACCTTTCTTGCCACTGTTGTTATGTGAACGACTGCAAGTTGTTACATTAATCTGTAGCTAAGGGGAAGGGAATAAGGAACACCAGGATACAGTACAACTGAAAAGTAGAAGCTTCAGCAATTACAACAACGTATTATGATAAATTATTTAATTATTTCTTCATTATTTAGTTGATTTATACCCAGTCATTCAGTTGAGATGACTTAAATCATTGATAAAAAGATATAGTATATAACATTCTATCCAACATGTCCCTTTCAGACTGGACTACAATGCCCATAATCCCTACTCATAGGTAGAATTATATATTGTCCATTTCTTTTTTAAAGTAACTATAGTTCTTGTCTACCATTCTGACTGGATATGACCTTATATTAATTCCATATCGATTCAATTTTCATACATACCTATTAAGGATAGGGATGATGCTGTACAGTATTCTTTTCTACTTCCCTTAATTATTCTTAATCTGGAGAGTAATTAATCAAAGTAAATGAAGACCCAGTTCTGGGCTGCATGGACTAATTGATCTGATGCCAGTGACTTTCTGTATGCAGTAGTGGGCAAAATTGTGGAAACCTTTTGCGAAAAGTGTGTTTTCTAAAACTAGCTAATAACACCACTTTTTTTTAAGAGTGATACCATAAAATTATATATCAATGGAAAGATAATTTAATCAAGAATGTAATGCAATCACTTTTATGAATGATTTGCTATTAGAATAGCAGTTACAATATAAAGAAGAAAAATGAAACACATAGGAAAAAACGAGATACACAAAAATTATCACATTAGTTAATACTTAGTTGGGTAACCTTTAGCATGAATTACAGCCTTACAACATCTTCCCATGGAGTGAACCAAGTCTTTTAGTTCTGTGGCTGTTATAATGTGAAACCAAGATTGAATGATTGCTTCTATTAATTGGGTTTTATTGCTGGGGCGCTTCTGACTAACAAGTTTCTTTAGTCGGCTTCATAGATTTTCTATGAAGGCCTGGGCTATTTCCAGGTCATTTCAGCAGTGGAATATGATTATCTTGAAACTCCAAAAAAAAAAAGAGTGGTGTTATTAGCCATCAAATCTCAAAAATACACTTTTCCCAAAAGGTTTCCACAATTTTGACCACTACTGTAGCTATGGAGAACACCTATCTTAGTTTGCAAGAATTACTCAACTCTTCCTCCGATGTATATTGTGTATTTTATCTCTCCAACTCTAGGTTATGTAGGTATGTACCTAAAATACTTCAGGCATAAAATGTTTGCTATTATCAGGTTTTAGGGCTTTGGTTAAGGTGATTTTGGGGGTTCATCACTTCATGTACTACTAAGATGAGCCTTGGCATTTGGTATAGAACCTAAGATGAAGATCTGATTTAGCTGCTTGGAAAAGATGTATATAATCTTTTCCATTCTAGCGATTTTTGAGAGAAATGTTTTAAACCTTCCCTTATACCAAGTGATTTGAATCACTTGCTTGAGACTCACCTGGAATTGTCGATTTAGCTAGAATCTACCAGTCCCCTGATTTCTGCTTAGCTACATTTCTCAAGTTTATGAGACTGGAGCAATTGGTTTCCCTGCAAAGGATCAGGCTGAATAACTACATTTATATTTCATTTTTTCTCAACTGAATTGAGGTAAGTAGTCCTCGATTTGTGACCGCAATTGGGACCAGAATTTCCATTGCTAAGAAAGACAATTGTTAACTGTCCAATTTTAGGACCTTTTTTTGCCACAGTGGAGTGAATTACAGCAGTTGTTAAGTAATGAATCATGTGATTGTTAAGGAAATCTGAGTTTCTCCGTTAACTTTGCTTGTTGGAAGCTGGCTGGAAAGGCTGCAAATGACAAACATGTGATCTTGGAATGCTGTAACCATTGTAAATACATAACAGTTGCCAAGTGCCCAAATTTTGATCACATGACTATGGGGAATGGTGTGATGGTGGTGAGGACTGATCATGTCACTTTTTTCAATGCCTGTGTAACTTTGGAGTTCAAAAATTTGTAATAATTTATCAAAGCATAAAATACAAAAATATAAAGAAAAATGAAAAAGATAAAATAGGGGAGGAAAAGGGGAATAGAGAAAAGAGTAGGGTAGCGGGGGAAAAAAACATTGACTTCCAACTATTTTGGGGGCAGTAGAATAACATGAAACCTCAACTTTTTACTTTTATATAATAATATATACTAGTCATTTATATAACATCAAACTATCTAATCAGCAAAACACTAAATCAAAATTTCATTTTTTTCCACCTCAAGCACAAAGTCCAAAAATGATTTCCGAGTAGTAACAAAATTAATTGTATTCTTTTCTTTAACCAAAGCAGCCAATTTAGCCATCTCTGCTAACTCCATCAACTTTTGCAGCCATTTGTCGATTGTGGGATTCACATTGTGTCCTTCCATTTTTGTGCATAAAAATGCACATATAATGCTGGTGTAATTTCAAACAGTCACTAAATGAATGGTTGTATGAGGATTATTGTATTATACTTATCATCCAAATATATCCTCATGATAACCTTGAGACATAAATTAGGCTAATAAGATACAAGTATAGTTTTAATCATATTTAGCATGACAGTTTGAAATCCCACTGAGTTCATTGTATGCCATGAGTGACCAACTTAGAAACTAGTCTGTTGACATTAAACATTGATTGGGCATTTAAATCCAAGTTCCCTTAACTTCCCTGTCTCGAGATATGTTGGACTTCATCTCCCATGATCACCCAGTTATTATGGCCACAAAATTAAATACATCTGGACAAGATTTCAGACAGCTGCTTTATCTCTTTGCCCCTTAATAAGTTTTGAGGTAATCTGAATGTTTACTTTTCCATTCCAGGTTTGTTTGTTTTTTTTACTCTATGGCTCCTTTTATCTGAATTTATTTTTAGCTTATCTCTATGTTCTGAAACTGCAAAGTCTGAGGGTAGGGAAAGAGCAAAAGGTGGGCTCCTTCTGAGCTAAGTTAGTAAAGTCTCTTTACCTTTAAAGATGAGCCACCCATGGTGAAACAACTCTGACTCCATTTTGGCAGTGCAAGAGGTTTCCATAGAGACGGAAGTGCAGGTCACAACCTCTGTAAATGTAATCAGAACACTGGAGATGTTTGTGTGTGTGTAGACAGGTTTAATTCTCTCAGTAGTGGGAGTTCAGTAATGCAGCATGTTATGTATAAGCAGCACTCGGATGACTGACAACCTGTTATCTCCAAGATGGCTTAGCTCAGTGCATGGCTGCCAGTCCATCTTTTAGACCTGTCTTCTTGGCTGCTTTTTCATACACTAATTTCACCACTGAACCCCACTGGGCCTGCTTGTCAGCATGCAAGAGCTTGAAAATATAATAACCATTCCAGCTCTACTCCATTTGTCTAGGTTTACAGCTCCCTCTTCACAATGCCAATTTTATAAAATCAGATTTGGAAATACTTTCCCTCCTGCCCAATTGTTTCTGGGATTGACTGTTTATTTTACAAGATAAAGTGATGATGAGGGACACCGACACCACTGCCCCAGGATTGAGGCTTCCCTAACCATTTTTTCTTTCTTTCTGTACGATTATTGTCCTTTTTTCCATAATTTCTTTCATCCCTCTCTTGCCTTGACTAATAAGGGTATAAGCCCCTTGAAGCTGTGATCCGTATACGAATGCTGCTTCTTCAATCTGTATGCATGCATGTTGCTTAATAATGGAAGTACCTGTGCTTGCAACTGTCCAGCTATACTGGAGCCAAATCCCATTTGTAGTTGTAAAACAGAACTCGTTTATGTGGGGATTAAGGTGCTGGACTAAAAACTAAGTCCTCTAGTCCTCTTTTAGCCATGAAAGCTGGCTGGATGACTTTGGGCCAGTCTTGGCATCTTCTCTCTCTTCTAACCCACTATATAGAGTTGTTGTAGCAAAAAAAAAGAGGGGGGGGTGGGAATATTAAGAATGCTGCTTGGAATTATACAAAATCAAAGTGGAATAAAAATCCAATATAAGAAGAAAACAATGTTTGATAAGTATTTCAAATACTATATGTTTGTCACAGATCTTGATGTTGAAATAAAAAAAACCAAAGAAATTTCCAATAAAAAAAATAACTACGGTTTAATTATTTTTTTAATCTTCTAAAGTTTGTTTCTGTTTATATCTCTACACCAGGGGTAGTCAACCTTTTTATACCTACTGCCCACTT
Source organism: Ptyas mucosa (assembly GCA_012654045.1). NCBI lineage: Eukaryota > Metazoa > Chordata > Lepidosauria > Squamata > Colubridae > Ptyas > Ptyas mucosa. Next base: position 4,524,669 of record WNWU01013589.1, on the reverse strand, counting down.
TTGTGTCTCTGTTATAGCAGTAAAATTTTCTAATCGCCCACCGGTTCCACAGTAATGGTGATTTATAAAGTAGGGACAAAACCCCTACCACCCACCCTGAAAGCTGGAATGCCCACTAGTGGGCGGTAGGGACCAGGTTGACTACCACTGCTCTACACAATCATCAGGATGTGCATTTGTACTTTATGGTTTTATGGTTTCATATTGCCATTATATATGGTAACACCTTGAAAATTCTTAGGGCATAACATGCTCATTGACTGCTTGATATTCTAGGTTTTTTTAGGTTTTTTTTTTAGAAGAAATCCCAATGAGTTCAACTGGATTGCTTTCATCCTGGATAGGCTGGAGTGGAAACCCCATAGCATTCAGTTACTTCTGAAGAGATGTATAGAGAGTTGTGCATTGTTAAGCCTTATGTGCAATAAGAGCAACAGATGCTTTAGATCCAACCAGCCATGGCAAGGGATTCTTGGAGATGTATTCTGAAATATCTGCCCTCTATTCCTGATGAACCATGCACTGTTGAGCATTAGTATACACCTCATGGAAAATTAATGGAAACTACAAGTGGTTAACTCAGTTATATTGGGCCTTTGATATTAAGCGCACTAGTCTACGTAATCTGATTCACTACGCTATTTATTTACACTTTGCTTTTATATCCTTTGAACGGAAAACCAGAAAAATAAACACTTAAAACATTAAATATGAGTTAGATGGGCAATTCTCCTACCTTTAATTGGACCCTTTCCATATAAGACTGCACTAATTTGACTAGATCTCCTCAGTTCTAAATAGAAATAGGAAATATGAGATGCAGAAAATGGGGAGAGGCAATACAGTTTTCTATTTCTGGGTGCAGCTTTTGTGTAAAAAAATTGGTTGGTGGAAGAGGGGGGACCGGAATAGCAGGTGGATGGGAGATTTTTCCACCTTTGATCTCACACTGTCCTGTTCAGCTGAGTGGAATACAAAGTGAGGCTACCAGAAAACAAGCGTTTTACCTCCGCCGCGCCACCGACGGGGGAGAAGCACTGAGCGAGACCGACAGACTGTCACTGGCAAAATGAACTGTCACCTCCCATTTTTCAGAGGCGCGGAGGGATGAATTGCGGCTTTGAACCGCTTGGCCCGTGGTTGATTGAGTTCCGCTGTCTTCGAACCTCGGCGAACAAGGCAAGTTCATTTCAGGCTGACGTCCCCGCGCTGATCAATTTGGGAGCCCGAGAAATTAACCGCTTCAGAGCTGATTTCCTCCAGTCCGGACTTGCTTCTCCTCGCCAGACTGCTTTGGTCGTTTCGTTATTCAGTATAGCTGGCCAATGAGGGCGCCATGAGGGTGGTTGGGAAGATTTAAGGAGAGGGTACAGTGCCAGGCTACGAAGGACGCTACGAGCCATTCGGGTGCTATCAGGCATCAGCACGGAAGAGAGGCCTTCAGGGCGTGCACCGAAGGCAGAGATTGTAACCATCTTGTTTGGAGAAAAGCTACAGTCAGATGCTAGGAATTGAGGATGCACAGCATCATTTTCCTTTGGCATATTGATCCCTTGCTGGAAAACCTAAAACTAAATTAAATGGGTCGATTACTGTTCCAGTATGGTTATGTTAGTATTTATCTAGCTTTTTAGGTTATGGGGTTTTTGGAGTGGTGGTGTATATTGCTCTTTTCTCTTTAAAGAAGAACAGTTGATGAATGAGAGAATTTAGGAAAGATATCCAGAGAAATATTTTTTCCCTTGGAAAACATTCTTCTTAATGCAGATACTGTATGTAGATCAGGCTATGATTGTGAAAAGCACTCTGTTCATCTACCAAAGTCCTCTAATATTATTTCACAGACTTTGGGGGTTCATCAGTTGCACTGAAGTAGATGAGGTAACACACAGAAGGAATTGCACAGATGGAGCTCTCTCTCTCCCTCCCTCCCTCCCTCTCTCTTTGGAAATTGGCATTATAATATCTTAGAATGCCCACACAATTTATGCTGTGCTGGCAGATTGCTGTACATGAATTTGATTTGCATATTAAAGCAACACAAGTGACACATCAAATTCATATAACTAAATTTGCCAGTATGCTAGAAATTGTTTGGATTAATGCTAATTTATTGATTGATATTTTTCCCTTTTGGGGTTCTTTGGAAAATAAAATATTGATGAGAATTTATCGAAAAATAGGACAAGGCTGAATCTTTCCCAATTATCCTTTTGTAACTATGGGAAGATACATTCTGGTCAAGACCAACCAAGTGGAAAGATGAAAAGTCAGGCACTTCAATGGCTGAATGTTAAATATATTCATGTGACACTCTAAACCAAAAATTAGTCAATGACATTTTATTTAGAAAGCTATATAAACCCAGTCAGTGTACTTAGCTTATGCTTTGTTTATATCTTAATATGTGCTACAAATCCAGAAAAGTGAGTGAGTTGAGTAAACCATAGTTTAATTAATAATAAGTAAGTATATTGTGTGAACATAGATAGCATTTGTGGAGTGGACAGTGAGGATTGGAAAGGTTCGTAGCCCCTGAAGCCCCTTTTAGTGAAACATCAGAGACAATTCTATGAATTCCTTCTCTCTAGTGATCTATTGGGAAGGAAAGCAATATTAATACCACTACTACACTGTTCAAAGTATACTGATCATAGGATCCCATTTTTTTTGAGAAAGGAAAGTAGATAAAATATCAAGGATGCTATTAAAAGTAGCTACAATTCCTCCGCCCCTCTAAAATTAGCACTTTTCAAAATCCTAGAGAAGATGGAATAATAATGACAAATGACAATCTAAGTATGCAGTGTGAATACTTTTGTTCTGTATGAACGTATTATCTTATAAATTATTACATGACTTCTATTAAAGTATATCAATATAGATTAAGAATGAAAACTAGATTAGTTGTGAAACCCATTGATTTTATGTGATTTGATACTGAGAATGAATAACTTGAATTGAAACTATAACTACTGCTGAATACTCCTTTGTCTCTTGATATATTCTTACAAATGTTTTATGAAGTACGCCTCTTGTTTGTTGGTACACATATGTTTTATAGATTTCTTTTTTATTTAATCAGTTATATAAGCAGAAAATAAAAATTATAAGGGTTAATTTTCCTGTAGGTGTGGAGCTTTTGGAAGACTAACAGATTTTATCTTTAAACTTTGCCTTTCTATAAATTATCCTCTGAAATAATGAACACTAGATTTAGTGTCATTTAAACATGTGTTACCCTTCTATATGTATAAAATGGTTTCTGCTATTGCATATCTATGCTTCCCTGTATTTCTGCAAACATTATATGTACTGAGGAGCTAGCAAGGGTGTTGTGTTGGTTGGGTGTTTGCATAATATTTATTTAAATTTATTTATTTATTTGTTTCCCATCTTTATTATTTTTACAAATAACTCAAGGGATGAACATATCCAGCACACCTTCTATTTTCCCTAAAACAACCACCCTTTGAGGTAGGGTGGACAGAGAAAAAGTGACTGGCCTAGATTCACCCAGCTGGTTCTCATGGCTAAAACGGGACTTTAACGCACAGTTTTGCATCTTCTAACCTGCTGCATTAACCACTAGACAAACGGACAAACTTGGAATAGTATTGCAAGATATTCATTATTTATTTTACATATTTATTCTGTATTTCTGATTCCAGAACTTTCTATGAGATCAAGCAAGATAGTAATTCCGTAGCTGTTGATCATTGGTTTGATTCACTGTGCACGTGTTTGTGCATTTGATTAGTTGTCATTTGAATATGAGTGTGGTTGTATCAACTTTAATATAATAATCGAATCTTCCAAACTTGCACTCTCCCACCAAAGGTTATTTTTGTCTATTTTCCAGCTCTCCATATATTACTCTTTATCATCTAGACCAGAAGAAGAGCAACAACTGATCTATAGGTTTTATGCTGTATATCAGTTCCATTTTTGTGACTTTGGAACACCACAAAAATCATATTGCTGAATTGTGAATAAAAATTGAATGGTGTTAAACTTCACTAGAACAAAATGTAATTAGGTTTAAATAAGACTGATTATTTTAGTCCCTAGCATTCACATTTAGACTAATAATATTTCTCTTTCATATTTCCTAGGAATCTGAAGAATCATAATTTTGGAATAATTTAAGGGTAGGGATAGGAGTAATTAGGTTTCCAGTTACCACCTATTCCAATTCTCATTATGATCCCTGGGGGAGGAGAGAACCTGATAATATTCTAATATTATCAAACACCTTCTTACAGTCCTAAAAAAAAAGTTGCAAGTTGTAGCCATAGACCCATTAAATAATGATTATTTTGTGTTCTGGATTAGAGGAAAAAGTCCCATCCAGAAAAAAGTCCCATCCAGAAAAAAAAGAATGCTCTTCTGCCTTGATGTAGCACTCATAATCTCTTCATATGTTGCCACTATTTTAATTTTTAATGCGAAAGAAGAAATTATTAAAGACCTAGAAAATTATATTAATTATATTTAATGAATCAAATTACGTTTAGTATTTATCCTGTACTCACTTGCTTTAGGGAGTGCTATTCCAGCATGCCATTCACAGGTCAATATAGTCATCAGCCACCAAATAATATGGATATTGTAAGAAAATAATAGGACAAACCTTGGGGCTAGATTTTCTTTCCATTCTTAGTATGGCGGTTATACTTTTTGGATACATTTGGGATTAGGCTGCAAATGAAAAGTGCATTATCTAAGTAACTGTTGGAATTAGATTGTAAATGAAAAGTGTTATATCAAAGTAACTATTGTATTATTTATGTCTCATAATAATAAATACATGTCACTCACTCTTTTTCTTTTTAAGCAAAAGGATTTGTGGCTTTGGCATACCTAAATAGAGCCATTTATTATTTTTTATAGTCACACCAATATTTTATTATATAGAATTATAGAATAAGGGTAGGACTATTCAAACATTTAAATTTCTTAAAATATTTCCACCTAAGTACTAGAATGGATAGTAGTGTTTATAAAATAGAGCAGAAAACTGAATCCAATTAAATTAAAGAAAAAAAAATCAGTGTGGCATTGGGTTGCAGGTTGAGATGACTGTGGGGCAAAAAAAGGTTGTTTAAATGATTCCAGAGCCTTCAGTTAAATCAAGCCATATGCCATAACAAGTGTCTTGGTATGGAAGAACTCCATAAAGGAAACAGAACAGAACAGTGGTTGATTTTTTCACAGATTGTAAAAAATGGATAGTGTGCAGGAATATTTGTTGACATAGGACACTTAATTTATTTAAACCCAGTGTTAGCATAATAAGAAAAAAACCTTCTGTGCTTATTTTATGTTTGAACATAGCAAGTTGATATTTAACATTGTTGATTTAATAATCAGGAAGATTAATCGCACTAAGTCTATAATTTTTAGATTTCTACACCAACATACCTAAGTATGATCTAAACATCAGTAATCAGGACCAGTTGCTTTCCGTTTCACATTACTCATGCTTTATATGCCAACTAATATAATATAGATTTAGAATGACTTTGTGAATTACATAAATGTGTTATTGCACTTTTTTCCCTCCTAGAATACATCTTGCTTTTGTAGACCAACTGCACAAGACAAAAACCCGATGCAGTATTCTGCCCAATATTCCTTTATGTCTCTCTTCAACAGGGCTATCAGATCTGAACTGCAAAAATTTGCATTACCACAAAATAGCAGGAAAATTTTGTATATATCTTTTTATTGGCATATAGTAATAATTCAAACTTTTCTAGCCATGATTTAGCAGCCCTAATGTCCAAGGATGAATGAGAAGGCATGATTATTACATGGAGGAAGAAGGTCTGTTCATGACAGAAAACATTCTGCATTTGTACGCCTGAGTTTTGACTTTGTTTTCACAAGTGTAATCTTATTTTGTACAGGAATGTATGTTTGAAATTCCCAGGTACCTTTGGCTATCCTGATAGGGCAAGAGCCATGGTGCTGCAGTGGTTGGAATCCAATATTGTAGCTTAACTCTGCTCACTGTTAAGAGTTCAATCCTGACTGGCTCAAAGTTAAACCATCCTTTCATCCTTCTGAGATCAGTAAAATGAGGACCCAGATTTTGGGGGGCAATATGCTGATTTTGTAAATTGCTTAGAGAGGGCTGTAAAGCACTATGGAATGGTATATAAGTTTAAGTTCTGTTGCTATCCTGGAAGATTTTGCACTATTCAGGTGACCCTGAAGATACAGATAAACCTCCAATGACTCTCAAAAATAGTGCTAAAGACCAGATAACTGCAAGGAATATAAATCTTTTTATTTTCCACCATTCAGTCACAACTGAAGAAGCTTCTTGGATGAGAAGTGAAATATCTTCAAGGAAAAATAATCCAGTTGCCTTTTGAAAAAGCACCTCTGGGATACCCTGAGAGATATTATGCTAATATATAACAAGGGCACCAAATTAATGAAGATGGAAATAGGAATAATGTGATACTGGATATAATATTGGCAAATGTAGTATTCTAGGTAACCAAGTTCCAGATGTAAGGATTTAAAAATCAGGTGTACCTAAAATAGAACATAGGAAATGCCTTGATGAAGCAACTAATTAAGCTGATATTTCCCAGATCTTTTTCTTCTCTACCACTTTTGTTCATACTATTCTGCAAATACTCTATAAATCAACTCCTGCTTGTCGTGCTATAATGCTAGTTCTGTTCCTGATGCAAGTGTGAAAAGAAATTCTTCCTAAGCAGCCTTTAACAACATATATGGCATGGTAAACTTCCTCATTAAGACTCTGCCTTGTCAATAAAAAAGTCATTAGAGGAGATATTGGGAGAAAGTCTGCGGTGCTGAAGACATCCAAGGGACAAGGAGGTGTAGCTCCATTTCATATTCTGATGGTAAAGGGAAAGAATCAATAAACACTTCAGCTTTAAACCAAGAGCCATCTGTCAATGAAACAGTGGGGGAGAGGAATAAAAGGAACAAGAGCATATATTGTATCTTTACCTATTCTGGTGTGCATTTTCTCTGGACTTTTCCCTTTTGTTCCTCAAAAGCTGTGGCTAGTATCTGCACCCATCTCTCCTGATTTTCCTATTTACCTTTTCTTCTCCTCATATTTAGATATAGTTTGTCTCTTTGCTTTTGGTTGGCTAAAATTTTGGTTAGCTGAGGAAAAATAATATACACATTTAGTAACTCATTTAATCTCCCCTTTCAACAGGTACATTGGAAAGAACATGACAATTGGGAATGTTTAGGATTCTTACACCCTGTTTCAGTCTCTAGCATCTCCTACAGAGCCAGTTATTGAGTATGGCAAGGAGATTTTTAAAAAATCTGATGTTTGATACCAGCAAGAGAGAGGAATCCACGTCATCTCTGAACATCTATCCCAGGGTTTGTAAAATCTTAGAATAAGGATCTGGGCAGTATCTAATCCAGCATAAATATGGCTGAATAGTTCAATGGGCCTTACTCCTATTTAAGTATGTTAGGACTGCTAGCCTCAAGCAATGTTAAAATATGTACAAATATTACTTTTTGCAAGTTGATGACTATATATTTAAAATATCAAACAACATGATTTTGTTTGATTTTAATTTATCTCATTTAATTTATTGCATTTCTATGCCGCCCAACTCCCAAGGGACTCTGGGCGGCTTACAGCAAAAATAATGCGAACAATGAACATAGAAAAATTATTTTAAAACATTATAAAAACATTTTAAAAACATTAAACACCCATGCACACCATTCATGGCAGGATCTCGCAAGATTGCAACAGCGAGATCAATGGCCCCAGGCCTGCCGGAAAAGCCAGGTCTTCACCGCTTTCCAGAAGGCCAATAGGGTGGGGGTAGTCCGAATCTCAGGAGGTACCTGGTTCCAGAGAGCTGGGGCAGCCACAGAGAAGGCCCTCCCTCCCCCAGCCCGCCAGCCAGCATTGTTTAGCTGATAGGACCCAGAAGAGACCAACTCTGTGGGATCTTACCAGTCGCTGGGAGCTATGCGGTAGAAGGTGGTCTCGAAGATAGCCTGGCCCTGAGCCATGTAGAGCTTTAAAGGTAATAACCAACACCTTGAATTGTTCCCGGAGACCAATAGGGAACCAGTGCAACTGGTGGAGAATTGGTGTAATGTGGGTATATCTAGGTGCACCCACGACAGCTCACGCAGCTGCATTCTGGATCAATGCAGAATGCATTGGAGTAGTCTCCAAAAACTCTTCAAGGGTAGTCCCATATAGAGCGTGTTGCAATAATCTAACTGTGAGGTGACAAGGGCATGAGTGACTGTGAGGAGAGCCTCCTGATTCCAAGTAGGGTCGCAATTGGTGCACTAGGCGAACCTATACAAAGGTCCCCCTAGCTACAGCTGCCAGATGTTGCTCTAATCTTAGTTATGAGTCTAGGAGGACACCCAAATTGTGAGCCCGTTCTAAGGGGGACCATTTCTACCCCCCCCAGAACCAAGGATGTACAGTCGACCTAGTCTTTAGGAGGCAATACCCACAGCCAGTCGGTCTTGTCTGGGTTAAGTCTGAGCCTGTTGACTCCTATCCAGACTATCACAGCCTCCAGGCACCGGCACATCACATCCACTGCTTCACTGAACTGATGCAGGGTGGAGATATATAGCTGGGTATCATCAGCATATTGCTGATACCCCATCCCGTATTGTCGGATGATCTCACCCAGTGGTTTCATGTAGATGGTAAATAGGAGGGGAGAGAGGACCGAGCCCTGAGCTCGGGTCAAACGAGAGGTCTAGGGATCGACCTCTGTCCTCCTGCCAACACCGACTATGACCAAACAAAGAGATAGGAGAACCACTGTAACACGGTGCCTCCCACTCCCAACTCCCTTAGTCGTCCTAGAAGGATACCATGGTCAATGGTATTGAAAGCTGCTGAGAGGTCAAGTAGCACCAAGATAGAGGAGTGATCCCCATCTTGGGCTCACCAGAGATCATCCATCAGCATGACCAAAGCAGTTTCCGTGCTGTAGCCAGGCCTGAAGCCTCTAGATAATCCGTTTCATCCAATGACCCTAGAAGCTGAAGTGCCACCATTTTCTCTACAACCTTTCCCACAAAGGGTAGGTTGGAGACTGGATGAAAGTTCTTTAATTCTGCTGGATTCAGGGAAGGCTTCTTGAGGAGGGGCCTTACAACTGCTTCCTTTAATGGTTGCAGGAAGGACCCTTCCCTCAAGGACATGTTCACTAAAGCCTGGAGCCAGCCTCGTGTCACCTCCCTGCTGGCCGAAACCAGCCAGGAGGGGCACAGGTCCAACAAACAAGTGGAGGAATGCATCGCTCCTACAGCCTGTTCCACTTTCTCAGGAGTAACAGGCTCAAATTCATCCCACACAATAGGACTAAGACCTGCCCCCGTCATCTCAGTCAGAATTGCCCAATCAGAGTCCAGGTCCATCCGAATCTGAGTGACTTTATCTGACAGAAATTGTACAAACTCCTCAGTTCTGCCCTGCAAGGGCTGCTCCACTCTCCCTACATTAATGAGGGAGCAAGTCACCCTAAATAGGGTGGCTGGGCGCGAATCAGCAGATGCAATAAGTGTGGAAAAATGCAAACATTTTGCCGCTCATATCCCCACTAAATAAGTCCTAATAAAGGCTCTTAAGAGTGTTCGGTCAGATTCAGAGCTACTGGTCCTCCAGCGTCGCTCTAGACGTCTCTTCTGGTGCTTTATCTCCCGGAGCTCCTCGTAGCTTTCCTGGATCCACTGCCATGGAGAGGTCACAAAGGCACAATCCGGTCCAGTGCCTCAGATGCCGCCCTATTCCAGGCAGCCACCGGACTGTGGACAAGGGAGTCAGGTATCTCCCCAAGCTTCTTCTGGAAGCCTTCAGGGTCCATTAGGTGTCTGGGGCGGAACCACTTAATCGGCTCCACCTCCCTGCAATGAGGGAGTAGCGCCCTGAAGTCTAACCTCAACAGGAAATGATCTGACCACAACAAGGGAGAAGCATCTATATCCCTTAATTCCAGATCATTTCTCCACTGCCTCGAGAGGAACACCAGGTCAAGTGTGTGCCCCCCCCATGAGATGGACCCTGAACTACTTGGGTCAGGTCCACGGTTGTCATGGAAGCCATGAACTCCTGAGCCGCATCTGAGGATTCGCCAAGTGATGGCAAGTTGAAGTATTTTCTCCACCATAAGTGGATTTTCCTCATTTGCTGAAATGAAATTTCCCCAGTTTCAAAAATGAAAACTGGAATCTTGTCAAAATTTGTATACTGAAAATTTGATTGATGAGGAGCTCTTAGAAAATCAAAAGTTTGCAACTATTATATAAGCTTTCAACTGCTCTAATACAGGTATTGCTTTGGTTTGTTTTTTTTCCTCATGGGAAACATACTTTTTTAAAAGCACTACTAGCTATCACTCTCCTATTTGGACTACTGAAATTTATTCCATTAATTGCCCCCTCAAGAAGCATTGCCTTTGTGCAATTCTTCAGCAAGGTCAAGAAAAACATTAATCCTAGGTTCAAGATTTACAGGAAAAATGGTATTTCTAATATAGTAGGTGGCTTTGCACAATATGCATAACCAAGAGAGTGAAAAATCTAATAATTGTATTTGCACAACAGACTAAGTTGCTTAGTTTTAACCTTAGGGTTTTTTTCCTAATGGCACAATACATTGGATAAATCCATCCTGTTTAGTTTTTCATCAATTGAATTGTGTGAATTGAGAAAATAACTAATCCAGTTACAAAATTGCACGTATTATGCAAATTCAAATAGAAAAATTCTGTTAGCAATAATAAAGAGGGAGACTTTAATTTGCAAGGATCACAGTATAATCTGTATGTGTTCTGAATATAGAAATACTTTGCAAACCATATGGAATCATTCAGAGGTAGTTGTCACACACTTGGCCACCTAATAATGAATAGTGTTTCTCTTATTACCATAATGTCTCCAAGAAAAGAAAATATCACTCTTAGTACTTGGCACCAATAGGAAAGAGTTATATTTATACCTTTACAGAAGATTTCCTCAGCATGGAAACCTGAACAGCCAATGAAGCTGAATGATAGAAGATACATTTGTACCTGTAGCAAACAGTGTTTAGAAACTACCACAAGTTGTAATGATGGCAACCTAGTTGGGAGACTTATTTTCTTGGGAATAAAGAAGAAGTATTATTTTGCCCTTATCTGTGACTTGCTGGCTTTCCAAAAATATCTGGCTGGCCACTGAGAGAACTGGACTAAATAATATGAGTATTCCAATACTTAATTTTTGCATCTGTGATGTTCTCAAATCAATTGCTCAATTGACACAATTTATTTAAGAATATTTTAATCTTTACTTTACACTTAAAAAAATACTTTTTTGAGGCAGATTAATTAAAAAAAAACAAAATTGTGTAGAGAAATATGTTTTCTGCATATATTTCTGTTGAAAATCGGGGAAAGAAGATATCTCCACAACCCTTTCCCTTCATTTAACTATTACTGTATTGTAAAGTTTAGTTTCCTGGAGAGATGAAGTACAAGTCCCCCTGTTGTTGTGGTTCACTTCAATTAAAAATACTTCCCTTGTACAGGCCAATGCCTATGGCGGGACCCTTTTCTCAGTCCCTGGGCCCGTAATATCCATACAAAACTTTTGAAGATCGGGATTTCCCCCATTGAAGCTTTTATCCTAGGCCCTGATGCTGCCAAATCGTTGATCTTTCAACGGCTGGACGACATTGATAGACAATTAAATCTGGCACATGGATTGGGAACATGTTCACCGTTTTCCCTTGGTATTGTTCCCTCGTCTCACCCCCCCCCCCGCCTTTCCGCGTTACACTCTATCAAACACAGGCTCGCATTTATGAAGGCACGATTTAATGTGATCCCCTCGAATGTCCTCAACAGTAGGCTCTCAGGGGTGTGTGTGTAAAATCCATCTATTGTACATGTGTCGGCGGATCCCCAGAATCCCTGTTTCATATTACATTCGTATGTCCCCACTACCGGGATATAAGATCAAGATTCATTTCTCCTATTTCCCAGAGATTCCCTGGTTCACCTGATATGTTTAGCCTTTATTTCCTACTCCAGGATGCAGACCCCAACATAACTTCAAAGGTGGCAAATTTTTTTGCTGCAGTCGTGGCTGGGAAAAAACGGGGGAAGAGACGGGTAAGCCCTACGGCAGAGGATCCCTAGTATTGATAGTACAGATTGTATTTGAGGCAGTAGTTGGTGCACTGTCACATGATCTGTCTATATTTGTAAAATATACTCCATTTCTATGTGTATTTTAACTTGGTTTCCGACCACAATAAAAGCTTACTTACTTACTTCCCTTGCAGTGGAAACCACTACACCTAATCCTAGCTTATCTGGCACTTTACATATACTCAAAGTATTGAATGCTCTTATTGAATGCTTTAGCCTTCCAAGGTTTCTGAGAAAGGTAAGATAACTGCTCCTTATTAGTTGGCAGTTGTTGAAACCACAAGGAAGTGAGACATTGTGAAACCTCAAAATGAATGGAGATAACAAATCTCTCAGTAAAATTCAGTGCATTCTACTGAAAATTTTTTTGGAGAAATTGCTCACCATCATTTCTACAAAATAAGACACCTTAGTGCCCAGATCTAAATGGTGTCCCACATAGCATTAAAAATACATTATAAACTAATCCTTGTTACGTTTTAATGATTCTTCTTCTCAGATGGATTGCATGAAGCGAATTGCCAGATAGTTGCTTAATTGGGTTAGATTATCCTTTCTTCTGTGTAGGTATATACAAAATTGCAGGCATATAGCAAAGAATTGTTTGCTATTGTATATCTTTATATCTTTCCTTAATTGTGTTTAAATCTGGATTAATATCAGAAACTGGCCACTGAGCTTGGTGCCTCAGTTTAACCTTGTCACACTTAGCTGTTAACCTTTTGGAAAAGGCTGGAAGAAAGCAGACATGCCAAGATTTGGATGTAGTCTGGACAGAAGAGGTGGGAGTGCCTTCAATACATTTGAGCATTTAGATATCCTTCCAGTTTATGACAAAGGATAAGTTGAAAAGAAGTGTGTACCTCCTCTGACAGGTCCTGGATCTCAGCCACAAAGAATACACCTCACAGAATCAGTTTTTGCAGCAAACCTTCCTGATCTGTTGATATTCTGATGGCAAAGTATTGCCTGACTTTTGATTATGTTTTTTTTTAAAACCTTGCTGCTCTTTCAACGCTCTTCAAGTCTTTCCTCTCTCTCCTGAGCTTAGTTTCCATAGTTACCCCCAATCACATCTTCTGCATTTGCTGGGGAAAATTGGATTTCAAAATGAAGAGGAGACTTCAAAGGAATGTGTCTGTTTAATAGGCTATCACTAAAGAGAGAGCCTGGCTGTTGAACTCCAAGGAGCCTGAGCAAATAAGGTGGAGGTCTTATCATAGTATGTTTGGGCAGGCAACCTTGCATCTCAGGCAAAGAACATATTGATGAGATATGGCAGCAATGTAGGAGGATTTGCCATTCACTACCAGCAACCAGGGGATTTTTTTTTTGTTCCAATTGGTCCCTTCAATGATTCATTTCTAAAATGACAAGCACCAGACCGTTAAGTCTATAAGTGATATGCTATAACTTAAAAAACGGTATACAAATGCAAGGATGTGCTGGCTGTGATGACAAAGTAAGGAAAAAATACTTTGCATGTGAAAATATAATACCCATTTCAATTATTATGACTAAGGTCTGGTGGTAAAAAAAGTCCTGAAAAAACCCCATCTTCCATCTTTGTGCAAAAGTGGTGATCATAAATGTCACTTCTTTCCTCATTAAAAAAGCATTCCTCTTTGTACTATTGTTATGTACACATGCTAGATTTATGCACAATGGTTATATGTGTAATGTGTGTTTAAATATTTGGGGTTTGGAATGGGGGTGAATACTAGCCTTAGTAATAGACTCATTACTTTGCATCAACTGCCTGCTGTAGGTACTGCTACTGTTGGCTCGTAAATAAACCCTTCTTAGGGTTATTGCAAATTTATATGTGACCAAGTTCACATATACTGTAATGTTAAACCTAGTTTGTGATTTGTTGAAAGAAATAGGGGTATTGTAAAATCCCCCATAGATTTATTAAAAACAGATCATGCCAAAGGAATCATATTGCTCTCTTTCACAAGCTAACTAGATTAGACTAGGGGAATATTATGGATGTATATTTAGATTTTATTTGCTAAAGTAGACTACAGGCTCCTTCTGGGACTGGAATATGGGATAGATATAGAGATATATAATATCCCCACAATCATAGGGATTTATAGTTGGCTGAACAACCATAACTAACATGTGGTCCTTAGTGAATCTATGTCCTACTTGGAAAACTATGCATTGGGGGTACTCTTTAACATCTACAAAAGTGACAATAAAAGAATAGAAGGAATGCTCATATAATATGTGAATGACAAAAAGCTGAGCAGTTTGTTAACACTCCAGAGGGCAAGCTCAAGATTCAAAAGAATTTTGATATTGATAATTTGGTTCTGTCCAACAAGAAGTTGTTCAGTAATAACATTCTGCACTTAGGCAGGAAAAAAATGGATGCATAGGAAAGGATAGGCATTACATGGCTTAGTAGTAGTACTTGAAAGAACTTGGCTTCTTGACAGAACACAGATAAAGCATGAAACAGTAATATGCTAAAGCTGTCAAAGAAACCAAAACTTCTTTGGGCCATATCAAGTACAGTGTAGAGTACATAGGAAGCAATAGTTGTTGCTATTTGCTGCACTGGTCAGATCTAGATGGAATACTGTGTTCACTTCTGGTCACTATCATACAAAAAAGACACTGAGGAACTGAAAAGAATGTAGAGAAGAACTCCAAAGTTGATAAAAGACCTGGAGATTAAATCCTGTGAAGAATGGCTGAAGAAACTTGGAGTGTTTACCCTAAAGAAGAGCAGACTAAGGGGACATGTGATAACAGTCTTTCAATACAAGAAAGGATATTGTTAGGAAGAGAACTTGTCATAATTAACATAAGCAATGGCTTTTTACAGTCAATAAAGTAGATGTGAATGTTTCTTTGATATTCTTGAGATTTTCTCATGATTTCGATAGATTTACAATATGGTCATAAATGCCAAATGCCCCTCTGAAGCCAGTATGAACATCTAGTATTTCCCTTTTGATGGTCAGTTCCAGACATTATCGTATAATCTTAAGGAAAATCTTGCTAGCCTGAAAGATGAAGACAACTGTGCAGTATCTGTAGCAATCCTAGGAGTTGATCTTCTTTAGCAATGGAATGAATACTGATAATTTTCAGTTCTGTGGACATATATTTGTTTCCTGTAGACCCATGCCCAAATATAAGACAGTGAGATCCAGCCGAGTCCAATCCAATCCAATCCAATCCAATCCAATCCAATCCAATCCAATCCAATCCAATCCAATCCAATCCAATCCAATCCAATCAATTTTGTTAAACTAAAGATAGAAGTTCTAAATATATATCCTGCGAGATTCTAGGAAGTGGCTACTTTAAACCTCTTCCCCCTTCCCCTATCCAGCTTGGGCAGTGCAGTTCCTTGATCTGGATTGCTTCCTGGGAAAGCTCTGAGTTGGCAAAATGCTTCTCCTTCTGTGTTTAGCTGCACATTCCATCACATTTCCCAATTTTTCTGGTATAATATTATGATGGTTATGGGTGGTACAGGCCTCAGCAACTCTGTGGGGATAATATCTACAATATCAGTATTATTATTTGACAGTTGGCTGATTCCTACACAACGACTTCCTGAAGGATGGCTAGTTCTATTTTTGTTTCTCTTTCTTCATCATCCTGATGAGGCTGGGCTTCTTTGTTGAGGGCATGCAACTCTTCTGTATATTTTCCGTCTCATCCCCATTACATCATATTTTCCTGCTTCACTCTATCTTTTAGCTAATAATATAGACATGATTCATGGTACAGCTACAACATCTAGGCCATGGACACTTGGATGACTGCTAGATGGTAGCAAAGGGTGTGACTTTATGACATGGTTTTCTGCCATCTGGTAGTCCCTTGGAGTTTTGTAATACATATTGATAGTCTTAGGTTTGTGTGGTTTACATATTGTGTGAATTTATCAATTTTGTTTGTAAATCATTGTGTCTCTTACCAAGTTATGTAAACATAGCCAATTATGATATACTATAGCTTCCGTTAATGTCACAGTAGACGCCTGAGTAGCTAATGTGAAAGCAGCAACATGTGCAATGTGAACCTGCAAAAATGGTGAAGCTACTTCCTCTTGTTTTGTGATTAATTCACCATCATAGCCATTTTATGAATGGCAACCATGTTATGATCTACTAGATGCTTTTAACTTTCCAAATGTGCTCCGGCTCCAAAATGGTTGTTTACATGTTGCTTTATGGGTTAGTGTTATGTGTAAATATGGCCATTGTGCTTTACTGAATAAATGACTATTAAAAGAAACAGTGATGTGTGAAGCAAGCCACAAAGTTAAATGGACTATACAAAGAGAAAATTAAATGCATAAGGAACAACAGTTCATGCATGCAATATAACAAGGAGAAGCCTGTTTATACCAAAGTCATAGATAACAAATTAGCAGATTACTAATTTCTAAATAATATGGTGACAGAGTTTTAAAATGTTTGAAACTATTGAATTTTACCAATAAAATCAATATTTTCTGAGTTAATGAAGAAGAGTTGACTTTACTTTATACAGATACACAGGCTTGAAGTTTGAACATGTTTCCTCAGAATAATAAATTTTAGAAAGGATATTACCTTTACCACCTCAGAGCCATCCAGCAATACATTCATAAACCCACTTCCTTTTTCTTTTTAAGCTCAAAAACAACCTAAAACAAAGCTCTTAAAAAACTGAATTACCTTTGGTTCACTGCAGCTGCTCATTTTAAAATGTAAAGTCTTTGTCCTATTTATATTCATACTTACCAGTAGTATGCCTTGTGAAATACATACCTTTCAATAAATGTATTACTTTGCTAAAGTTATTTGCTGCTGCTCTTAGTCTATTTAAATCTAAAAATGTAAACTGTAAAGACTAAGAATCTCTATTCATATCCAATGCTAAAAGCTTTGAGCATGTGTTACAAAGACATTTTCAAGTTCAGAGATATTTAACTACACAGGAAGTCTGATATCAGAGATATTTGGAGCATGTACAGATATATATATATATATATATATATATATATATATATATATATATATA